>PVHT020003428.1:1527304-1548043 GCA_004024745.2 Catagonus wagneri | reverse complement strand
ATTTATAGCAACATGGATGGACTTAGAAATTATCATGCAAAGTGAAACCAGTCAGACAATTAGACAGCAACACTCAATGATACCGCTTACATGTGGAAACTAAAAGACACAATGAACCTTCTTACAGAGCAGACAATGACTCACAGACTTTGGAAAACCTTGGTTTTTCAAATAAGACAATCTGGGGGGGTGGGGGGATACACTGGGGGTTTGGGATACAAAATCTGTAAAATTGACTTGTGATGATTTATGCACACCTATAAGTGAAATAAAATCCATTAAGAGAAAAAAAAAATAATTTTCACCAGCATCAAAGCCACTGAAAATATCAGCCCCTCCCTCAGCCAGGAATCAACCTTTTCACCACGAAGCTTTGTGGGTCCAGCTTTGGCAGCTTTTGCTTCATCAGGGCTGGGTTCTGCTCTTGAGGCACATTTGTGCTGACCTTAGAATAAGCTCTTGAAGTTCCTGTTGTGGCTCAGCGGGTTAAGAACCCAACTAGCGTCCGTGAGGATGTGGGTTCAATCCCTGGCCTCGATCAGTGGGTTAAGGATCTGGTGTTGCCGCAAACTGTGGTGTAGGTCACAGATTCAGCTCGGATCCGGCGTAGGCTGGCAGCTGCAGATCTGATTTGACCCCTAGCCTGGGAATTTCCATATGCCACAGGTGTGGCCCTAAAAAGAAAAAAAAAAAGGAATAAGTGCTTATATATGGAGTATTCACTATGGGCCAAGGACTGCAGCCAGCACAGAGGTGCATTTTCTCACCTCGTCCACAGAGCAGACCCAAGAAGTAGATACAGTTGACATCTCCATTTCAGAGAAGAGGAACTGGGTCTTAAAGAGGGCCATCCACTTTCCTGAGGTCTGTTACCTCACCACCGGCAGTCCGGATTAGTTATGAAGCCTGCCTTACTCCTAAATTCTTTGTGCCCCTTAGAAAATAGACATTTCTTCAGGCAAGCTGGGGTTTACCCATCTCCTCCCAGCTGTCTTCTTTAGCCTCCCCACAATCCAGTAAAACAAAAACAAGCTCAGAATAGACTATTTCTAAAATGAAGATTCTTAGGTGTTTGGGAGGACCCAAGACTTGGAGTAAACAGCCATTGTCAAAGGGAAAGCTCTATGTGGTACATGGCAAAGGCCACGCAGACAGTCACACCCCCCGTCTTAGTAATTGCACCCCTGGGATTCTGCTTAGGTTATATTTAACCTCAACAAAAACTTCCACGAGTATATTTATCATAAAGTTATTTCAATATCTGAAGTTTAGAAGCAACATCGGTGTCCAAAATTAGAAACTGCTTGTGAACCATTACTCATCAATGCGACTGAACATTAGGCAACCGTTAAAATGGTGATTATTTAGGAGTTCCCATGATGGTACAGCGGAAACGAATCTGATTAGGAACAATGAGGTTGTGGGTTCGATCCCTGGCCTCGCTCAGTGGGTTAAGGATCCAGCATTGCCGTGAGCTGTGGTGTAGGTTGCAGACGCGGCTCGGATCTGGCCTTGCTGTGGCTGTGGCGTAGGGCAGCAGCTGTAGCTCCGATTGGACTCCTAGCCTGGGAACCTCCATATGCCGTGGGTGAGGCCCTAAAAGAGACAAGAGACAAGAGACAAAAAAAAGAAAATGGTGATTATTTAGTCTGTATAGAAACAGAGTAATGTTTACATACATTATCACATGTGATTAAGTGAAAATAGTAGAGTATAAAATATACGTGCAATATGATGGCAACTAAGCACAGCATATATGTGTGTGGGCAAAGTCTGGAACGGAATTAATGAAAATGAAAAGAGTACTATTGGGCTGGTAGAATTATGTTAAAAACAAAGTTCAAACAATAAAGGTGTCAAGTTGAAAGCATGTCTATTACAATAGGTAGTTATTACATTTTCTTGTGCCTGCTTCATAGATGCATTTTTAAATTTAAAAAGAGCCTTAGTGCTATTTTTAGTTAGAAACCAAGAAAAACAAGTCATTTCTTTCACAACAGCCAGTACCTGTTTCTTTCAGACCATTTGGATTCTTTTAATTAGATTTGACTTTGCTTACTAACAGTTTTTAATCTGAAAACTTTTCATACATATAAAAATTTAGAATACAGTGTAATGGCCTTATGTGTACCCACTACCCAGCATAAAAACAAAACACTTGCAATTCAGTTTTATTTTAAGATGTCCTGTATACACACCCCTAATCCCATCCATTCCTCCCTCCCTGTCAGTGGTCATGACATTCCTGAATTTGCTGCTCATATTTTTCTACTTTTACTATGAATATATGGCTCTCAAAAATATTTGCTCTTGGTTTGCACATTTTCAACTTTTCTATAAATTCCTGCAACGTGCTTGTTTCACTCAGTATTATTTTTGTGAGATTTCTCCATATTGATACAGATAGTTCATTTGTATTCACTGCTGTTGAATATCCCTGTGTGTGAATGTAGCACCGTGTCGGCATCCTGCCCACCGCTGTCCTTCCTGCGCTCCCTGTTTCCCCACCCACGGGCCTGACCTGCGTAGTGTCCCACAGAGGCCCCCAAAGACGGGGTCTGAATACCCCTGTCTCGCTCAGTTCCCAGCTATGGGATGCCCTGGGGAGGGTATGACCTTGGGCGAGGCCGATAGGGCAGCTGAGGCAGATGCTGAAGCAGCCGACAGCTGGAAGTACCTGCTGAGCCTGAGCCCAGCAGCCTGACCCCTTGAAGGGGACCCTGGGCTGCAGGCCCACGTCTGCTGCAGTAATACACCTTTTGTTGACTGCTTCCTCTGTCACACATTTGGGATCACCTCCCATATATAAACTACCTGTACTTGTGTCCTGTGTCAGGGTCTGCTTTTGGGAGGGACCCACGCTAAGACAGAGAAGGTATCCTAGTGTATGTGTTCATTCGCCTGTTAACAAACATTCCAGTTTGCCATATTTTGCTACTACCGGCTATGCTGAGGTGGACTTTTCGTGCAAGTCTCTTTGCTTTCCATGCTATGGGAGTTTTAAGATAAACACCTACAGGTAGAGGTCTTGGGTTACAGTTCTTGGAAGACAGGGTTACACCTCTTCAAGTTTATGAGGCATTATACCAAGATGCTGTGGTCAAGGTCGAGGGTAAGGATAGACTGGGCGGACAGCCTCCTATTAAAGGGGTTTTGTGCCAGGTGGGCTTCTGAGGATGGAGCCTCAGAGTCCTTCCACTAGGGCAGAGCTTCTCAAACTTGGATGCACATACAAATCCCCGAGGAATCTTGTGATAGAGCAGATTCCAATCTGGCAAGTCTAGGTTGGGACCTGACAGTCTGTATTTGTATGTTTTTAGGTGCTGCTGCTCCTACTCCAGGGACCTCACATTGAGTATCAGACTCTAGAGAATGAGGGGGCTACTGGAATATCCAAGTGAAAGACCCATGATTCTCTTTGATTGGTTCCAAGAGAATAGGTTGAAAAGAAATGGCCTAACGCAGGGGAATAGCCTGTGGGCTGAACCATTAAGATACTAGAAATGTGGGATATTATGCTACTAAGGGTCTAAGGATTCACCACTGATGACTTTTTGGAATTGGTGTCAATTCCAGGTTATTCCTCACTTTTGTCTTGAGGAAAGATACAGGCCTGTGCGATCTACAGGAGTATGTCTGTCCTATTAAATGTCAGCTGTTTATTTTCACCCCTTTCGTTGTTATTGTTCCAAACACAATGTTTGGCTGTCACTTTGAAGGTGCTACAACATTCGCCTCTAAGAAGTGCCCAGGTCATGTGGGTCTGTACCTGAGTCCCCAGGAGGATAGATCCACTGGGCTGATTTGAGGATTCACAGCCATGAACCATCCTCTGGGAAGGTCCTCTGTTCATTCCCATCAGAGCAAAGTGACTTTTAACAGCAGTTAAAGAACTTCTGTTTGCATTTAAGATGGAATAACAAGGATTGAAATTATCCTCCCATGCAAAACAACTAAAACACTAAACAAAATATTTGAAACAATGGGAACACATGAGGTGAGCCCAACGATTACCTAGATTGCCTGGAAAAAGTTTTCCATCTGTGACACATGGAGGGGAACCCAGGCAGAGCCCAGGAGACTCTCCGCATGGAGTGAACAGAGATGTAGTGCAGGGAAGCCAAGGCAGCCAGAGCTCACAGGGCAAAGTAGCAGAGGAGAGAGCTGCACACGGAGAGGACTGTGAGGATCTGCAGAGGGGGAGTTCCCGTTGTGGCTTAGCAGAAATGAATCCGAGGATTCGGGTTTGTTCCCTGGCCTCGCTAGTGGGTTGGGATGTGGCATTGCTGTGAGCTGTGGTGTAGCCCACAGATGCAGCTTGGATCCTGTGTTGCTGTGGCTATGGCGTAGGCTGGCAGCTGTAGCTCTGATTCAGCCCTTAGCCTGGGAACTTTCATATGCCGTAGGTGGCCCCGGGGGGAAAAAAAAAAAAAAGATCTGCAGAAGGTCCTCCTTGACTATTCATTTGAGTACTGGCCAACCCGGGCCCGAGGAGACGAGGAAAAGAATCACCCCAAAGGATTTAAAGCAGAGCTCATGAAACCAAGAATAATGCCTGCTCTCAGCTGCCAGAATGGAAAACCTTATAATTGAGGAGGCACAGATTAGAATACCAAGGAGAGTTTGCCTCAGGGAAAACATTAACTCTAAATGAAATGCAGCTCTGAACTGGCCTAACAAAATTTAAAAAATAAGACCTAAAATGATCAAACTGTTGGGGAGAAAGAAATTTTCCTCTGTCCTTTTAGGTTCTTCTGGCTGGTCTAAGGATTAAATTGACATGAGATGGATTAACAGGAGAAAAATTAATCAAAAGTTTAATAACATGGATATATGGGAGAGACCCCATAAAACTGAGTAACTTGCCAAAATGTGATCTTCATCTAAAGGCAACAGAGGATACTGGAAGCAGTGGTTTGGGACTTCACAGGGGACGGAGGTAACTGACAGGAAATTGAAAAGAAATTGTTTGGAAAAACCATGCAGAGACAATGACACTCTGACCTTTAGGTGCTGCTTAAGTTTCCACCACCATCCTAGCCCATATCTTTGCAGAGATCTCTGGGGATAGCTCTATTCCAGGAACAGGGCTGTTATCTAAAGATTTTTAGGGAGCTAAGAGGGAGGTCAAAGTTTCTTCCTCTTTTGGGCCTTGGTTGTTTTTAGCTCAAAATAATCCACATGCCAAAAGGCATTTTGGGGTGGCAAGTTTTGCTCCCATACAAAACTATTTCTGAGTAACTTAACTGCACTCTGGAACAAGGCTCACGAATATTTATATGAATACAAAAACACTCAACACCCAAAAAGTAAAATTCACAATGTTTGATCCAAATAAAAAGAACCATGCATGCAAAAAAGCAGGGAAATACAATCTGGAATGAGGAGAAAAATCAGTCAAATTTGACCCAGAAAGAATAGAGATGATAGAATTCATATACAATAATATTTTAAGTTATTATGACTATATTCCATATTTCAAGAAGCTAGAGGAAAAACTAAACATGCTAAGTGGAGACATGAAAGATATAAAATAGACCCAAATTGAATTTATAGGAATGAAAACTGTGATGTCCAAGGTGAAAATTGAACTAAAAGTTAATAGTAGATTATAAATATCAGAAAAAAGAGCAAACATGAAAATATAGCAGTAGAAACTGCCTAAAGAGAAACTTAGAAAACAGATTTTAAGAATTAGAACATTATTAAACTGTGTGATAACTTTAGGTGGCCTAACACACACATGATTTAGAGGTTGGAGTCTCTGAAATGAGGGAGCAAGGGCCAGGAGGCCACAAATAATATTTGAGGAAGTAATGGTCAAAAATGTTCTAAATTTGATGAAAACTATAAAACCACAGATCCAAAGAAGTTCAGTAAACCCCAAGCACAAAAACATGAAAAAAACATCACCAAGGTATATCATAATCAAATTGCTTAAAGCTAATCATAAAGAGAAAGTCAAAAGCAGCTGAGAAAAAAAAAAGATTATTACAGAGAAACAGAAATAAAGATGACATATTTCTTGTCAGAAACAAAGCAAGCTGGAAGACAGTAGAAGGACATCTTTGAAGCTCTTAAAAAAAAAAGCTGTCAAACTTGAATTCTATACCCAATGAAAATATCTCTCAAAACTGAGGATGGTCAAGAGAATGAGAAGACAAGCCACAGACCGGGAGAAAATATTTTAAAAGACCTGATAAAGGACTGTTATCCAAAATATACAAAAAATTCTTAAAATGCAGCAATATGAAAACAAACAATCCAATTAAAAAGTGGACCAAAAACTTTAACCAACACCTCACTAGAGAAGATATGCAGATGGAAAGTAAGCATATGAAAAGATGCTCCATGTCACATGTCTACAGGGAAATGCAAATTAAAAGAATGAGATAGCTCTACGCACCTATTAGAATGGCTGAAATGTGGTACATCGATGACACTAAATGTTGGTGAGGGTGCAGAGGAGGGAAAAGTCTCATTCAAGGCTAGTGGGAATGTAACATAGTACAGACACTTTAGAAGGCAGTTTGGCAGTTTCTTATAAAACTGATCATACTCTTACCATATGATCCAGCAGTCGTACTCCTTGGTATTCACCTAAAGGAGTTGAAAACTTATGTCTACAAAACCTTGCACATGGATGTTCATAGCAGCTTTATGCGTAATTGTCAGAACTTGGAAATAATTAAGATGTCCTTCAATAAGGTGGATGGATAAACTCTGGTTCATGTAGACAATGCCCTATTATTCAGTGCTAAAAAGAAATGAGCTATCAGGCCATAAAAAGATGTGAATATTACCAAGTAAAAGAAGCCAGTCTGAACAGGCAACATACTGTATGATTCCAATCATATGACATTCTGGAACAGGCAAAATACAGGGATAATAAAAAGATCAGTGGTTGCCAGAGGTTGGGGAAGCAGGGGAAGATGAACAGGCAGAACACAGAGGGTTTTCAGAATAGTGAAAATACTTTGGTTTTATAATGGTGTGTACGTGTCACCATGCCTTTGTCCAAGACTGTATTATATACAACACTGTGAGTGAATCCTAAGGTAAACTGTGGGCTTTGGGTGAGCATGATGTGTCAGTGTAGGTTCATCAACTGCAAGGAATGCACCATTCGATCAGGGGTGTTGATGATGAGGGAGGCTATGCATGTGTGGGGGCAAGGAGAATATGGGAAACCTCTGTGCCTTCCTCTCAGTTTTGATGTGAAAAACAATTTTTTTGGGGGGGCATACCCTCGGAATATGGAGGTTCCCAGGCTACAGGTCAAATCAGAGCTACAGCTGCTGGCCTACACCACAATCACAGTAATGTGGGATCTGAGCCATGTCTGCAACCTGCACCACAGCCCATGGCAATGCTGGATCCTTAACCCACTGAGTGAGGTCAGGGATCAAACCCGCATCCTCATGGGTATCAGTCAGATTTGTTTCCGCTGCACCACAATGGGAACTCCTAAAAAAGCAAAATCTTAAAAAAAAAATTATGAGTGAAAAAAGAGGGTTAGGGGAAATACTTTTTCAGATATACAAAAAACTGAAAAAATTCATCACCAGCAGACATATTCTGCAGGGATGTTATTGAAAGTCTGACAAGCAGAAGGAAAATGATATCAGAGGGAAACCTGGATCCACATAAAGGAATAAAGAGCATCAGAAATGACCCTACATCGGTACATTAAAGGCTTGTTTCTTCTCAGCTAAATATTTTTAAAAGATAAGTGACTGTTCAAAGCAAAAATAGCAATGCCAGTATGTAGAAGTAAATGTATGACAACAATAACACAAAGGCAGGGAGGGGAGAAATAGAAATAACTTTTATAAGGTTCCCATATTTCACATAAAGTGGTATAATATCATCTGAAGGTAAACCATGATAAGTTAAAGATGTATATACAAGCCTTAAAGCAACAACTAAAGTAGCCCAACAAAGAGTTATGGCTATTGAGTCAATAATCAGTATAATAATGGAATCATAAAAACAGCCAATTAATCCAAAAAGAGTAGAATAAGATTGGAAAATTACAACAACAACAAAGAGATGGGAAAAACAGAAAAAAATAGAAAGGTGGTAGAATTAAAGCTAATCATATCAATAATCACAACAAATTTAAATGGGCTAAACATCCAAATTAAAACAGAGAGTCATACTGGGGAAAAAAAGCAAGACCCAACTAGATGCATTCTACAAGAAACCCATTTTTTTTTTTTATAGGGATGACCATAAACGCATTTCACTGATCTCATCAGGAAGGAACTTTATAAAATTTATACTTTTTTTTTTTTAGGGCCACATCCACAGCATGTGGAGGTTCCTAGGTTAGGGGTCAAATCAGAGCCACAGCTGCCAGCCTGCAGCACAGCCACAGCCACGCCAGATCAGAGCCGTGTCCGCAACCCACACCACAGCTGGGCAACGCAGACGCCCAACCCGCTGAGGGAAGCCAGGGATTGAACTCGCAAACTTCATGGTTCCTAGTCAGATTCGTTTCTGCTGTGCCATGATGGGAACTCCAATACTGATACGTTTTTGAGCTTAGATTAAGGGCAGAAGTGGAAGACTGGAAAGGAGGCAGGTTTTTGCTTTAGCTTCGAGATGGTAAAGGAGGCAGGTTTTTTTTTTTTTTTTTTTTGTCTTTTTGCCTTATGTAGAGCCGCACCCGCGGCATATGGAGGTTCCCAGGTTAGGGGTCTAACAGGAGCTGTAGCCGCTGGCCTACACCACAGCCACAGCAACGCGGGATCCAAGCCGCGTCTGCAACCTACACCACAGCTCACGGCAACGCCGGATCCTTAACCCACTGAGCAAGGCCAGGGATCGAACCTGCAACCTCATCATTCTTAGTCGGATTCATTAACTACTGAGCCACAACGGGAACTCTGAGAAACCCATTTTAGGTACAAAAATACAAGTAGGTTAAAAGTAAAAGATGGAAAATAATAAGAGCATGCTAACACTAGTTGAAAGAAAACTGGAGTGGTTATTGTAACACCAACGTAGATTTCAGAGAAACAGTATTACCAGGGATAAAGAGGATAATTTCAAAGGGATAAAGAGGATAACTGACGAGGGAGTCGATTCACCAAGATGACATGATAATCTTAACCACCTGTATATCTCATAGTGGAGCCTCAAAGCAGATAAAGCAAAAAGTATAGGACTGTAAGGACAAATCCACAATTACTCTCTGAGATTTAAAAACCCCTCTCTCAAAAACTGATAGAACAAGTAGATAGAAAAATCTAAACCAAGTGGTTTAATTTAGTTCAACCAGAATGGAAGGTGCAAGAAAGGAGTGAGGGGAAAAGGAGTTAACCATCTCTCAGGGCAGATAATGGGCCAAAAAATGAAAACAGGCAAGATGGACTCAGAACCTCTGGCACCAAGGGAAAGAAAGTGTTGGGTAAACATGAAGCTCTCCTGTTAGCAACCATAAATAGGTCAGAAGATTTCCAGTTTCCATAGTTTCAGTCTTCCTTTTTATTTTTGTATAAGCAATCTGTATGTTTATACTGCCGGGAATACTGTTGCTCTTTAATCACACAGAACCAGTCTGGAGCAGAATCCTTTGAATTATATGAAGTCAAATGGAGGGAAGAGTCTATGACAGTTTCGGTTGGTTTTTTTTTTTTGCTTCTTAGGCCTGCACCCGTGGCTTATGGAAATTCCCAGGCTAGGGGTGGAATCAGAGCTGTAGCCACTGGCCTACGCCACGGCCACAGCAATGCAGGATCTGAGCCATGTCTGTGACCTACACCACAGCTCACAGCAATTTCAGATCCTTAACCCACTGAGCGAGGCCAGGGATCGAACCTGCGTCCTCAGGGATACCAGTGGGGTCCGTTACCACTGAGCCATGACGGGAACTCCCTTAGTTGTTTCCATTTAAAGCTCAGCCAAGTCAGTATATTCCCCTCCTTTTCTTTTCTCTAGAGCGTCTGTCCTCCTTCATCCCGAGGGGCTTAAGTGTCATCAGCAGAGTGGAGGGAGGCACCTGCCTGTGTTTACTCCCTGAATGTGATGCGTCTTGAGCCGCCTTTGGTCCAGAACACCCTGGCGTCTTTTAGGACATCTCATCCCTCATCTGTTTGGTTATCAGAGCAGTTCTGCGTCAGTCACTCTGCACTCTCCTTGTCCCCTTTGGGGCCTCTGGGCTTTCTGGGTCCCTGTCTTTAAAACACTTTAAAATTACTGTAAAAAAGCCAATAAATCCATATTGTTCAGCCTACAAAGGGAACAAAAAGAAGACAGAAAATTCTCTCTCTCAGCCTTGTCCCCCAGACACTCCCTCTCTGAAGCCATCATTTTTACCATTTATTACAAGTTCTTTCAAAAATAATTTATGCATTTATAAGTACATTTATCTGAGATACATAGGAGTATATAGAAGATGATCATATATATAATATTTATCTCTCACTGATCTAAGTATATTTCACATATATACAAATATATATATATACACATATACCTCATGCATGCACACAAAAAAATCTCATACCCACACCACATATATATTATGTATTTTATATATACACTCTGTTGTCTAAGATCGATGAAGAAGATTTTATATGAAAAGTGCTGGGAACAAGCTGGGAGGAGTAGGCTGAGACCAGATCAAGGAGTTTGAACCATGTTCTGTAGATCAGTAGTTGTTAAACTTGGCTGTGCCTTTGAACCATCTACAAGCTTGTAAAAATGCATGGCCGGTTCTGCTGAATTAGACTCTACGGGGGTTGGGAATGCTCATGTGAATTGAAATTGTGGGTCATTCCAATGCCTAACAGGGCTGAAATTCTTGCCAGAGGCAGTGAGCAGTTACGGAAGGTGGGGAGCAAAAGCAGGTTAGGGGCATTATTTTGGCAATCGTGGGAGAGAGAGGAAGTAAACTGGAGACAAGGAAACTCATTAGGAGGCTGTGGAAATGGTCCAGGGATACGTGTGCTGAAGCCTGAAGTAGCTGGAGATGAGGAAAAGGATGAAGAGGGTGGGCGTGGAAGACATTTCAAGGCTTCGTAACATTGGGGTGGGGGCGGGCAGGGAGTGAGAGGGAAAAAACTGGAAATTAATGATTTAGAGCAAAAGCCACCAAAGCAAATGCTTTTTCTCTAGTCATCAGTCCTTTTTCTGGGAGAGGGAGTCCTGAAGCCGTACATCAGTTTTGCCATCGACTCTGAAAGACTGATTGCCAGCTTTTCAAACAGGGCTAGTTATTTTTTAAAGGTGCTCAGCAGCGTGCCAACAGGTGAGCAAAAGCCACAGGAAACCCGTGGCATCTTTCTCTAGAGCAGGGTTCAGCAAAGATGTTCTGTAAAAGACCAGATGGTAAATAGGCTTTGTGGGCTATGTGGTTTCTGTGGCAACTACTCAGCTTTGCTGTTGGAACATGAAAGCAGCCAAGACAATCTCTAAGTGAATGAGCGTGGCTGCATTCCAATAAAAACGTATTTACAAAAGGAGGCATGAAACTAAGTCCGAAGACCGCGGCTTGCTGACTCCGCATCCAGAGTGCCAATTTTGCAGGAAGATTGGGGGAAACATTATTTCTGCCACTCAACATTATTTACAAGCTCTCCTATCTCTAGGGTTACCTTCTCTTTATTATCCAACCAGTGCCAGTCTCTACGTGCAGGGTGTGTAATGCACAAAGACACCTAAGCCAGGTGACAAGTGGGGCTGGTACCAGCCTTTCTGCAATTCATTGCTCAGAGGGGCCCTCACCTTGCACTTTGCATAAAGGTACCATATCTACTCGTGGCAGCCTCGATATGCTCTCACGCCCTTCTGATTTGGCCCCACTAGCTGTCTCCCTCTCCAGTAGTTCTCAGGGTCCTGGAGACAGTTTCTGTTTGCCAGGCGATGTTTAGCTTGGTCGCCAGGTTATGCTTGCTGTCTCTCCACTGGTCACTACCAGCTGCTTGGAACTCCTTCTTCAGGATGCTCCCCCGATCCACTTTCCCACAGGGGTGGACTCAGGCCTTTTTCTTGATTCCAAGGCCTAGACCTGGCTGAGGCTTGAGGCAAATGGAATTACAGCTCAGAAACTGAAAGCTTACATCAGCCATTAGCCATCACTGTTTCTATGTGCCTTGGCCGAAGTCAGCCTTTCAGATTATCAATCAGCCACAACACTTGGTCAGAAACACTTAGATATGAGTCACTTGTCTGCTTCTAAACTCCCTTGAGAAGTAGAAAGCACAAACCTACTGCTCTGAAGAACTCAAGATCCCTAAAGCTTTACATGAGATAAATCAGGATTTTAATAGAGGTCAATATATCATTCTAACACATTGCAAAAACAGAGAACTTGGGAGAAAATTTGCATTTGCCCCAAGTAGCTTTGGGCCATGGTCTCAGGCTCCTGGGGACAAGGCCCTTGGGTTCTATCATTAAAGAAAACATTCTTTCAGTAGAAAACATTGAGAGGCCCTGAATGAAGTGCTTTTCTCTCAATTGGCATGCCCAGGTTCTTAGGAACCGCATCTCTGGTGTCAAACACGGTTACCTGTGGCCAGTTTAAGGGAGTTGCCCTCTTTCTGAAACCCCATCCTCATTTTCCCCAACTGATGGGAGGGTTGAGGTCTCCCCATTTGAAAAACTCTAGCTTCCTGCTGGGTCCCTACACTGGTTCACCTAAAGGCATAAGGGCATATTATCTCTTAGAAATCCTGGCCCTTTTAAATTTCAGATCTGATTTGTTCATTCTGGTCTTTAGTATTCCAGACCCAGAAGAACTCACCATGCACCTATATATGGAAGTTACCTTTCTGCTTTTCCCAGGGAGTGAGGTCCCATCATTAGATGAAGGGGCTGAGAACAGGGACATCTAGACTCAAGGCCATTTGTTCCTCTCCCCAACCTTGGAACTTAGCCTCTCTTATAATTGATTTGTCTGGTGTAATGTCATTCCTAGTTGCTTTTAGATTTTCCAACTGAATATTGCCTTTTTTTTTTTTTTTTTTTTTTTTTTTTTTTTTTTTTTTGCTTTTTAGGGCTGTACCTGAAGCTATGGAGGTTCCCAGGATAGGGGTCCAGTTGGAGCTATAGCCGCCGGCCTACACCACAGCCACAGAAACACAGGATCCGAGTTGCATCTGCCACCTACACCACAGCTCATGGCAACGCCAGATCCCTAACCCACTGAGCGAGGCCAGGGATCAAACCTACAACCTCACGGTTCCTAGTCGGATTCATTTCCACTGCGCCACAAGCACTCCAAATGTTGTCTTGTGAATGTAAAGCAAGAACCGTGGTATTTGAGACTTAAAAAACCATTTTGAAAACAAAACGTAGAACTAAGTTTTGGCATCAGAGGAAGAAATTTTGGGTGGAGAGGGCATCCGGCCCCTCAGAGCTCCACTTTGAGGTCTTTCATTGGGTCCAGGGATGGAATTATTGGTCCCCTGGGCCCAGGGAAGCCATAGCTTCTTGGCTTACCAGTTGGCAAGGGCTGGCATTGGCACCTGGCACTAAACACAAAGGCAGTATTACGCTTAGCTCGGGGCAGTCGAGGTCCCTGTCCCACACGCTTTGCTTTTAGGACCATCGGCTCTTGTCTTCCTCTGGCTGGACCCCTCCCCAAGGAGTGAGAACAGGGGGCTTGGGGAGCAAAGGACAGGGAGGGCCTCCGAATCAGGCTCTGGGTAGCTAGGGCCCTGAATTCTCTGCTGGAATGACCCCAATCCCTTTCCTAGGGCTCTGATGAATTCTCCCCCCCAGATTCATCCTCCCAAAGGTGGGCCCTGCGGGTGGCCAAGGACCTCTGGTTGGGAGCATGCAGAGGAAGTTTGTCAGGGTTGTTTGCACCCATGCCTGCAAGGCCCTCCGTAGCGAGGAACAGTACCAGAGGTGCGGGGAGAAGCAGCACGAGCTGCAGGCCAAGGAGCCCTCATTTAGGTTCTTGCCTTGACCTCGGTAGCGGGCCTGCCCAAAGAACAATAGACGGAACGCATCCAGAGGAAATACAGGAATCACGAAAACAAGACATTTACTAAAACCCCCATTCTGGTGCTGGGAGAAAAAGGTCCCCAAAGTCACTGCATTGATAAAGCGGGACTTAAAGCTTAATTTATTTTTCATTTTACAAGTCGGATAAAAATGGATTGTTCCAATAACTGAGATTCATTTGTTGGAAAAAAAAAGTGGTGATAATAGATCCCTGTGTTGGTATAAGGATATAATGAGAATTCGGGCAGTGTCTAATAGAGGAAAGCACTTCATATAGGCTGATGTGATTGTTTCTTTGCGAGTTTCCTCCAGCTGGTCCCTAAGATAATGTTCCAAGCTTTACCTTGTCCTTCGTTTGTCTTAGGCTGTCTGGTTGGATACAGTCAATTAGAAAACAGACACTAAAATGTTTTTAAATGTCAAGTCAGCCAAGTTAATAATTTCTCACCCACTATAGGAGAGCAAAGGTAGTCCAGGATCAAAAGCAATAGTTTTGCTACCATTCTGAGGCGCCAGAATCCCTTAGGGCGTGCACCAGGTGAATGTGGGGACAAACTTAGGACTGGAATGATGTCACCATCACAGCTCATGCCAGACTCCAGCTGGGGGCATCCATCCAGCCTGACGAGGGTGTGATTGAATCTGTTTTGTTTGAAAAGAAACATGGAGCTGAAAAACCACGCTGATGAGCCAGGCGATCTGCTGAAATACCAAACCACGCTACCCGTGGATAGTCTTCAAAGGCTGGTATGGCTGCAGGGGACATGGCTCAGGCCAGAAATCACAGCCGTCCTCCCTCCCACCTTTGCTGTTTCCACGGGGCTGTCACAGACACGATTCCTCATCATCCTCATATGGAGACAACAGTGGTCGTCACACTGAGCATCCAGGGGCTGAATTCCCCAAACTCCCCTTTGGAGAACATCTAGACGAAGTGACACCGGCTCTGGTGGCTGGGCAGTAGTAAGTAGCCCATCAGAGGCTGCTGGACCTGCTGCAAGACCCCTAACCAGCGTGAAAGCCACAGTGCCTTCGGGGAAACTCGGACCTCTAGATCTCTGGGTGCAGCCCCTCCCATCAAAGCCTAAGCAACGGGAAGGCTATTGTGCTTGTGCTCGTGGATACGGGGTTTTTCTCTCCACTCCCTGCCCTGAAGGAACAGGTGCTCCCCACACAGGTGCGTGTCTGAAGACCCACATTTTGGGCCGCTGATGTCTGAAAGGGAGCTCTAGGCTGCAGATCTGGTCAGAGGAAATGGTCCTCGACATGTGGTACCGCTCAGGGCTTGGGGCCAGATGCTCAGCAACCGCGTGAGTGTTCAGGCTGGTGCGTTCAGAAGCGGTGCAGAGGCAGGCAGCTGGCCAAAGTAACCCAAAGGGTCACTCTACCATTTGTGGAGGGTCTCTGGGTGCTATGTACTCTCTGTATGTTATCTCATTGAAGCCTCGGAACACTTGGCATTGGTTTTATTTTTCCCATTTCACAGATAAGGAAACTGAGGCTTAGCGGGATGAAGAAATTTCCCAGAGGTATGCACCTGGAAGTGGTGGAACCAGGAGATTTCTATCAAAAAGTCCGCTTACAGAAAGTCAGAAGTGCAGCCCTTGGGTCGAGGATGCTCCAGGGCACTGCCCAGGGAGACTTCTTTCACATCCCTGAGATTTTCCTACTTGCAAGCACTATCATCTAAGATTCCACAAAACTCGCTATGCAGCAACTGCCATGCATCACCTCCCGGTCCCCAGAGGCAGCCTGGCGTGGCTCACTCCCACAGTATGGGACCAGGGCCTTCCCTACACCTTCTGGAGCCTTCCCTGTGGTTAGCGAGACTGAGCCTGGGAAAGTACCTGCTGCAATCTGTCAGCTTTTGCTTCTTTCGGCAGCACACAGGACTCCGGTTGGGGATATGCCAGGAGAAATATAATCCTTGGAAAGGCTTATCAACTCTGTGGGGCAGAAATATTGCCAGGGCCTCAGCAGCTCTCTAAGGAACCAAGGCCAAGATGCTCTCTCACCTTGAGACACCCATCTCTGCTAAAATTATATTGGAGGCTGCCTGCATTTTTCCTGATAGAAGAGGAGGGTCACTTTGGCTGCTTCCCTCCCAGTCCTGCGGTTTTTAACCCTCCTGGAAGACAAAGAAAACATCTCACCACGGGGGGCTGTGGTGGGGGAGCACAGAACTGGAGGTCCCGTGCCCAGGACGGAGGCTGCGTCCTGGGCTGGTTCAGGAGGACAGAGGGCAAATCAGAGGTAGACTGAGCCATGCCACGCGCTGAGAGTGGATGGGATCTGAGGAGGGCAGGGGCCCTGGTACCCGGAGTGCGCAGTGAAGGCGGGATGATGCAGGGGGAGGCGGACGGGCAGGAGCCGTGGGAACCAGCCCAGGTGGATATGAAGCGAGGGGCCAGGAGTTTGGTAAGAGGAGACAGGGGGCCCGCAGAGCTGGCTATTCAGGTTGCTGGGCCTGTGGACTCTCAGAGTATAAGGGAGTCAGGCTCTCCCAAATGTCACTCCTATGAGACACAGTGCGCAAGTTAAACTAAAAACACTGGGATTCCAGACAAACCTCTGCACACGCTGGCCTCCACTTTCCTTTCTGGCCTCATCCGCTCCACTTCTCTTTGTGGTCCATGCTATGCCCTGTCCAGAAGGTCTATTTTCCTTCCTAAGCTGCTCTCTGCCACCTCTCTGCTCGAGTAAGCCCTTCGCTCTCGGCAAAGCGCCCGCTCACTGGCTCCCTGCCTACGGAACTCCTGCTCATCTCACAGGTGGGTGATGTAAGCGTTACAGCCGGGAAGGATATGGAAATGTAGTTATCAGAGAAATTGGAATGCAAAGGTGTTACAAGGCACCGCTGCAGAGCTATGACACCGGCAGGTTAAAAAAACAAAAAACCAACCCAATGCTGACACCGTCTTGGTGAAACGAGGACATCTGCTGCTGGTGGCGTGGTAAATGGGTCTGACCTACGGAGACGAACAATAGAGCAATGGATCGCAAGAGAAATGGAAATGTCCGTTCCAGTTGACTCCCATCAAGCCCGCTTTGCAGAGGGAAGCTAAAGAAAATGATACAAAAGAAGAAAAAAGCTACACACATAATGATACCCCTTACCTCATAATTTTTAACTGTGAAGAAACTGGAGAAATAGCCCAACTGTCCCACACCAGGGGAGTGAAAAGGAAATTACCTTCACCACCAGATGGAAGTTACGATGCAAGCTACTGGCAAAAGGAAACGCTTATCACATAATGCTTAGGAGAGCATGAAATTGTACTGTGAATGCAGTACTATAAAAATCATGTAAATGTATGAATTAGGACGTATAAGGGAACACAGAGAAAGGGGAAAAAACTACTTATTAGATATTATTTTTATCAGAATGTTGATGTAATAAAAATCTCCTATTAAAAAGGCTACCCTTCCATCAAAACTCCCGATTCACCTTGTCCCTACCTGATTTGTGATTCTTATTACATTATGCCCTGAGTGGAATTATTATAGGGTACTAGTTTTAGCCCCTTTGGACCATAAACTCTTCAGGGCCAAGGATTATGTTTCACTTTTCTGTCTCACCTGGGCACTTGCATTTGCCTGGCACACAGTAAATGCTGAATAAATATTAAGTGAATTCAGTCTCAGCTAAGGATGGTATGATGCTTAAAAATAAAACTCATCAGATCCTTCTACTTTCTTGTCTCCTGGCAAAAAGCATTCAGGTAAATAGATATCCACATTATTTTTTAAAGGCTCCCTGGGAAGGAAAAATTCACATTTGAAAAGTTAGCATTTTATATCTGGAGTGAAACATAACAGCAATTTAGGCAACGCCTGGAAATCTACTGAGGCTCTTAAAGCAACAAGATGTTCAGAAATTGAAGCCATCCTGAGCTTGGCCACTTGGGGCCAGGTGGATCCAGGCCAGAAGGAAAACTGTTCACCACACACCCTGGGAGGCCCAAAGCTGCTGTGCCTAAATCAGGGCCTGTCCTGTATAAACTTAAAGGTCAGGGCTGGCCAGGAGGCAGGGAATGGGACAAACTGCCAAGAGCTTACCTCGCCCAAAGAGAAACATGGGGACTTACTAGGAACAAAGTACCCAGGCTTTTCTGAGTGCCCAGCACACGGTGGCCCTATTTTACATCTAAAGACTTGAAGTTCAGAGATATTACAGGACTCACCCAAGGTCAAATAGCCAGAGAGGTCAAGACCCTAAAGCAACCACAGGCACTTAACCTTCCTGACCCAGCATGCCTTGCAACTCTAAAAAGCCCCGTTTTGGCCGTCAGTCCAGGATGGTGAAGTCTCAGGGTTTTCTTTTTCTTTTTTTCTCATTTTTAGAAGATCGGCTAACCTTTTTGCAGGATAAGGTGGTGGGGAGGGAGCACGTAGATTTGTACACGTACAGGTATCTCCCTTTCCTTCAACCTGCAAATCAGACTATTTTTACCTGGCTCTCGCCTTCAACCTTGCTCACTGAGCCCTTGATCTTACTCCTTGCTCTTTGAATCACGGTCATCACTCATTTTCTTCTCAAGAAAATCACACACTCCCTTTTATCAGTTATTTTTCCCTTTTTATTTTTTTTTTCCCCGTGCCAGGCGAGGAATTGAACTGATGCCTCCACAGCGACCTGAGCCACTGTAGTCGGAGGATTCTTAACCCTCTGCTCCATGGTGGGAACGCCTGTTAGTGACTTTTCTGATGCCTGAGTTTATAAAGCATTTCTAGGACATGTTTTCTTTAGCAGACTTTAGTCTCATATATTGAGGATAAGGTGTGGGATTAAAACAGCAGTTGTTCCAGAACAGTTTCTTCCAAAATTACATGAATTTTCTTTTTTCTTGGAAGTAACGCTTTTTTCACAAATTGCACTTTTTAACATTTAATAGCCTCCTACTCTCAGTGTATTCTTCCCTCTTTTTCTTCCATGCATTTTGTTTGTGGTGCAAAACTGACATTTTTTCCCAGTCTCTCATAATGCAAGTGGCAATAACATCTAATTAACAGCCAGTTACAGCTAGAAGAGGCAGAACCCCCTCTGCCTGCTTTCCTATTAGAGCTGCTGCCTGTTCTGCTCATTTCTATTCCTCTTAGCTTTACTCCGTGCCTTTCAAATTGTCTTGCTAAAACACAAAATTCCCCATCAACTAAAAATTAATTTAGAAAATAGATAGTACTTAGTCCCAAATTACAAAATCCCACACATTCCCATCATCTGGGGTTTAAACAGTTAAATATTAAGTGATAACAGATGTTCCCTGCTGGAGACAATTTCTAGGACTGTGTTTCATCATTTCCTCTAAAAGATAGTCTTCCCCCCGCCTCTTTTATGCTTTTATTAAAAAAGAGCATTATCTAGGCTTAAAAAGAATAAAAACGTCTCTGGAGTTCCCATTGTGGTGCAGTGGAAACGAATTTGACTAGGAACCATGAGGTTGCGGGTTTGATCCCTGCTCAGTGGGTTAAGGATGCAGCGTTGCCGTGAGCTGTGGTGTAGGTTGCAGAGGCAGCTCGGATCCCGCATTGCTGTGGCTGCGGCGGAGGCCGGCGGCTACAGCTCCTGTTAGATCCCTAGCCTGGGAACCTCCATATGCCGCGCGTGCGGCCCTAAACAGGAAAAAAAAAAAAAAAAAAAAAGAATAAAAACTTCCGTATTTGGAAGGAAAGTTTAGTGACAGATGCTTTTCCTTTTAACTAGTTAAGGGAAATTGTGGAAATTGAGATTTTTTTGTTTTCTAGGTTTGTTGTGTATATTTCAAAATAGTAAATGAATATTTTAATATATGTGTCTGGTAGATGGGATCTGGCCACAGATTCTTTACAGCTCCTCCCCACCAAGAAGGGGAGTCTATTTTCCTACCTTTTCATCTAGTCTGGCCTCGTGACTTGCCTTGACCCACACTAGGTGGCTCAACTGGCATCCTTTGAATTCAGGGGCACAGACCTCCAGGGGACTTGCAGCTTCTGCCTTTGTCAGCTGGAATGCTGTCCTGAGACTGTCATACGAAGAAGCCAGTCTACCCTGCTGGAGGGTGAGAGGCCACCTGGAGGAGAACCCAACACCAACTGCCAGACATGAGCGAAGCCACTTTGGACCTTTCAGCTCATGAACCCAGTGAGACCTTTCACCTGCATGAGCCCCAGGGAGACCAGCAGAACCACCACCCAGTCCACAGCATTGTGAAAAATAAGAAATAATTTTAAGTCACTAGGTTTTGGGGGTGGTTTGTTAAATAGAGGTAGCTAAGTGAAACAATGTGGCATCTTCAAATCACAGTGACTCTGTGTGTGTGCGTGTGTGCGTGTGTGTGTGTGTGTGTGTGTGTGTGTGTATGTGTAAATCCATATATGTGCATTTTAAAGGAAAAGCAGTTGCTTAGATCTTGAAGGCAACTGCTCTCTTTGGATGGCCCCAATATTCAGGGTGCAGTTTAGAAATCGGCTTTTTTTTTTTTTTTGTAGTGCAACTGTTTTATTATTTTTTTTCCTCTTAATGGATTTTATTTCAATTATAGGTGTACATAAATCATCACAAGTCAATTTTACAGATTTTGTATCCCAAACCCCCAGTGCATCCCCCACCCCCCCCCAGATTGTCTTATTTGAAAAACCAAGGTTTTCCAAAGTCTGTGAGTCATTGTCTGTTCTGTAAGAAGGTTCATTGTGTCTTTTAGTTTCCACATGTAAGCGGTATCATTGGGTGTTGCTGTCTAATTGTCTGACTGGTTTCACTTTGCATGATAATTTCTAAGTCCATCCATGTTGCTATAAATG
>PVHT020003428.1:1482784-1526304 GCA_004024745.2 Catagonus wagneri | reverse complement strand
CCAATTTGCATTCCCACCAACAGTGTAATAGGGTTCCTTTTTCTCCACACCCTTTCCAGCACTTATTGTTTGTAGTCTTTTTGATGATGGCCATTCTGGCTGGTGTAAGGTGGTACCTCATAGTGGTTTTGATTTGCATTTCTCTAATGAGGAGTGATGTTGAACATCTTTTCATGTGTTTATTTGCCATCTGCATGTCCACAGAATGGGAGAAAATATTTGCAAATGATTCAACTGACAAGGGATTAATCTCCAAAATTTACAAACAGCTCCTGCAGCTCAATACCAAAGAAACAAACAACCCCATCCAAAAATGGGCAGAGGATCTAGGCAGACAGTTCTCCAGAGAAGACATGCAGAAATCGGCTTTTTTGTTTCTGTTTTTTAAGAGCCGCACCCAAGGCATGTGGAGGTTCCCAGGCTAGGGGTCAAATTGGAGCTACAGCTGCCGGCCTACATCACAACCATCCAGGATCTGAGCTGGGTCTACGACCTACACAACAGCTCACAGCAATGTTGGACTCCTTTTTTTTCAATTACTTAATGAATTTTATTATATTTATAGGTGTACAATAATCATCACAACCAAATTTTATAGCATTTCCATCCCAAACCCTCAGTGCATCCCCCAACTCCCCAACCTGTCTCATCTGGAAACCATAAATTTTTTGAAATCTGTGAGTCAGTATCTGTTCTTCAAAGAAGTTCATTGTGTCCTTTTTTTAGACTCCACACGTCAGTAACAGCATTTGATGTTGGTGTCTCATTGTCTGACTGACTCATTTAGCATGATAATTTCTAGGTCCATCCACGCTGCTGCAGATGCCGTTATTTCTTTCCTTTTAATGGCTGAGTAATATTCCATTGTGCATATAGACCAGATCTTTCCTATCCACTGCTCTGTCGATGGGCATTTAGGTTGTTTCCATGTCTTGGCTATTGTATATAAGTGCTGCAATAAACATTGGAGTACACATATCTTTTCGAGTCATGGTTTCCTCTGGATAGATGCCCAGAAGTGGGATGGCTGGATCAAATGGTAATTCTATTTTTACTTTTCTGAGGAATCTCCATACTGTTTTCCACAGTGGTTGCACCAATTTGCATTCCCACCAACAGCATCACAGGGTTCCTTTCTCTCCACACCCTCTCCAGCACTTACTGTTTGTAGAATTTTTGATGATGGCCATTCTGGCTGGTGTAAGGTGGTACCTCATAGTGGTTTTGATTTGCATTTCTCTAATAACGAGTGATGTTGAACATCTTTTCATGTGTTTTTTGGTCATCTGTATGTCTTCTTTGGAGAATTGTCTGTTTAGATCTTCTGCCCATTTTTTGATGGGGTTGTTTGTTTTTTGGTATTGAGCTGTAGGAGGTGTTTGTAAATTTTGGAGATGAATCCCTTGTCAGTTGATTCATTTGCAAATATTTTCTCTCATTCTGTGGGTTGTCTTTTTGTTTTGTTGAGGGTTTCCTTTGCTGTGCAGAAATTCTGAAGTTTAATTATATCCCATTTGTTTATTTTTGCTTTATTGTCATTACTCTAACAGGTGGATCTGAAAAGATGTTGCTGTCGTTTATACTGGAGAGTGTTTGACCCATGTTTTCCTCTAAGAGTTTTATAGTATCTGGTCTTATATCTAGGTCTTTAATCCATTTTGAGTTTATTTTTGTGCATGGTGTTAGGAAGTGTTCCAATTTCATTCTTTTACATATGGTTGTCCAGTTTTCCCAGCACCGCTTATTGACCAGGCTGTATTTTCTCCACTGTATATTCTTGCCTCCTCTGTCATAGATTAGTTGACCATAGATGAGTGAGTTTAATTCTGGGGTTTCTATCCTGTTCCACTGATCTATATTTCTGTCTTTGTGCCAGCACCATATGGATTTGATGACTGTAGCTTTGTGGTATAGTCTGAAGTCAGGGAGCCTGATTCCTCCAGCTCCGTTCTTCTTTCTTAGAATGTCTCTGGCTATTCTGGGTGTTTTGTGCTTCCAAACAAACTTTAAAATATTTTGTTCTAGTTCTGTTAAAAAATGTCCTTGGTAATTTGTTAGGGATTGCATTGAATCTGTAGATTGCCTCTGGTAGTATAGTTATTTTGATAATATTGATTCTTCCAATCCAAGAGCATGGTATGTCTTTCTGTTTGTGTCATCCTTGATTTCTTTCATCAACATCTTGTAGTTTTCAGAGTACAGATCTTTTGTCTCTGTAGGTAGGTTTATTCCTAAGCATTTTATTCTTTTTAATGTGATGGTAAATGGGATTGCTTCCCCAATTTCTCTTTCTGATCTTTCATTCTTAGTATGTAGAAATGTAATGCTGGATTCTTAACTCACTGAGTGTGGCCAGGGATCAAACCTGTGTCCTCATGGATGCTAGTCAGATTCGTTTCCACTGAGCCATGGCAGGAACTCCAGAAAGGGCTTTTTAATTCAACATCCATTTATGAGAAAACTCTCAATAAAGTGGGTATAGAAAGAACATACGTCAACATAATAAAGGCCATATGTGATAAACCCACAGCCAGCATCATAGTTAATGGTGAAAAGCTGAAAATTTTCCCTCTAAGATCAGGACAAGATACTGTTCCCTATTCTTGCCACTTTTATTCAACACAGTAATTGAAGTCCCAGCCATAGAAATTAGACAAGAAAAAGACATAAAGAAATCCAACTGGAAAGGAAGAAGTAAAACTGTCACTGTTTGCAGATGTCATAACACTATATAAAGGAGATCCTAGGAGTTCCTGTGGTGGCTCAGCAGGCTCAGCAGGTTCCTGACTAGTATCCATGAGGGATACTAGTCCCTCACATGGCCTCACTGAGTGGGTTAAGGATCTGGTGTTGGCACAAGCCATGGCAAATATTGTGGATGCAGCTCAGATCTGGTGTTGCTTTGGCTGTGGCATAGGGCAGCAGCTACAGCTCCAAATCGACCCCTGCCTGGGAACTTCCATATGATGCAAATTTGGCCCTAAAAAGCAAAAAAGAAAGAGAGAGAGAGAGAGGAAAGAAAATCCTAAAGATGCCACCAAAATGTATTAGAACTAATAAATGAATTCACTAAAGTCACATGATACAAAATTAATATACAGAAATATGTTACATTTCTGTACACTAATAACAAACTACCAGGAAAAGAAATTAAGAAAACAATCCCATCTACAACTGCATCAAAAAGAGTAATATACCTAGAAGTAATTCTAACCAAGGGGGTAAAAGACCTGTAATTGGAAAGCTGTAAGGCATGGATAAAAGACATTGAGATGACACAAGAAATGTAAAGATATACTGTGTTCACAGACTGGAAAAATCAGTGGTTAAAATGACCATACCATCCAAAGCAATCTATAGGTTCGATGCAATCCCTATAAAAATACCAATGGCATTTTTTTCCACAGAACTGGAACAAATAATTCCAAAATTTGTATGGAACTACAAAATATTCTGAATAGCCAAAATAATCTTTAGGAAGAAGGACAAAGCTGGAGGTATTATGCTCCCTGGTTTTGAACTATACTACAAAACTACATTCATCAAAACTGTATGTTACTCATGCAAACACAGACACAGAATTCAGTGAAACAGAACAGAGAACCAGAAATGAATCTACACTTATATGGGCAATTAATTTATGACAAAGTATGGAAGAATATATGATGGGGGAAAGACAGGCTCTTCAGTAAATGGTGTTAAGAAAACTGAAAAGCTACATGCAAATGCATCAAACTGGACCACTCTCTCACACCACACACAAAAATAAATTCAACATGGATGAAAGACTTAAATGTAAGACCTGAAAACATAAAACTAGAAGAAAACATAGGCAGTAGCTCTTTTACACTGGTCTTAGAAAATTTTTTTTGGATCTGTCTCCTCAGGCAAGAGAAACTAAAGCAAAAATAAACAAATGGGACTGTATCAAACTAAGAAGATTTTACACAGCAAAGGAAGCTATCAACAAAACGAAAAAGCAGCCTACTGAATGGGAGAAGATATTTGCAAATTACATATCCAAGGATTGGATTAAGATGGCGGAATAGAAGGACTGGAGCTCAACTTCTCTCATAAAAACAACAAAACTTCAACCAAATGTCGAGCAACCTTCAACCAAATGGACTGTAAACTTTCAAAAAGATATTCTACTGCAGAAGACAAAGTGGAAACCACATCAAGAGGTAGGAGCAGCAATTATGCGATAGAAGCAACCCCATACCTCCTGGGTGGGAAGCCCCACAGACTGGAAAGTAACTGTATCACAGAGACTCACCTACAGGACTGAGAGTTCTGAGCCTCACGTCAAATCCCCATGCTGGGGATCTGGCACAGGGAGAGAGACCCCAGAGAAGCTGGCTTGAAGGCCAGCGGGGCTTCTGTGAAGAAGCTCCACAGGACTGGGGGAAAGAGGAGATCCCATTCTTGAAAGGCACACACAGACTTTCATGTGCAGTGGGTCCCAGGGCAAAGTAAAGTCTCCATAGGAATCTGGGTCAAACCTGACTGCAATTCTTGGCGATCTCCTGGGAAAAGAGGGGTGACTGTGGCTTGTTGTGGGGGAAGGGTATTGAAGGCGAAGCTCTCAGGAATATTCATTAGCCTGCATTTATCTGGAGGTGGCTATTTTTGGGAAAATCTGGTCCCTCCCATCAGTGATGAGAAGCCCCAGGACAAACAATAATGCCCCAGGATCACAGCCCCACCCATCAGTAAACAGGCTGCCTAAAGACCCCTCAGGCACACAGCCAGCCTCTAATCTCACCCATAGACAAAAGCCCACCCATCAGAGGGATAGGAATCAAACCCACCTACCAGTGGGCAGGCACCAGTCCCTTCCATCAGGAAGCCTACAGCAAGACCCCTCCCCCCAAAACCAACTTTAGCCACAGGGGAGGCAAACACCAGGACTAAGAGAGGCTACAACTCTATTGACTGCAAAAAGGTCACCACACCAAAAACATATAAAAATGAAAAGACAGAAAACTATAACTCAGATAAGAGAGAAAGAAAAAAGCCCAGATAAACAGCTCAGTGATGAGCAGATTATCAACCTTCCAGAAAGAGACTTTAGAATGTTGATGCTGAAGATGATGCAAGACACTGGAAATAAACTGGAGGCAAAGATTGATAATTTACAGGAAACACTGAGCAAAGAAATACAAGCTGTAAAAATTAAACAAGACATGCAAAATACAATAACTGAAATAAAAATTCATTAGAAGCAGCCAACAGTAGAATACAGGAGGCAGAAGAAGGAATCAGCGAGGTGGAGGACAGATTAGTGGAAATCACTGATGCAGAAGAGAAAAGAGATAAAAGATTGAAAGGTGAGCAGAGTCTCAGAGAACTCTGGGATAATGTTAAATGCACCAACATCAGTATTATAGGGGTGCCAGAGGGAGAAGAGAGAGAGAAGGGGACAGAAAAAATATTCGAAGAGATAATAGCTGAAAACTTCCCTAACATGGGAAAGGAACCACTCAGTCAGTCAAATCCAGGAAGTGCAAAGAGTACCGTATAAAATAAACCCAAGGAGGAACACAAATTAATCAACATATTAATCAAAATGACCAAAATTAAAGACAAAGAGAAAATACTGAAAGCAGCTAGGGAAAAGAAACAAATGATATACAAGCAAACCCCGATAAGGTTATCAGGAGATTTTTCAGCTGAAACTCTGCAGGCCAGAAGGGAGTGGCATGATATACCTAACGTGATGAAAGGAAAAAACTTCCAACCAAAATTACTTTACCCAGCAAGGCTCTCATTCAGATTTGAAGGAGAAATCAAAACCTTTACAGATAAGCAGAACCTAAGAGATTTCTGCAACACTAAATCAGCTTTACAACAAATACTAAAGGAACTTCTCTAGGCAGAAAGGAAAGGCCACAAGCAGAAACAAAAACACCACAAAAGACAAGGCTCACCAGTAAAGGCATATATACAGTAACGATACTAAATCATCCATGCAAATCAGAGATCGTGAGAAGGGAGCACAAATGTAGGACACTGGAGATGCACTTGCAATTAAGAAACCAACAGCTTAAAACAATCTCATTCTTATATAGACTCCTATATCAAAACTTCAGGGTAACTGCAAACCAAAAATCTACAATTGATACACAAACAAATAAGAAAAAATTGACTCAAATACATTAAAGATAGTCATCTTGTGAGAGGAGACAACAAGAGAATAAGGGAAGAAAAAAGAGCAACAAAAATCCAAAACAGTTAATAAAATGGCAATAAGAACATACATATCAATAATTACCTTTAATGTTAATGGACTGAATGCCCCAACCAAAAGACATAGACTAGCTGAATGGATACAAAAGTAAGACCCATATATATGCTGTCTTCAAGAGACCCATTTCACTTCTAGATCACATATACAAATTGAAAGTGAGAGGATGGAAGAAAATATTCCATGCAAATAGGAATCAAAAGAAAGCTGGAGTAGGAATACTCACATCAGACAAAACAGACTTTAAAATGAAGAACATTTTAAGAGACAAGGAAGGACACTACATAATGATCAAAGGATCAATCCAAGAAGAAGATATAACAATTTAAAATACCTATGCACCCAACATAGGATCACCACAATATTTAAGGCAGCTGCTAACAACATTAAAAGGAGAAATCGACAATAACACAGTCATAATGGGGGACTTTAACACCCCGCGTACAGCAATGGATAGATCATCCAGACAGAAAATCAATAAGGAAACATAGGCCCTGAATGAAGCATTAGATCAGATGGACTTAATACATATTTATAGGACATTCCATCCAAAAACAACAGAATATACATTCTTCTTGTGTGTGCATGGAACATTCTCTAAGATTGATCACATCCTGGGCTACAAAGCAAGCCTCGGTAACTTTAAGAAAACTGAAATCATATCAAGCATCTTTTGTGACCACAATGCTATATGACTGGAAATCAACAACAAGAAAATTATGGCAAAAAATACAAACACGTGGAGACTGAACAACATGTTACTAAACAACCAATGGATCACTGAAGAAATCAAAGAGGAAATTAAAAAAATACCTAGAAGCAAATGACAACAAACATACAACACTCCAAAACCTCTGGGATGCAGCAAAAGCAGTTCTAAGAGGAAAGTTTACAGCAATACAAGCATACCTCAAGAATAAGAAAAAGCTCAAATAAACAACCTAACTTTATGTCTAAAGCAGCTAGAGAGGGAAGAACAGACAAGACCTAAAGTTAGTAGAAGAGAAGAAATCATAAAGATCAGAGCAGAAATCAATGAAACAGAAACGAAGAAAACCATAGAAAAGATAAATGAAAATAAAAGCTGGTTCTTTGAAAAGATCAATAAAATTGATAAACCCTTAGCCAGACTTATCAAGAAAAAAAGAGAGAGGACACAAATCAATAAAATTAGAAATGAAAAAGAAGTAACAACAGATATCACAGAAATACAAAGGATCATAAAAGACTACTACATGCAACTATACGCCAATAAAATGGAAAACCTAGAAGAAATGGACAAATTCTTAGAAAAGTACAATCGTCCAAGACTAAACCAAGATGAAATAGAAAAGATGAATGGACCAATCACAAGTTCTGAAATTGAAACTATGATTAAAAAACTTCCAACAAAGTCCAGGACCAGATGGCTTCACAGGTGAATTCTATCAAACATTTAGACAAGAGCTAACACCTATCCTTCTGAAACTAGTCCAAAACATTGCAGAGGAAGGGACACTCCCAAACTCATTCTATGAGGCAACCATCACCTGATACCAAAACCAGACAAAGATACCACAAAAAAAGAAATTTACAGGCCAATCTCACTGATTAACATAGATGCAAAAATCCTCAACAAAATACTAGCCAACCGAATCCAACAATACATTAAAAGGATTGTACATCATGATCAAGTGGGATTTATCCCAGGGATGCAAGCATTCCTCAATATCTGCAAATCAATCAGTGTGATACAACACAATAACAAACAGAAGGCTAAAAACCATATGATCCTCTCACTAGATGCAGAAAAAGCCTTTGACAAAATCCAACACCCATTCCTGATAAAAAACCCTTCAGAAAGTGGGCATAGGGGGAACCTACCTCTACATGATAAAGGCCATCTATGACAAACCCAGAGCTCACATCATTCTCAATGGTGAAAAGCTGAAAGAATTCCCACTGAGATCAGGAACAAGACAGGGATGTCCACTCTCGCCACTACTATTCAACATAGTTTTAGAAGTCCTTGCCACAGCAGTCAGAGAAGTAAAAGAAATAACAGGAATCAAAATTGGAAAGGAAGAATTCAAGCTATCAATCTTTGCAGGTGACATGCTACTATACCTAGAGAATCCTAAAGATTCTACCAGAAAACTGTTAGAGCTCATCAATGAATTTGGCAAAGTCACAGGATACAAAATTAATACACAGAAATTGACTGCATCTCTATATACTAACAATGAAAGAGCAGAAAGAGAAATTAGGGAAGCAACCCCATTTACCATCGCATCAAAAAGAATCAAATACTTAGGAATAAACCTACATAGAGACAAAAGGCCTGTACTCTGAAAACTATAAGACACTGATGAAAGAAATCAAGGATGACACGAACAGATGGAAAGACATACCATGCTCTTGGATTGGAAGAGTCAATATTATCAAAATGACTATACTACCCAAGGCAATCTACACATTCAATGCAATCCCTATCAAATTACCAAGGACCTTTTTCACAGAACTAGAACATAATATTTTAAAGTTTGTTTGGAAGCACAAAACACCCAGAATAGCCAAAGACATCCTGAAAAAGAAAAATGGAGCTGGAGGAATCAGGCTCCCTGACTTCAGAGTATACTACAAAGCTATAGTCATCAAAACTGTATGGTACTAGCACAAAGACAGAAATATAGATCAGTGGAACAGGATAGAAAGCCCAGAATTAAATCCACGCATCTATAGTCAACTAATGTATGACAAAGGAGCCAAGAATATACATTGGAGAAAAGACAGCCTCTTCAATAAGTGGTGCTGGGAAAACTGGACAGCTTCATGTAAAAAAATGAGATTAGAAAACTTCCTAACACCATGCACAAAAATAAACTCAAAATGGATTAAAGATCTAGATATGACCAGATACTATAAAACTCTTAGAGGAAAACATAGGCCAAACACTCTCCGACATAAATGACAGCAACATCTTCTCAGATCCACTTGTCAGAGTAATGACAATAAAAAGAAAAAATAAACAAATGGGACTTAATTAAACTTCAAAGTTTCTGCACAGCAAAGGAAACCCTCAACAAAACAAAAAGACAACCCACAGAATGAGAGAAAATATTTGCAAATGAATTGACTGACAAGGGATTCATCTCTAAAATTTACAAATACCTCCTACAGCTCAATACCAAAAAAACAAATAACGCCCTCAAAAAATGGGCAGAAGATCTAAACAGACAATTCTCCAAAGAAGACATACAGATGGCCAAAAAACACAAGCAAAGATGTTCAACATCACTCATTATTAGAGAAATGCAAATCAAAACCACTATGAGGTACCACCTTACACCAGCCAGAATGGCCATCATCAAAAATTCTACAAACAGTAAGTGCTGGAGAGGGTGTGGAGAGAAAGGAACCCTGTGATGCTGTTGGTGGGAATGCAAATTGGTGCAACCACTGTGGAAAACAGTATGGAGATTCCTCAGAAAAGTAAAAATAGAATTACCATTTGATCCAGCCATCCCACTCCTGGGCATCTATCCAGAGGAAATCATGACTCGAAAAGACACATGTATTCCAGTGTTCATTGCAGCATTCTATGCAATAGCCAAGACATGGAAACAACCTAAATGCCCATCGACAGAGCAGTGGATGGGGAAGATGTGGTACATCTACACGATGGAATATTACTCAGCCATTAAAAGGAAGGAAATAACATTTATAGCAACATGGATGGACCTAGAAATTATCATGCGAAGTGAAACTAGTCAGACAATTTGACACCAACATCAAATGCTACCGCTTACATGTGGAAACTAAAAAAAAGACACAATGAACTTCTTTGCAGAACAGATAATGACTCACAGACTTCGGAAAAATCTATGGTTTCCAAATAAGACAATCTAGGGGGGTGGAGGCATGCACTGAGGGTTTGGGATGGAAATGCTATCAAATTGAGTTGTGATGATTTTTGTACACCTATAATTGTAATAACATTCATTAAGCAATGGTAGTAAGTATCCGATATGGGATTAATATAAGAAATATACAAAGAACTCATAAAAGTAACATCAAAAAACCAAACAATGCAATTTAAAAACGGGTAGAGGATCTGAAGACTTTTTCCAAGGAAGACATATAGATGGCATACACACACCACACACACAATGGAATATTATTGCTCCAGTAAAATGATCAGCCATTGAGAAAATGAATATTTTTTCAAATTTACTTATTTTTTTGACCACGCCCGCAGTGGCCCTAAAAAGCCCTAAAAAACAAAAAAAGAAAAAAAGAAAAGAAAGAAAAAAGAAAACCAAGGACTGAACCTCAGCCAAGAACTGAACCCACATCATAGCAGTGACAATGCTGGATTTTAACCCCTAGGCCACCAGGGAACTCCTGAAAAAAATGAAATCTTGCCATTTCCAACAACATGGATGTAACTAGAATGTATTATGCTAAGTGAAAGGTCAGAGAAAGGCAAATAGTGTATAATATCACTTATTACGTGGAATCTAAAAAACAAAAATAAAAGGAAGCAAAAACAGACACATAGATACAGAGAACAAACAGGCGGTTGCAAGAGGGGAGGGAGGGTCGGGGGTGGGCGAAATAAGTAAAGGGAATTAAGAGGATAAATATGCCATAGGGATGTAATAAACAGTACAAGGAATATGGTCAATAAAATTGTAGTAATTTTGTATAGGGGAAGTTTGTTACTAGACTTGTGATCATTTCATAATAAATGCAAGTATCAAATCACTATGTTATCTACCCGAAACTAACATTATTGTATTTCAACTATATTTCAGAATTCCCTGGTGACCTAGTGGTTAAGGATCCAGCATTGTTACTGCTGTGGCTTGGGTTCTGTCTCTGGGCCAGGTACTCCGCACGCCACGGGTAAGGCCAAGAAAAAATAAAATTCAAAATTTAAAACATTTTAAATAATAAAAAGTAAGTTATCCCTCTCCCTTGGGAAAAAAAAAAAGAAATGGGGTTTTTTTAAGGGCAGGTAAATAGGCAACAGTATAGGAATTTTCAAAAGTGGCATTAGGCAAATGGAATATACTTACATAAAACATGTATGTGTCTCTTCCACTACCTAAACATGTGTGAAAAGTATGCACCTTACTTTTATTATGAGGTATTTCTGGTTTACACAAAGGGTAGAAAATAAATATCGGGGATGTTATAGATAAAATGAAAGGCCTTCCCCAATCACATTCTCCTCCCTCTCTCTCTAGAGGGATTCACTTATACTAACTGGTGTTTAAAATTTCTATGCATGTCCATATTTAATATATAGCTCTGCAGTTTTATAATTTTATGTAAAGTGACTCATCTGTATTCAGCCACAAGTAGCTTTCTTTGCTCAGTGCCAGGTTTTTGAGCCTTATCCATGCTGGCACAGGTAGAAGCCCACTGGACTCTACTGTTGGAAAAGCTGACCCTTTGGCATCGTGGGGGGAATGGTTCCAGGACCCCTTGCAGTTACCAAAACCTACAGATGCTCAACCTGTTTACAAAAAAGGGCGTAGTATTTGCATGCACATCCTTCCGTAAGCTTTAAATCGTATCTACTTAGAATACGCAGTACAATGTAAATGCTATGTAAATAGTTGCGGCACATGGCAAATCCAAGTCTTGCTTTTTGGAAACTTCTGGAATTTTTGTTTCAAATATTTATTTGTTTTGCCTCTTGTTTTAGGGCCGCACCCACAGCATGTGGAGGTTCCCAGGCTAGAGGCCTAAAAGGAGCCACAGCTGCCAGCCTACACCACAGCCACAGCAACGTGGGATCCGAGCCGCGTCTGTGACCTACACCACAGCTCACGGCAACGCCGATCCTTAACCCACTGAGCGAAGCCAGGGGCCAGGGATCGAACCCACAACCTCATGGTTCTTAGTCGGATTTGCGTCTGCTGAGCAGCGACAGGAACTCCCCTGTTCCAAATATTTTAAATCTGAGGCTGGTTTAATCCTTGGAATGGGAACCCGTGGATATGGGGGGCAGCGGTACTCACCCTATGAGAGCACAGGAATTGGGATGCCTGAGGAGACACTGGAACATTCCATCCCATTTCCCGAATCAGGTCACAAAGTCGCTGCTCTGCTTGTCTCCTTCCCTCTCTGTCTCTCTGATTCTCCCTCCTCCCTCCAGTGAAAGTATGTCAAACGCATGTACATGAGGCGATTTCACTGTGGTATGATTTCTTCTTCTTTAAAATAAATTGTATTGGAGTATAACTGACTTAGAAAGTTGTGTTGTTTTTCAGGTGTGCAGCAAAGTAAGTCAGTCATACATATACATATATCTGTTCCTTTCCCCATATGGGTTATTGCACAGTATTAAGTAGATTATCCTGTGCTTTGTTCTGTAATATGAATTCTTAGATACAAAGCAGAAGGCAGGGTCTCTGTCGTATATCTCCGTGTTAGCCCACAGAAATGTCATGTGAGTCATAGATGTCATTGTGAATGTTCTAGGAGCCACATTTTTTAAAGTAAAGGGAAACAGGTATGTTCAATCTAATATATCTAAAATGTTACCATTTCAATACATAATCAGTATAAAAGTTATCAATGAATCTGTTCACATTTTTTCACACCACATATTCAAAAATCTGATGTGTATTTTACAGTTACGACACATGCTCATTTGCACCACTCCTATTTCAAGAGCTTGGTAGCCCCCTGTGGCTAGTAGCTACTGCATTAGACAGCACTCATGTACCTTCAAAATCTGATGGGAAACCACACACCGAGCAATCCTTGGGGTGTCCAATCTTCAAATCAGTGAATGCACAGTGTGCGGGTATTGGTATCTTTCCCCGAGCCTAGAGAGAGTCTTCGCACAGGAGTCTTCAGGGCTGATGGGATGAGGCAGGGGAGGCAGCGACAGCTCGGCTGGGGAGCCTGGCAGGAGGCTCTAGCACTACAAGCCCCTTATGTAAGCTTAGAAAGGTCCCTTGACCTCCCCGCCTTTTGGAGCCTCGGCTCCCCTCTCTATAAAATGTGACGTTAGACTAGAAGTGTTTTAAGGGCCCTTGTAGCACCGATGATCCTGAGCTCTCCATCTCCCACGTCCAGTCTTCCTTGGAGAAAGGACAGGGGCTGGTCCCTGCTTAAGGGATGGGCTGCTCTTTGCCTTCCCAACATAGAGCACCGGAGAGCCTTTCATTAGAAACTGACTCCTGCTTGTCTCACAGAGTCAAAGTATAAACCTTTATTCTTTCAGGGGAACCATGATTCCGCCCGAAGCCAGGCTGGCACCACAGACGTCCACGGTCAGAAAGAACCACAAACCGATTCCACTGGGTGGCACAGTCTGGGCGGTGCTTTATTTAGACGAATGTACCCAGAGATGCTACCGTTTGGTCCGGCCATATGATTATACGGTTTGAATGCCATGTGGTCTTACGGGAAGTCAAGAACACTGAGTCCCAGCTCACAGCAGATTTCTGTGTTCCCTCAGTTTCCCCTTTTCTCAAACTGGTGCACAGCAGTCGCTTATCTTACAGGTATGACCATTCTACCCTGGTCCCCAAACCCCTTTTTGAACCCCGAGTCTTTACTGTAAATGCTACATAAATTCGAGTTTCAAAGTACCTGTGGGCCGAAACCAGCTTTGAAGTGAGGTGAGATCTCAGGCTCCATCCTCTTTTCTTCCTTGAAGATCCAGGGATTCAGAGGACATATCACCACAACCAGCCTGGGAGAGCCTAGCAAAAGGAAGAGAAATGGTAACTTTCATTTTGTTCATCAGACCTTATTGCAAGAGAGGTGGGTGAGGGAGGCTCAACGGTTGTTAGCATTTTCCATCTCTTTGGAGGTGGGCACCAAGGGAAATTCTCTCGATAATGGGTGGAAAGGAAAAGGAAGCTTCTGTTTCTAATATAAATCTCTATCAACAGTCAGGAGGGGACACTTCTCATTCTGATTCTGATTCTTGGCAAATTATCACTGGACATAAATAGAAAGTTAACACTCCACCGCCCCCCTCCCCACATTATCTCTTTAAAGAGACACAACACCTCCCAAATCTGTAGGCTCATTTAGAAATTACTTTCTCTGAAAAGCTCACCTTCCTGGACTGTTTTTGATTTGATTCTCTCAGTGTCCCGACATTTTCAGATATAATTTTTAACTTCAAAAGTAATTTAGAATTCAACTTAATTTCATACATTCTGAATACACACATTCACAAAAACCTGGTAAAAACTCAAACACTATAAAATATTCAAGAAAGGTAAATGTCCATTCAACCCCAGCCAAAGACCAAACAGTAACCAGTCTCCTGTGTATTATTTCAAAGACATTCTGTACATGAAATGTGCATTTTTTCAGGCTTAAAAAATTATCCTGAGCAGAAGATTGACAGAACACTGTAAATCAGCCATAATGGAATAAATAAAATCATTATAAAAAATAAATAAAAGAAGAGGCACAGAAAAAAATCATACCGTTTACTTTTAAATCTACTTTAACTCAAGACAAGGTAGAAAGGTAGTAACCTGTGGATTAAAAAAAGAAGGAAAAAAAAGGGGTCTGAGGTATAATTGCTCTAAATGCCGTGTTGATGTGTTGAGTTTAAAAATATTTTGATGTGTTCCAGTGCATGGAAAACAAGATGCTATGAATCATTCCCTGCCCGGAATAAACCATCCAATATGATTATACATTTCTGTGTTCATTTGGCAAGGTCACCTTGACAAGTTTATATAATAATACAGGGAAAACAGAAAGCCAGCACATAAAGTGGAGAGGCGGGGGTGGGGGGGGTGGCGGACAGAACACAGACTGTTCAGGAACTACCGCTTAGAGAGAGGTGCTGAGAAGGAAAAGAGATGAGAGACTGGAGAGGTAGGTCAGCCAGACTCTGGGCCAGCACTTTCCTGGAGGGTTTTCCGTAGGGATGAAAGTGGTCCCATTCTGCAGTGTCCAGTATGGCGGCCAGAGGCGCTACTGAGCACCTGGAATGTGACTATTGTGACTGAGGGCTGGGATTTTCTTATTTATTTATTTATTTACTTACTTACTTACTTATTTTTGCCTTTTGCGCTTTTAGGGCTGCACCAGCGGCATATGGAGGCTACCAGGCTGTAGGTCAAATCAGACCTGTAGCTATCAGCCTACACCTCAGCCACAGTAATGAGGGATCCGAGCCGCATCTGCGACCTACACCACAGCTCATGGCAACGCTGGATCCTTAACCTACTGAGCAAGGCCAGGGATTGAACCCGCTTCCTCATGGATACCAGTCAGGTTTGTTAATCATGGAGCCACTAAGGGAACTCATTTTGTTGAGTTTTTGTTTTTTTGTTTTTGTCTTTCTAGAGACACACCCATGATATATAGAGGTTCCCAGGCTAGGGGTCTAATCGCAGCTACTGTCGCTGGCTTGCGCCATAGCCTCAGCAACTCGAGCTTCATTTGCGCCACAGCTCACAGCAACGCCGGATCCTTGAACCCACTGAGCGAGGCCAGGGACCGAACCTGCAACCTCATGGCTCCTAATCAGATTCGTTTCTGCTGCGCCATGACAGGAACTCCTCGTTTAGTTTTAATTCATTTGAATTTAAACGGCCACATGGGTTGGTGGTCACCACAGTAGACAGTGCAGCTCTGGGGTTTGCAGCATCTTCAGGAGGCATCAGTGAGCACAGAGAGAGGAGAACGAAAAGGGGGGAGGGAAAAAAGGAGGGGAAAGTAAAAGCAGATGAGGAAAGAAGGAAGGGAAGGAGAGAGGAAGAAAGAGAAGAAAGAGAAGCCACTGGGTCTTGCCGGAGAAGAAGAGAGTAGAATAAAAGGACGAGTAGAATAAGTGGGGGAAGGAGATGGGGAAAGAGTAAGATGCAGAAGAAAGGCAGACAGTTGAGAACCGAGGTCGTGTGCTAAGTAACAGTGAGTAACCTGTGTCCCCCCCTCCCCGCGCATTTACTCTGAGGTCTCTGCAGCAGCAGCGCTAGAACGGTCCCTGGAGAGTTAAATTCTAGAAGAGCATGCCACCACGCTGACTCTGGAAGGCCTGGCCACTTAATCTGTGAAGCCAGCGGGGGGGCCATGATCAAAAGGACTCCTCCACTCCTGTAAAACCAAACTCCCAGGAAAACCCAGAGTTCTGATACACCACTAGGTGTCGCCATTAACCAAAATGAGTTTTTATTTTTTTAACCTGAAAATTTGATGACAGTTTCTTCTCTGGATCTGTGCCTGATCTACACGATTTGGCTCCTTTCTCATTTTTGTCACACCAAAAGCAAAGTGGTTTCTGCTCTGGGAGCCCACTAAACAGGGAGATTCGTTCCAATTTGGTTTCTTTTTCTTTCCGGGTAAAACTCTGCTAAATGTTACAAACGTGATGCGTACTCAGGCACGCAGGCTCAGTTGCTTGCTTGCTCTTCCATTCACTCAACATTTACTAGATGCCAATCGGGGGTCTCATGTATAGTTGCACATGCTGTGCACTGCACAAGTCTAGGGGGCACTGTTCACACAGATGTCACTGTGAATGGTATTTCCTGAAGCTGTTCAGCCCAGAGGCTTTGCAAGACTCTGGTCTGGGCTCGGGGAGAAAAAGACGGTTCCTGCTTTTCCCTTCCTCTGAGGGGAATAAGGGAAGATTGTTAGTCTAAAACTTTCTTTGTAACTAGAAATATCTCCCCTCTATATATTTTCAGTTAAACACCCCACAGGTAGCTTTACCTTCCAGCCTCATAAGAACTAAATTTTCACTCCTTTCCAGAAGGGTCATACCCCTCACTGAGTATATTTTATGACTAAAGCAAGGTACTGCTTTAGTCATAAAACACTGGCATGGCCTTCGCCCTGGAGGAATTCAAGAAGAAGCTTGATCACACCTAAGATACAAAATATCCTTACATTCGCATATTGCAGCCTGACCTTTGACTAGAAGAGGAGTAGCAGCAACTGAACAGGAACCTAGGGGCCAGGGACCTGGAGAGCTAGCTCCAGTAGGCTTTCTTGGGAAATGGACCAGTTAGATTTTGCTGTGTCACAAATTACCTGGAACCTTAGTACCTTGAAACAGCAAACGCTTGTTATTTCTCACCATTTCCTAAGTCGTTTGGACAGTGCTGCTCTAGGCTGGTGTGGTGGGTCTCTGAGGTCTGCACGCGGCTCACCTGAAGGCGCTCTGCCTCACTCACGTATCTGGAGATTGACAGGTGGGTGGTCAAGGGGTAGTCAACTGCGATGACTCGACTCTGCTCTGCGTGGCTCTCGTCCTCGGCAGGCTGACCCGGCGTCACATGGTGGTCCCACGAGGGTGGACTTAGGCGACCACAGAACAGTAAGAGAGGGCAAGCTCCAATGTACAAGCCCTGAAAATTGTCTACTTGTGTCAGATTTTCTCTTGTCTCATTGGCTAAAATAAGCTACAGAGCCAAGCCTGAGTCAGGGGGGAAGATATGACTCTAGGGGACGGATCCAGGGAGATCTGAACACACTGCTGCAGCAATCTACTGAAGAAAATTTCTCTTGATCTCAGTTTTCAACAAAATGATAATAATACCTTCTGTACTCAGTGTCCAGGGATGCTAAAAGAGCAAACATGCTGAAGAAGCTGCTATATATCATTCAGAGAAAAGGAACAATATAAACATTATTAACTTTACTTCAGTTGCCTCATTTACCTTTTTCCTTTTTTTTTTTTGCCTTTTCTAGGGCCGCACCCTCGGCATGTGGAGGTTCCCAGGCTAGGGGTCTAACAGGAGCTGTAGCCGCCGGCCTTCGCCACAGCCACAGCAACGCGGGATCCGATCCGCATCTGCGACCTACACCACAGCTCACGGCAACACTGGGTCCTTAACCCACTGAGCAAGGCCAGGGATCGAACCTGCAACTTCATTGTTCCTAGTTGGATTTGTTAACCCCTGAGCCACGACAGGAACTCCTCGTTTACCTTTTTCATATCTCCTCCATAACATGACTAATCCAGCCCACTTACTGGAAATTCCTAGCAAAAGTCAAGGTAATTATTTTCAAAATAAATTTCTGTTTGTCTCATAATCCTCACCTGTAAATAGGCACATCTCAAGAGCTGTGTGTAAGGATACCCACCTAACAGTGCGAGTAGGAGTATTATTCAGGAACAGAGACCCAAGAATGTCTGTCCACAGGCTAACTTCCAAAACTGTCCCTAAACGTTAGGCTTCGCAGGTGCATTTTGTGCTAACAGTTGCTCAGCACTGCCCAGGTGGAACACCTGTTAGTACAGCACTCAAAAGATCTATCAGATAATAAAGAGAATGACTAGGAGTTGCCAGCGTCTGTTCTCATCCCTGTTTGCAGGATGCTGATGAAGGCACCTCTCATCTTCACATTCGGTCTTACTGGAACCGAGATTAGGCAAGAGCCCTAATCCATCCTTATTAAGACCTCTTTTCCCTATGATTTGTGACAACTTAATCTGATGAAGAGAAATTTATTGAGCATATTCTATTACAAAGAACTGCTGCAGAGACAGATGAATAGAACACACGTGTGGTTGCACAAGTTGTGCACTGTGCCCTTGCCCTCCTGGAGGTCACTATCCAATGGGACAGTCAGGTAACTAACAACAAAACACAAGGCAAATCTGACAGAGAGGTGCTATGGGGATCCCTGGGGAAGAAATGATGGACCACCACGGGATGAGCAGGCTTCACAAGAAGGACGAGTTGTTCTGAGCCTTGATGAATACGGAGGATTTCTCAATGTGGAGAAAGGGTAAGAGAACTCTATGGATGGTAACTGTATGGTAAACAGATTAGGTTCGAAGTACACATGATCGGGAAAAGGAGAGCTCCCAGAGTGGTTTGAATACGGGATAAGCTGCGGTAAGTGGAGAAGGAGGTAAGGCCAACCTGTCAAGACCTTTGAATGCTCCTATTAAAGAGCTTACAACGAGAGCCGGCAATGGCCTATGATTAAAACAGTCTCATGATCATAATTATTTTAGAAATATCACTCAGGCTCCTGAATTTTGACAAAATGGCTACTTATTTTAGGCTACTGGGTGTCTCCTTCAACCCAGCTTTGGGAGTGCCTCAGAAGTTGGGCAATTGGTAGATTTGAGTATCTAATGTAATACCTGTGAGAAGCCTCTAGAATGGCAGCAAATAGTTGGGTTCCAGGGTGTGTACAGGAATTCCCATTGTGACTCAGCAGTAATGAACCTGACTAGTATCCACGAGAATGCGGGTTTGATCCCTGGCCCCACTCAGTGGGTTAAGGATCCGGCATTGCTGTGAACTGGGTGTTGGTTGCAGACACAGCTCGGATCCTGTGTTGCTGTGGCTGTGGTGTAGGTCAGCTGCTGCAGCTCTGATTCGACCCCTAGCCTGGAAATCTCCATACGCCACAGGTGTGGCCCTAAAAAAATAAATAAAGGAAAGAAAAAAACAAAACAAAACAGGGTGTGTATGTCTGTGACTGCAGTTTATGGGGAAGAGGAAAGATGTCATAGGTGGGCAAGATTTTATCTTGGGATCATTAACTCCCTCATATTTTCATGGGCAGACTCTTGTCTATCCCAACTCCACTGCAAGACAAAACAGAATCAGTAGTCCTGCACCAATGGAAAATGGAGCTTATGGCTATAATAGGGCAGGTTTAACCCACAGGGACAGGAAGGAGATAACAGGTGCAGATAGGCCTACATTCCCTCTGAGAACAGGAACGGCTCCTACTCAACAGAGTACTAGAAGTCTTGGCCAATGTGATAAGATATGAAAAAGAAGAGGTAGGTATAAAGATTTGAAAGGGAGTAACAAAGCCATCATTATTTATAAGTGATATGATTATCTATGTAGAAAACCTCACAGAATTAATAGGAAAAAAATTTTAGAGCTACTACTTATTGTTTGCAAGGATGTTGGGGGACAATATCTGCCTATAAAAATTGGTAGCATTCTTCTACCACAGCAACATTCAATCAGAAAACATAATAGAAAATAAGGTAACTTTCACAGGAGCAGCAAAAATAAACTACCTAAAATTAACTTAAAAAGCTCAAAATGAATTTTGGCAGAGAAAGGTAAAACTCCAATGAAAGGTTATAACATAAGACTTGAACAAGCAAAGAGGTTATGCCATGGTGCTGGGCAAGACTCCTGAACATGTAAAAATATCATTTCTTCCAAAGTCAATCTAAAAATTCTAGGCAGTTCCAACATGCTTCTAACAAATTTTTTGAGGAAATGGAAAAGCATACTCCAAAATCTATATCGAAGAATAAAACCAAAGTCCACAGTCAGTTAAGTCAATTTTGAGAAAAGAGCAAAGACGAAGGACTTGCCCCACTCTGTTCTATATAATAAAATACTACAGCACTGGTGCAAAAGCATGCAAATAGACCAAAGGCCAGAAAGTGCTCAGAAGTGTTTACGTGTGTGTTTACACATTTGGATGTGAGTGTACCCGATGAATGGAAAAATATATATATCACAAATCAATGGGGACAAGATAGGCCACTTAGTAGATAGCACAGGGGAAACTGGTCCACTAGATGAAAAAAAATTAAGTCAGATCCCTAATGCCATAAACAAAGGTAAACTTCAGATGCATTAAAGATATGAATGTAAAAGGCAACTCTATCAACAAATAAATAGAAATATTTATAGGAGAATATATTTATGATCTTAAAAGTGGGGGAAGGATCAAAAAAAAAAAAGCCCTAAAAAGTGCAACTGTAGGCGAAAAAAAAAATCAAGAAGTCTGGCTATGTCAAAATTAATGTTAATGATAACGATGGGTATCACTATCAAAATCAAGTGATGGGTGAAAAACTGAAAAAAAAATTGGTTCTTTTAAAACCAGCAAGGGACTATTACCTAGAATATATAAAAAAAAACCCTACAAAGAAATCAGAAAAAGAGGGAGTTCCCGTCGTGGCTCAGTGGTTAACGAATCCAACTAAGAACCATGAGGTTGCGGGTTCGATCCCTGGCCTTGCTCCGTGGGTTAAGGATCCGGCGTTGCTGTGAGCTGTGGTGTAGGCTGCAGACGCGGCTTGGATCCTGCGTTGCTGTGGCTGTGGCGAAGGCCGGCAGCTACAGCTCCTGTTAGACCCCTAGCCTGGGAACCTCCATATGCCGTGGGTGCGGCTCTACATAAAGGCAAAAAGACAAAAAAAAAAAAGAAAAAGAAAAAGAAATCAGAAAAAGAGAGAGAACCCAGTAGAAAAACGGGCAAAGACTATGAAAGTGTGACTCACCAGAGAAAATCCTCTAGTTTTGCTCAGTCCCACTGTTATCAGATAATGCTCAACCTCACTAGTTGTTAGATAAATGGAAATTAAAACAACAGAAATCTTTTTTTAATCCACGAGGTTGGCAAACACTAGGAGATTGGATAATATGAACCTGGCAGGATGGTAGGGAAGTAAAAACTCTTCTGCTCATCAGTTAGGAAAGTAAACCGGTAGCAGTATTCTAGGACATGTCACAGAGAAACAAAGCCACACACTGGCTGAAGCAGTGAGGACAGGTTTAATTCAGTAACCACTGCGTGAGGGAAAATAAGTCAGCTACAACTCCAATTTGACCCCTAGCCAGGGAACCTCCCTATGCTGCAGTTGTGGCCCTAAAAAGATAAACAAACAAAATAAATACAGTTCCCATCGTAGCTCAGCAGAAACGAAGCTGACTAGTATCCATGAGGACACAGGTTCGATCCATGGCCTTGCTCAGTGGGTCTCGGATCTGGCGTTGCTGTGGCTGTGGTATAGGCCAGTGGCTACAGCTCCAGTTTGAACCCTACCCTGGGAACCTCCATATGCCATGGATGTGGCCCTAAAAAGCAAAAAAAAAAAAAAAAAAAAAAAAAAAAAAAAAAAAAAAAAAAGAAAAGAAAAGAAAAAAAAAATAAAGACAGTCTGTGTGTGTTGATCAAAGATCTACTGTAGACAGGCACTGCTGAATTCTTTGATTCTGTTTGGGATCTTAGAAATCCCCAGGAGTTCCCGTTGTGGCTCAGTGGTTAACGAATCTGACTAGGAACCATGAGGTTGCAGGTTCAATCCCTGGCCTTGCTCAGTGGATTAAGGATCCAGCATTGCTGTGAGCTGTGGTGAAGGTTGCAAACATGGCTTGGATGCCGTGTTGCTGTGGCTGTGGCTGTGGTGTAGGCCGGTGGCTGAGCTCCAATCGGACCCCTAGCCTGGGAACTTCCATATGCCGCGAGTGTGGCCCTAGAAAAGGTGAAAAAAGAAAGAAAGAAAGGAATCCCCTGAAAGTAGAAACATCTATAATGTATGATAACACCGAATGTGGGCGAGTCCAAGGTGACCCCCCAAAGTTTCTAACTTGGGCACCTGGGAGGATGATGGTGCCATTAACTGAACTAAGAAATAAGATGAGAAACACAAAAATTTGTGGCCTAGGATTTTCTAATCCATCACATTGAAGGTTCTAAGAAGGCATTCTTACTCATGGGAAAGAAAAGTGACATTCATTGTGCTTCCAATAATAACTGATGTTTCCATAAAAAAACAAAAATTTGAGTGCTTATTGCATGTTGGATTCTATGCTTAAGATGTTTAGCCCATTAAACTCATTCACAACCCAATAAAATAGGGGAGTTCTCTTGTGGCACAGTGGGTTAAGGCTTCAGTGTAGTCACTGCAGCAGCTTGGGTCATTGCTGTGGTGCAGTTCGGATCCCTGACCTGGGAACTTCTGTACACTGGGAACCTCTCTGGGTGCAGCCAAGAAAAAAAAGGTGGGGGGGGGACTACTACTAGCTCCATTTTATTGATTAGGAAACTCAATTAGCAAAGTTAAGTTCTTGCCCAAGGTTATAGAAGTTCTACAAACCCAAGTCTTCTGATTCCATAGCCCTACTATGCATCAGACATTACGCCACCACCGGTTTAACTGTCATTTAATTCTCACAAATTTCCCATGAGATAGGCTTATTCATTTTGCCAATGAGCCAAGAGAGGCTCAGAACACTTGAATGACAGGTTCAACCTTTCTCAGCTAGTAGAGTGGGATTTCAGACCCAAAGTTTGCGTTCTGTTCACAGTACACACCCGCACATCTCTCTGTGCTCTGCTGACATGATTCCTCGTGCCAGCAATTCAAATCCTACCTATAGATCAAGAGAATCTAAAGAGAAGGAGTAACCTGGTGCTGCCGATGGACCTTGCTTGGAGCCCATTTCAAACAAATGGTTAGAAAAATCACCAAGAAGACACCAGGGAAAATGTGATATTAAGGAATCATTATTGATTTTTGTGAGTGAAAGTAACATCGCGATTATGTTTTAAACATGGGAGTCCTTCTTAAAAGTTCAGAAATATGTACAGATGAAATAATATAGTGGTTCTCAAAGTACGGCCCCTGGATCTGCAGCATGGGTATCATCTGGAAACTTGTTAGAAATACAAATTCTCAGCCTTACCCAAGACGTGCTGAATCATAAACTCTGGAGGTGGGGCTCAGCGAACGATTTTAACAAGCCCCCCTGGGCCCTCTGGTGTTAACTTTTGATAAGCACTGAAATAATCTGATGTCCCGAATTTGTTTCAAAATAACCTGGGGAAGGGATAATGGGTTGGTGAGGGCAGAGAAGAAACGGGGTTGGTCACTAGCTGAGAACCGCTGAAGCTGCGTGATGGCCACATGGGGTTCATAATGACCACACTCTACTTTTTTATATGTTTGGAAGTTTTCCATAATATAAAGTTTGCAAAAATCCAAGGGTTTTTCCACAGCGCCCCTTCACGGCTCTTCTCTCACTCCTCCCAGTCCCTTCTTTTCCAGCTCTCCTCCAATGGGAACTTTCCTTCCATCTCAAATTTTCCAGAACTTTAGGGCTCCTTCCACTCTTGCACTCTTTTTTTTTTTTGTCTTTTTGCCTTTATGTAGAGCCACACCCGCGGCATATGGAGGTTCCCGGGCTAGGGATCTAACAGGAGCTGTAGCCGCTGGCCTTCGCCACAGCCACAGCAACACGGGATCTCAGCCGCGTCTGCAGCCTACACCACAGCTCACGGCAATGCCGGATCCTTAACCCACTGAGCAAGGCCAGGGATCGAACCCGCAACCTCATGGTTCTTAGTCGGATTCGTTAACCACTGAGCCACAAAGGGAACTCCGACTCTTACACTCTTGTTCTTGGTAGTATGGTTGATTTGCAATGTTGTGCCAGTTTCTGCTGTTCAGAAAAGTGACCCAGTCGCACATATGCCTTTTTCTCATAACATCCCCCACCCTGTTCTATCCCAAGAGATTAGACAGTTCCCTGCACTACAGTAGAACCTCACCACCCATCTATTCTTTTCTTTCCTTTTTTTTTTGTCTTTCTCAGGACTGCAGCCACGGCATATGGAGGTCCCCAGGCTAGGGGTTGAATGGGAGCTGTAGCTGCCAGTCTACACCACAGCCACAGCCATGCCAGAGCGGAGCCGGGTCTGTGATCTACATCGCAGCTCACGGCAACGCCAGATCCTTAACCCACTGAGCGAGGCCAGGGATCGAACCCGCGACCTCATGGTTCCTAGTTCGATTTTTTAACCACTGAGCCACGACGGGAACTCCTATTTCATTCTTTTTTATGGCCGAATAGCATTCCATTGTGTATACGTACCCCAACTTCTTTATCCATTTCTCTATCTATGGACATTTAGGTTGCTTCCATGCCTTGGCTGTTGTAAACAGTGCTTCACTGAACATTAGAGTGCATGTATCTTTTTGAATTATAGTTTCCTCCAGAAATATGCCAGGGAGTGGGATTGCAGGCATTTGCAAAAATTTAACTTGTTACACTTTTTTAATGTGTAACAGAAGTGCTGTTTAAAAAAAAACCAAGCAATACAGAAGTGCAATAATTAAAACTGTTATCTTGTCTCCTGGGCCACTGTCTTTACGGTTTACTTCCTCCTGTCCTCAAGGATGTCTCCTGGGCCACTGTCTTTACGGTTTACTTCCTCCTGTCCTCAAGGATCCCTCTGCAAGGTCTGAATTCATCCCTCCCCGGCCTCTGCCTCATGTTCCCCAGGACACCGTTCACTTGACGGAGCCAGAAGACTACCACGCACTGATTCTTCAGGCTGGAGGATGGAGAAAGTTCAAGAGGAGGAAATAGATGAAACAGAGAAGAAGAGAGCAGAGGCAGAGCCAGAATGAGTATGAGGAGGATGGCTGACAGCCACCGGGAAGTGGGACAAGCACTGCAATGTCCCTTGTGGATGTCCAGCCCTGATGACTCCCCAGACCTTCTCCTTCATTGAGTGTCTTCCTTCTTGGTCACGGCTCTTGGACTCTACGAGGAGCTCTGAGGCCCAGAAGCTTCTTCAGAGGGACTATTGATGAAACACCGTTCAGCATCTAAACTCAGAATGAAGACTCACTGTCACGCACGGTGGCCGCCTCTGCCCTGGGCAGTAAACTTGGACCCATCCCGGGGGCTTGCTCCCCTCCATCGCCAGCACTGTGTGTGCACTTGTGTCCCCCTGTCCCCAAAGTCATCAAGCTGCTGACTTACCAACAATCTACCACTGTCATATTTATCTGAATCTGTCCAATTGTACCATTACTGCTCTCAAGGAGTTTTCTGGCCTTCTTGAGGAAGTCACTCAAGGAACTTGACTCCTTATTTTAAAATCACTTCATGACTTAGTTAAATTTGCCTTAAAATATTGTCAACATTAAAATTTTATTAAGATTATGCAGAAATGTGCAAATATGCTTATGATCCAGTGTTAGTTTCCCAAAAAGTAGTAAACAAAATACAGTATATTTACTTGTTGGTAACTCTGTAAATCTTTTTGGTTGACTTGGACAACAACAAAAATGGAAGGTATAAAAATGAAGTTACTGTTGGGTAGGACGGATTCGTGGGCAATTGTTTTCCTTTGCGAGTTTCCTCCAAATAGCTTTATATGTAAAAAATCACTTGGCTGAGATGTTTCCCTGCTCTAGTCCAATGTTTAAAGCTCCATTTCCAGGTCAAAGGGAAGCGGGGAGGGGCAAGATAGGGACAGGTGATTAAGTGGCACAGCATAGTAATGCACACAATAAATAAGCTACAAGAATATACTGTACAGCACGGGGACTACAGCCAATTGCTTACAACAACTTTGAGTACTGAACTACTGCTTTGTACACCTGAAACTAATATATTGTAAGTCAACAATACTTCAAAAAAAAAAAAAAAGGTTCTGCGTCCAGTCTTGGCTGACATGGTTTGTGCGGCGTCAGACTCTCAGTGTTGAGTCTTCACAAGCCCGCCCTGTTGCTCTCGCGCCAGGCGGAAGCTACAGCGCCATCTTTCACTTCTTGCATCTCCCCTTTTGTCTGGACAATGGCTACAAATTAGAATTCTTCCTTCTGTACCTTTTCTCTGCCCTCTTCCCCACTTATCATTCCTCTTCTGCTGACAGCTAATTATATGAGACCTATTATGATGGAGTTTGGCTTCTTCGCTATCTCTGAATCGATTTCCTTCCTGTGAACTGGGCCTGTATCAACTTGTTTTTTCTCTCAGAGGTGGAATTCAGTCCCGGGATCCTTTTTATCAGATATGTCTGATGCCTCCACTAAAAACAAACAAACAACTCAATAGTTACAAACAACAGTACACTCTGTAATTTTGGAGTAGAGTGTCCTTCCTAAACATCTCAAAATTTTTCACATAAAGAAGATGTGATACATATATGCAAAGAAATAATACTCAGCCATTAAAAAGAACAAAATAATGCCACTTATAGCAACGTGGGTGGACCTAGAGATTACCATACTAAGTGAAATAAGTAGAAAAAGGGAGACAAATATCATATCACTTAGATGTGAAATCTAAAATATGACACAAATGAACCAATCTACAAAACAGAAACAAACTTGTAGACAAAGAGAACAAAATTCTGGTTGTCAAGTGGGACGGGGTTTGGGGAAGGATGGAGTGGGAGGAGGCCTTAGCAGATGTGAGCTATTATCCATGGAGGGGATAAACAACAAGGTCCTACTTTATAGCACAAAGAACTATATACAATGTCCTATGATAAACCACAATGGAAAAGAATATTAAAAAAAAGAGTGCTTATTGGAACTCCTATTGTGGCAGTAAAAACCCGACTAGATCCATGAGGATGCAGGTTCAATCCCTAACCTTGCACAGTGGGTTAAGGATCCAGCATTGCCGTGAGCTGTGGTGTAGGTCGCATATATGGCTCAGATTCTGCATTGCTGTGGCCGTGGCTGTGGCTGTGGCTGTGGCTGTGGCTAGAGGCTACAGCTCTGATTTGACCCCTAGCCTGGGAACTTCCATATGCTGCACAGGTGGACCTAAGAAGAAAACAAAAAAAAAAGGGAAAAAAGTACATATATATGTATAACTGAATCACTTTGCTGTGCAGTAGAAATTAACACAACATTGTAAGTTTTTAAAAATTTTACAAATTCTCACTGAAGTAGTGCCACAGTCTATGATAACAATGGAAGGACTTAGGTATTGGGGATATTTCCCCTTCCCATCCCCCCAGAGGAAACAGAATTTGAAAAGCAAGCCCAAGTTTCTAATTTCTGATTCCCTTTTTTCTTTCCTTTTTGTCATTTTAGGGCTACACCCATGGCATATGGAGGTTCCCAGGCTAGGGGTCTAATCGGAGCTGTAGCCGCTGGCCTTTGCCACAGCCACAGCCACACCAGATCCCAGCCGCATCTGCAACCTACACCACAGCACACGGCAACGCTGGATCCTCAACCTACTGGAATCCACGTCCTCATGGATACTAGTCGGGTTCATTACCCCTGAGCCACTATGGGAATTCCTGATTCTAACTTTCTGATTCTTTGAACATCCTTTAAGGACTCTCACTGTATCACTGTCATCATTTCTAGCACCCTCCAAACCCTGACGAATAGAGAAAACAGAAATACGTAAAAGCAAAGAGAAGTTTTGTGTATATCCATGTTAAAAAAAAAAAGAAAAAAAACAGGATGAAGGAGTTCCCTAGTAGCTCAGTGGGTTGAGGATCTAACATTATCACTGCTGTGACACAAATTCAATCCCTGGCCTGGGAACTTTCACGTGCTGCATATGAGGCTAAAAAAGAAAGGAAACTAGGACTGAGACAGAAATGACCCAGTTGTAACAGATTCTACTAGAGTGAACCCCAAACTCAGTGTGGAGTGGGATGGACATAAAGAACTTGGCACCACAGCTAAGATTTCTTTCCTGTCTCCCCACAGGAAGCATCTCTCGTTGGCTGGCTGTGTTGTCTTGGGTGAGAGAACTCTGAGACCCTGGCTGTTGACCTTCTCTCTGCTGGTCACCAGATAACCTGAGCCCTTTCTCAGGGCTTGAGAGGAAGCTGGATCCTTGCCAGAGCTGGCCTCTGGCCAGAGGGCAACCCAACCTGAATGATCTATGGGGAAACTCATTGACCTTCACCTGTCCAGGTTACAAGGCCAGCAGCGTTGTCTGCACCAGGCTTCCAGCCCCCTGGGCTCTCTGTCAGGCACTGGAACTAAAACAAGGTGGCCCAGCTCAGGGTGCAAAGTCCAGCTGGCCGAGGAGCAGAAGAATCACACTGTACGTTCCTAGTAGCCAATAACCAGGAGAGATAAAGACAAGCTGAAATGCCAGCATCTAAGGGTTGTTTGCCAGATTTCTTGGAAAGGAATTTGAATGAGGGATCGGCTCATAAATTCCTGCCATTGCAGAAAACTAGAGCGTCCAAGCGAGAGGAAATTACCAGCTTACGCCAATAGCATGCGGTATCTCTGAGCTCAGGAATACCTCCCAGCCCCAAGATTCTTGTGACTGGCATTTCCTGTGGGAAAGTAGTTCTGAGTCTACTGGTTTAGAAGGCATCATTGTTTCAGTAGGGAGACTGGTTTGTTAGGACAAAAGCTACGGTCTTTGGGAGGCCGGAGCAGGTAGAACTGTGGGGAGAGCGACACTTGGAAATCTCCACTCATCTGTTTCATAAGGTTCACAGCATTTGCTATGATTGCTCAAACCAGAGAAGTTGGTGGGGGTGCCCAAACTTGGAACTCCAGGGCTGAATAGTTCCCCTACAGCCAAACAAGACCTTGCCACAGCACATAACTACATTTACACAGGGCTTAAATGTGCCACTGTGCTAAGTTCTTTTTTTTTTTTTTTTGTCTTTTTGCCTTTTCTAGGGCCGCACCCGCGGCATATGAAAGTACCCAGGCTAGGGGTCTAACAGGAGCTGTAGTTGCCGGCCTTCGCCACAGCCACAGCAACGCAGGATCCGAGCTGCGTCTGCAACCTACACCACAGCTCACGGCAACGCCGGATCCTTAACCCACTGAGCAAGGCCAGGGATCGAACCCACAACCTCATGGTTCCTAGTCGGATTCCTTAACCACTGAGCCACGACAGGAACTCCCCACTGTGCTAAGTTCTTTACATGCCTAACTCAATATATTTTTTTCCTCCCTATCGCTCCTTGGGGTATACTTATATTTTTTAGCCTTCACCCTCTTTAAAGTAGTTTTTTGGCCCTACCTGCAGCATGTGGAAGTTCCTAGGCCAGGGGTTGAACCCGACCCATGGTAGTGAAAATGATGCACCCTTACCTGCTAGGCCACCAGGCAACTCCTTCATCTCTTTAAAAGGTAGGAAAACGGAGGTTAAGTGACTTGCTCAAGGTCACACAGGTAGTGAGCGGTGGAGCTGAATTGCCAAGTGCAGTTCATATGATGCCAAAGCTCTTTTCCCTAGGCCATTTGGCCACCCTAAGCCTTGGCGGAAGTTGTCAGAATGGATATTAGGGTTAACCGCTTTAGGCTGGCCCCTGGGAGCTTGCTGGAATGCGGTCTGTGGGTGCACTTTGGTTTAAAAGACAGGGGTGGGCGAGGACAGCGCTACAGACCGACAACAAGAACAGGCTCTGGACCGAACCTCTGAGGTTAGAGGAGAGAGGATCCAATCCGCAGGTAGGAAGGGAGAGATGGACATAGAAACCTTAAGCTACTATAGTCAAATTCTATCTCCTAAGCAGTCTTGGTGTCAGCGAACCATGGTTTTCAAAATAATGTACCTGGAACAAGGTAAAACCTATTGCACCAAAGTTTATTTTCACTTAAAATGCTAACTTTCCCTGTGCATAGGATTTTGATTTATTTTCACTTTTATCAATCATGCAGAGTGCTTTATTTATAAAAGTCCTGATGACAAGCCGAGAAGCAGCAGCTGAAGGATTCCAGGGACAAGGAATTGGACCGGAGTCACAGGTTACCATGGTAACTGGTGGCAGGGGCCAGATAAGAACTTTTGGTCCCTTGTTGGTATTCAGATTTCATTTTCTTAGGTTAGTAAACCATGGCTGAGATCAAGACAACTTCCTTTCTTTTGCGTCAAGCCCACTCTCAGGAATAGCTTGTGTACGTCAGGGGCTTTGTTTTCCAAAATACTTTCACATATATGGGCTCATCCTATACCCACAACAACCCTGTGTGGGGTTAGACAGCACCTTTTCTTTTCTTTTTTTCTTTTTTTTTTTTTTTGCTTTTTGCTTTTTAGGGCCACACCTGCAGCATATGGAGGTTCCCAGGCTAGGGGTAGAATTGGAGCTGTAGCTGCCGGCCTACACCACAGCCACAGCAACGCGGGATCTGCAACCTACACCACAGCTCGCGGCAACACCGGATCCTTAACCCACTGAGTGAGGCCAGGGATCGAACCCGCAACCCCATGGATCCTAGTTGGGTTCATTAACCACTGAGCCATGAAGGGAACTCCCGGGGTCACACATTCTTATTTCAATTGACAGATTAGAAAACTGAGGCACGTACCAGGCTAGAGACTTGCTAAGAGCCCAGAGCTGGTTCCTGGCAGAGCCGCGGGTCTGGCGTACTTTCCTCTGGGTCACACTGCCCTCCACCTGATCCTGCCTGAAACTGAGCACGGTAGCTAGGGTTCACTGAGCACGGTGATGACGCCAGAGCCACAGCTGCAGAAGTGAAGAAGCAGATGTGAAGAAAGCTACAAAAGGGACTGTATTTTAAAAGACTTAGACATTGGCACCGGGATCAACAGGTCTGAGCACGTCTTAGCCTAGAGGCTCCTCGGCCACCACCCAGGAGAGGGACACCCCTTGGCCTTTTCCTTCCATCTTCCCTCCCTCTCGCTTGCCTTCTCTCCACACCCCCTTTCCCTGGTGAGAGCAGAGTTCATGAATGTAACAAGGAGCCACATGGTTGGGCTCACATTCCCCTGCTTGAAGGAAGATATCAAATCAAAGCTCTGGGGTCTCAGGTTCCTCATATCTCACTCGGGCAGGTGCTGTACGCACTGATCAGGGTGCAGGGTCCCTCAGCATCCCCATGGCGCTGGGGGAGAAGGACACAGCCATGTCCCGTGGGGAGCTTTACGTGACTGCCAGAGGTGACGCACTGTGTCCCGATTGGCAAGTAAGCCACCATGACATCTAGAAAACCAGAGACACCACGTCTCGGAGGGACCCAGAAATAGAGTGCCCCCACTGGAGGTGTGTGTTAGGGCAGCCGTGGAAGTAGCCTGCCTGGGCCTTGAGACAGAGAATCACGGAGCTGCTAATTCAGTCACTGTTATTCCAGCCTGGAGGACCTGTGCAAGGAGGGGATTGCACTCTTCCAAGCCTCGGGCTGTAAAATGGCAAATGTGACACTCATCCCCAGGGGTTGTTGCAAGAATCAAGTGCCAAGCACAGTGTGAAGCAAACAACAGGCACTCAATACATGTCAGTTCTCCTCCCACTAACCTTTCTTTTAGCCCCATACAAAGAAGAATTCCTAACTGAGTGACACTGTTTGAAAGGTTAATTCTTACCTTAAGAAATAAAAATCTCTATACTCTAACCCTTGTGCCTGAAAGGCCAATGATTAGTTTGTGCAAAGGGCAAGAAGAGGGTGTTCCCGTCGTGGCTCAGCAGTTAATGAACTTGACTGCTATCCATGAGGATGCAGGTTCGATCCCTGGCCTCACTCAATGGGTTAAGGATCCAGTGTTGCTGTGAGCTGTGATGTAGGTCAAAGACGTGGCTCAGATCTTGTGTGGCTGTGATTGTGGTGTGGGCCGGCGGCTACAGCTCCAATTCAGCCCCTGGCCTGGGAACCTCCATATGCTGCAGGTGCTGCCCTAAAAAGACAAAAAAAAAAAAAAAAGGAAAAAAATAAGAGCCTGGTATTAGCTGCAATTCAAAGGTTTTATGAAGTCACAGGACCTAATCCTTACACTGATGATGCTTCCCCTCACGGCCCAGGACAGAGTGGAGTCCTCCTGGTTATGTATCAACCTTCCATCAAACTTACTACAATCATGACTACATAGTTATTTATGAGATAATTTGTTTCATGTTGACACACTCTCTGAGAGGAAGGACTATGCCTAACACAGTGCCTGGAATATAAAGGGTGAATGAATGAATGAATGAACAGAAGAGTTCCCACCCACCTCACCTCCTTCCAGCCATCTATCAATTCTGTCAATGACTCAGGGGCTGGGATGACAGTCTGCACTTTGGAGATGAGGATACTGGAGTTCAGAGAGGTGGCACCACTCAAGGCCATCCGGTAAGTGGCAGGGCAGGCACTTTGGCCCGAACTCTTGACACACTCCTCTGCCCTCTGACTCACCAGCCTCACCCTCCCATCGATCTAGACGGTGACATTTTAGAGAAGCTCTCTGCTCCCTGGAGCCTACCATCTGCGTGTCATTTGGTGTCATCTGGTGCCAACTTTTGAGTGCTGAAGGTTCGCTTTCCACCCTAATACACTGAGTGATGGGGCTGTTTATAGGCTGACAAGAGCCCCATCTGCTTGCTGGCAAAGCAAGTCCATTACGCTCCGTTACACAGGCCTGAGGAAGCCTCCGGCAGGGAGGGTTCCCAGAGCTGGGGTCTTAAGCTGGTTAGGTTTGTGCTGTTTCTTGGGTGGTAGGAGGCAGAGGCTTGATATTTGGCTTCAATATTTTAGAAGTCTGGTCATTCCATTCCCTTCTGTTTGCTCCCCCCCCCCGAACCCTAAAATTTAAAAAAATTTCACTCTTGTAGGTCAGTTATACTTCAAACAAACAAACTCATAGAAAAAGAGATCAGCTTTCTGGTTACCAGAGGTGGGGATTGGATGAAAGCAGTCAAAAGGTACAAATCTGCAGTCGTAAGAGAAATACTGGAGCTGTGGTGCCACAAGATGATAAACAGAATTAACACTGCTGGAGTTCCCGTCGTGACTCAGTGGTTAACGAATCCGACTAGAAACCATGAGGTTGAGGGTTTGATCCCTGGCCTTGCTCAGTGGGTTAACGATCCGGCGTTGCCATGAGCTGTGGTGTAGGTTGCAGACACGTTGTAGGATCCCGCGTTGCTGTGGCTGTGGCGAAGGCCGGCGGCTACAGCTCCTGTTAGACCCCTAGCCTGGGAACCTCCATGTGCCGTGGGTGCGGCCCAAATAAGGCAAAAAGACAAAAAATAAATAAATAAAAGAATTAACCCTGCTGTGCGTTATACGGGGACACTGCAAGAGCAAATCTTGAGTTCTCATCACAAAGGAAACCATTCTTTTCTTCTTTTCTTTTGTATATCAGATGATGAGTGTTCACTAAACTTACTGTGAAAAATCATTTCACAACATGTGTAAGTCAAATCATGAGGCTGTGCACCTTAAACTTATACAGTGCTATAGGTCAATTACATCTCAATCAAACGAGAAGAAAAAAATTCTCTTAAAGCACTTAGAACACGGGTCTCCGTTTATGTTCTCAATTCTCTTTTAATTGCTCTCCATTCCTTACTAATTAACCAGGTCTTTGATCTAGTTATGCAATAAGCATCCCCAATCCTCTCCTTTCTCTCCATTAAACCCAGTTCACAATCTTGCCCTACTCTTCTATTAAACCTATGCCCCTTTTAAACTTCTCCACCCCTGGGGAATCCCTGGGGAGACAATCAGAGGTGCATGTTCAAGGAAAAACTGGACTTACTGTTTAGCTAGACATAATGGGAAAACACGTGGCGTGGGAGTAACAAAATGCGTGTGACCCACCCTGTTCCCCTTGAACTATGCTGTGAGGTGTGGAGTGAGTGACTTCACGTCTATGGTGTGTCTCTGAACCCGCAGTGCCTCCTCCCCAACCTCTTGGTCTCCTCTGGTACATTTCACCTTCTAAAGACCTTGATGACAAATCAGACACAGGATGTCTTAAGAACTACAGGGAAACACTCACTTGCTCACCTCCCTGGAGCTATGGCCCTTGATCAGGCGTTGCAGGCAGAAAAGGTCTTCCTTAAGTCTACCATGGCCTGAAAGGGCTTGTAACAAGATCATCTTTGTAACTACTTCCTTCAGAAGATTTCAAAGCCCTGTATACACCCAACAGAAGCTGAGCGGATCGAAACAGAACGGCAGCACTCCGTGAAACGTGGGTGGCATGTGCTTCCTGCAGGCTTTGAGCAGAAAAACTGGTCTTTCCCTCCAGAACTACCACAGACAAGGGGCTCCGCTGGTCACTGAGGCCAGCCTGAGAGGCCACTTAGGGTCAGCACAGACCTGAGAGACGTGAGGGCTGGTCAGGTCGCTGTGCCCAAGAGGAGAGGGCAAGACTGGTCCAGGACACAAAACCAGGGTTCATGTGCCAGGGCTGGGGTTGGGCACCCTTCAGCAGACCATGTGATCTGCAGGCAGCAGGGAGCAGAGAGAACAGGCAGGGTCACAGAGGAGGAAGGACACAGAGCCCAGCAAGGGGAGCAGCGCAGACAGGTCCAGGAGGCCAAAGGAAGCCCGCACAGTAGTGGGAAGAGCAAGCAGCAGTAACAGCAGCAGGAAGATTTAGTGAGTGCTGGGCGCAGCAGTGTGATAAGATCTTTGATGTAATGAACAGGGACTAAATACAAAGGGGATTAGAGCCACAGGTATGGGATGTAAAGACATATTTACATCCAGTCATATAAGAAATACAAAAGAACACAAATGTGTGTGGAAAGTGGGCAGAAATGAGCAACAGGTGATGCTAATATTCACTGGAAACAGACACTGATCTAAACCAAGACACAAAATGCCTGGTACAGAGCCTTACACCAACTAGGTGCTCAGTAGACAATGTAAGTCCTTTTCTTTCATTGATGCCCCAGAGAAGCCCCTACCCCAGCTTCCCAGAGAACGTACTGATATTATGAACCAGTATGAGCCTTGTCTACTTGCTTCTTAGAGGAAACTGCTTAGTAAAGTTGTTCTATTTATTCTATTTATCCATATTTCTATTTCACAGTGTACCGGTCCCCCACTGTGATATTTACCCATTACTTTCTTTGCGTTAAATTTCGGGGGTAAGATCTTAGCAGGACGCGCCCGCATAGACCGCATAAATTCGGAATTTGAATGCAGCCCCCCCCCCCCACCGCAGCGGTCTCATCCAGTCCCCTGAGGGGTGCCCAGGCCACAGGCACACGACTGGGACCCAGAAGGAGGCTCTTGCCCAGATGGCCTTGTACTTAGGGGGCTTCTCAGTAACGGCCGTGAAAGACCAAGGCCGTGGCGTCCCTACACGCACCCTCCGGGATGGGGCTGAAGCAGGCGGGTCTCGTCCGCGCCCGCCCGCGGCTTCCACGGAAAACTGGGTTCCCAGGTCAGCCCCGGCCGGAGGTGCGCGGTGCCGCTGCCCCGCGAGGAGCCGCAGAAGTCAGGGTTGCAACTCACCTTGGAAGTGGGGCGCCAGACCTCCTGTAGGCAGGGCGTTCTCCCCCCCCCGACCGGATGACATCATGTGTTTGGGGCTGGGTCGCTCCATAAAAGCAGCCGGCGGGGAGTCGGGAGCCCCAGGGACAGACGTGCTCTGCAGGGCGCCCGGGCCGCGCGCACGAGGTTCCGGCGCGAGCCCCGCGGACCCCAGAGCCCGAGACGGAGAGCAAGGAGCCCAGCAGCCGGCAGCCCGCGTCTGGCCCGGAGAAGCCGCCCGAGGATGCCCCGCCGCAACCTCCACGCGGCTGCCGTCCTCCTGCTCCTGATCTTAAAGGAACAGCCTTCCAGCCCAGTCCCGCTCAACGGTAAAGTTCCTGCCTTTCTCCTAACAATCCCGAGCGCCCAGCCGCACCTGAAAAGACTTCCCACAGCGCTTTTTAATAATGAAGTAAAACTATTTGCGGGGAGGCGGGAAGGACCTGCATGGTCGCAAACAGCACGTTTTTACAAGGGATGTTTCTTTTTCCTTTGGAACGCGGGATCAGCTCCTGCTTTGGGGCGGGGGCACGTTGTCTTCGCATTAAAATATGTCTGTGTTCTCGGAGCGCCGTCCCAGCTCTGGAGAGGTGGCTTTGGGAATTTGCTAAGTAGGGAGGAGAAAGAGAAAGAGAATTTAAAATATTGTGCCCCGATCCACGTGCAGGCGGTGAAGTGACTGGAGGGTTCTGAGCGGCCTCTTTACCTGGAAGGGTTTGCACCGAGGTGGGTGCTGTTCTTTGGAGAAGAGACTCTTTACCATTAAGTTTTACCTCCAAGTCAAAGGGGTGATGCATCCCATCCGTAATCACTGTTTTTCTCCAGAAGGGCTCTGCTGTTTCGAACGTCCACGTGTGTGTACGTGCAGTCAGGCGAGCACACACGCCTTATTTCTGAATGTAATTAGGGCTTTTAATCCTGGAGGGCTGGAGGCTGGTGGTGTCCAGCCAGTAACAGGAGGGGGTGGAGGGGCCTCAGGTCTGGGTGGTAAGTTGCGGGTGAGGAGCCAAGGTCAAGGCTTTTACCTGCCTCTTCACAGCTGGGTGAGCGCTTTTCTGGGGGAGCAGATGGTGACTTGTGGAAACTTTGAGTGATGGATGGTGGCTCCTGCCCTTGACAGAGTCTGTCCCAAATTGTAAGGACATTTGTGGGTGTGACCATTCCTGGACTCAGGCTAGGTTGAAACATTTACAAAAGGGCCCCAAACGACTAGATTGGCTGAAAATTCATCCTCCCGGGCCGGAGCCCCTCCCCTCAGCCTCCTCCCCTCGGAGGCTATAGCGCCCAGGGATTTGGGGGCGGGGGTGGAGGGGTTCGGAGGTGGGAGGGGTGGGGGGAGGCTGAAGGGGGAGCTCGGCTGTGTCAGCAGCTTTGCCATCCCTCTTAATTCAGTTGGAGCCCACCCAACTGCGATATGCTTCCTAGGATCTCCCTCCCCTGCTGGGGAGAAATAGACAGTCGGTGGGAGAAAGGAGTTATAGAAAAGCGGAAATTAATTTTTCAAACGGCGAACTTTGACATGTACTCCCCGTTCACTAGAAATCTCCCTTCTGGCTCCAAGCTGCTCCAAGAGGAGATTGGGGGGGATTCCCCTCTGCTTCCATTGCCCCCCCATCTCTCCCCCTCCTTCTTGCCCTTCCCTTGGGCTTTGGAATCTTTGCAGTTAAAAAAAATAAAAAATTGCTTTCATCCCCCACTGAGCAGCCAGCCAGCTTACTCCTTGAACACAGCTTTTAGTCTGTTATTCCTCGGGCAGTTTTCTTGGCTTTTTAATTGCCTCAGGGTACAAGGTCAAAAGCAAAAATCACTGAGGTGTAGAGTATCAGCAATAACCCAGGGTTGGGGTGGGGGTGGGGTTAAGCTGGACCTGGGGTGAGAGTGTGGTCTGCCCTTTGCGTGAGGCACTTAAACACCCAGCTGCTGGCACTGGTGAACTTCAGGGTTACGGAGGGAGGGAGCACAGTAGGGTGAAGTCAAAACATCTTCCAGAAACAACCTTGGAATTCTTAGTTGCTGTAGGGCAACATTTCAATGAATTCTGCAGCATCTGCTGTACCTAAAGCTAGTGTAAAGAGCCGGGCGGTCTTGGGCTGCCTGGACGGATGTCGGTCACTAGAAGATTCTAGCACCCAGGAAAGGAAGCAGGCTGGGCCCTGAACCCCTGACCTGGATCTCTGTAAATACCATTTCCTCTGCAGGCGCCCAGGACACGCTCCCTCGCTAGTATAAGCTGGGTCTGCAGGTTCTGACAGGCGTCCAGCTGAGCCTCCCAGGTTTCCAGATGGACAGATGACCTTCTTGGAAAAGAGCGATGCCCTCGGGAAGCTACTGAGGTGTAGCCGCAGGGGCCTTGGTCTGGCCTGCCTGTGGGGTCAGTTTAACTCCGTGAAGACCCTTGCCCCTAAAGCTGGAGGTGGGAAACCAGGAGGGGCCATTTCCAAGTAAAGAAAACACACACACACACACACACTCTCCCTCTCCCTCTCTCTCTCTCTTCCTTTATAAAGTCTTCCTGACTTCACTTCTCAGCTGACGATGACCCAGCCTGGGCTCTGACCTTCATCTAGTGAAACCCCCTGACTCAGACCACCCTCCGCTTCATTTTACGGTGCCTCTCATCCTCAGACTCCAGCTTCTGAGCCCCTCCAAGACACTGCCATTTGTACTGAAAGAACCACGTCTTGAGGGCCAGGCAGGCTCACTCAGAGAAAGAGAGCGCAGGGAAGATAGCTCAGATGCTGCTGCTTTTTAAGACCAAGTCTCCACTGGAGTTCCCATTGTGGCTCATGGTTACTAGTCGGTTGATGAATCTACTAATATCCATGAGGTTGCGGGTTCGACCCCTGGCCTTGCTCAGTGGGTTAAGGATCCGGCGTTGCCATAAGCTGTGGTGAAGGTTGCAGACGTGGCTCGGATCCCGCGTTGCTGTGGCTGTGGTGAAGGCCGGCGGCTACAGCTCCAGTTAGACCCCTAGCCTGGGAACCTCCATATGCCGCGAGTGTGGCCCTAAAACACACACAAAGAACAAGTCCCCAGTTCTGTCCCCCGATCTGAGCTCTACAGTCCTGGATGTCCCCGCTACCACACGCATCGCTGAGCCTTCCAGAGTGTTGTGCTGCTGCCTCATCTGAGAACGAGAGCTGCAGCAATAGGGGAAATCTCAGTTTAGCAAGCTTCGGGGAAAACTGCAGAAGACGTAGGCTCTTCGGGCTATAAGTTGGTTTTGGTGCAGGTGCAATTAAAATTTCTGGCCCAGGCAGGACTGCTCGGAGGTAGCGAATGTGTTTCCTGGTGCACTCCAGGATCACCAAGTGGCCTGTCTCTACAGGAAAGTAATGGATAAACTTCCCTGTTACTTGTGAAATTTTACTTTCTGAGCCTCCAGGCATTCTGCTGGCTAAGTGGCGATAATCTGGCTTCCTCTGCCTCTGAAATCTGTGGTTGCATGTTCATAGAAACCCTCAAAAAAAAAAAAAAACAACGCTGAGTGAAATGTTTGAAGTCTTCCGTAGTTTGGTTCCATAGCCATGCTTTTTCATCCGTTTTCACTATTGTTTCAGCAAAAGCCTGGCAGTAAAGTTAGGGGTCAGACACAAGTTTGGTTTCCCCATGGCTCTGAATGTCTTCATCCAATTGCTAATTCAGAGGAGGTTAATGTGGGGATCATTAACCCCTCTCTGATCCACAGCAGGTCTCAGGGGATCTGTGGGGCCCTGGGTACGTTCACCCTCAGCATCGTTGCCACAAACATTTTTGCCAACTAATTGGTCCACAGGCAATTTTGTTGTGGAGAATAATGAAAAGTAAAAGATGGACATCAAAAACGACATAATGAAACACAAGAAATAAATAAAACTTCAAAGGCTTTATTGCAAAATACAAAATATTTGAATACATTTAAAATATGTGTAGATCACGGCAGTACTATACTGATGTAGCTTGTGGGTTGTACGTAAGCATTTGTCTTCCAAGTCTTTCGTTTATAGTATTTTATACACATTTTTTTTTGGTTTGTTGATTCGTCTTTGTTTGGCATCACACTTTTTTTCTCTTGCTAACATTCTTCCTTCATTAAAAGAGGTATCAGTTATCCAAATACAATATGCATGTTTGTAGCTGAGCTCTCTACTGAGCTGTGAAAGCCTCTACACTGTGGTCTGTTCTTGGCATCTTGACACATGTCCGTTGATAGATGTTCCAAAGTCCTGGGGGGCAATGTTGCCTCAACTCTGCATCTTCAAGGCCCTCAGCCTCTTTCTCTTCCAATATAGTGTGTTTCGAAATAAGGAAGCAAATTTTGGGGGCAAATCATCATCACTAGTCAGCTGAATAAAGCCATCAATAATGTCACTACCGGAAGAAATGCTCACTCATTTCAACCTGTGGAAACCCAACTATCAAACCCCAAACTGTCAACCAATTATTTATTTATTTATTTATTTAGCCTTTTGTCATTTTTAGGACCCTACCCGTGGCATATGGAGGTTCCCAGGCTAGCGGTCTAACAGGAGCTGTAGCTGCCGGCCTACACCACAGCCACAGCAACGCCGCATCTGCAACCTACACCACAGCTCACGGCAACGCCGGATCCTTAACCCACTGAGCAAGGCCAGGGATCAAACCCACAATCTCATGGTTCCTAGTCGGATTCATTAACCACTGCGCCACAATGGGAACTCCTCGACCAGTTTTTTATTATTTGGTCTTTCACAGCAAAGAAATTTGTGACCAATTAATTAGGCCGCAAAAATGCTTATGGCAAATATGTTTATGGTAAAGAAGCTTACGGTAAAACAAACAAACAAACAGGCGTTCCCTTAGTGGCTCAGCTTGTTAGGAACCCAACTAGTATCCATGAGGATTTGGGTTCGATCCCTGGCCTTGCTCAGTAGGTTAAGGATCCGGTGTTGCCAGGAGCTGTAGCATAAGTCACAGACATGGCTGGGATCTGGCATTACTATGGCTGTGGCGTAGGCCAGCAGCTGCAGCTCCGACTGGACCTCTAGCCCGGAACTTCCATATGCCGCAGATGCAGCCCTAAAAACAAACAAACAAAAAACTCAGTACAGTTCTGTGGACCTTCTGATATGAGCCATACCTAAAACAGAGGGGCTAAGCTTGTGGGCATGTTTATGGGGGGATGGTCCATAGCACTTATCAGATACTCTAAGGAGTCTAGACTCCCCTCTCTGTCCCAAAAGTTGAGAAGGAGACTCCAGGACTAAGCTCGTGGAAGTGATGGGAAACGTGGAGGTTCTTCTTGGCAGGCACTGATTTTCCACTTCACCTGTGAACTTTCATCTCCTCATCTCCAAAGCCAGGTGATGGGCTGCAGGTGTGTGAAAAAGCCCTCAGTCCTTCTCTCAGCGTGGGAGAGAGATAATGCCTAAACCAAAACAAGTCATGAAGACACAGTACAGGCATGTCTTATAGAGATGTGGCGATGAAGGCAAAAGGGTCATTTGCAAAGAATTCACAGAGGTTGCCATCAGCAGCAGGAAAGAGGCTAAGGGATGTCAGGGGACAAATATTTTTGGAAAGAGCCTTGTAGAACCATCTGACTCTTTAAACCATGTGTAATCTGGAAAAAATGCCAATTGAATTTGGAAAGTTAAAAATGAGGCAACGAATTGGAACAGCACAACAAAACACTGGAGATTAAAGCAGCTTAATCAACAGCTTTAAAGAAAAAAAAAGCTTAAAAAGAAAAAAACAGCAAAATCCTTTCTTAGCGTTTCAAAAACCACCACCGGCTTGAGTAGGAAATGCCCAGGTGTGACGAATGACCACCACGTGGCTGGTCAGGTAGGTTTCACTGCAGATCAGTTCCCAGGAGAGAAAGGAGATGGGCGTCTTCCTCTGGCAGCTGGATCCTGGTGCACCGAGCATCCCGGAGGCACTGGGAGAAGCTGGGAGAGAGGGACCTAGGTGTTGAACAGCCAGCCCACAGTTGCTCTGAGAAACAGTTGTTCTGACACAGACTCTGAAAGTTTTTTATGTAAATTTTTTTTCTTCCAGTTTTGATATATAATTGCCATTACAGCACCGTGTAAGTGTAAGGCACGCAGCATAAGGATCTGACTTATATACATCATGAAATGCTCATCACAATAAGTTCAGCGAATGTCCTTCATCTCCTATAGATACAAAATTACATGGAAAAGAATCTTTCCCTCGTGATGAGAGCTCCTAGGATTCATGTGGCATTTTCATATGTAACATACAGTAATGTTCACTGTATTTATCACTGTGTACATCATCGCATCCCTAGTGCTTATTTACCCTGTAAATACTTACCTTGTAACTGGTTACCCTGTAACCTTGTCACCTTCATCCAATTCCCCCTCCCCTCACCCCCTGCTTCTCCTTCTCATAAACACAAACAGGATCTCTTTTCCTAGGAGTTTGTTTTTCACGTATCATTGACCTCTAGCACTATGGTAGTTCCTGTTATACAACATAATGATTTTTTTCTATACATTTAAAATAAGGGAGTTCCCGTTGTGGCGCAGTGGGAACGAATCCAACATCCATGAGGATGTGGGTTTGATCCCTGGCCTCGCTCAGTGGGTTAAGGATCCAGCGTCACCGTGAGCTGCGGTGTAGGTCGCAGACACGGCTCAGATCCCGTGTTGCTGTGACTGTGGCGTAGGCCAGCAGCTACAGCTCCAATTCGACCTCTAGCCTAGGAACTTCCATATGCCACAGGTGTGGCCCTGAAAAGCGAAAATAAAATAAAATAAATAAATAAATAAATAAATGTCACCATCTAAAGATATTACATAGTTATCGACTATATTCTCCACACTGTACATTTTATATTGGTGACTCATTTATTTTGCAACTGGAAGTTTGTACCTTCATCTCCCTCACGTATTCTTCCCCCCATGTGCCTCTCCTTCGGCAACCACCTGTTTGCTCTCTGGATCTATAATTTGTGTCTGTTTTGTTATGTTTGTTCATGTGTTTTTTTTAGATTTCACATGTAAGCTGAACCATACATTATTTGTCTTTCTCTGTCTGACTTATTTCACTAAGCATAACACCCTCTAGGTCCATCCATGTTGTTGCAAATAGCAAGATTTCATTCTTTTTATTGCTGAGTAATATTTTGCAGTATATATTTATATGGCATATCTTGTTTATCCATTCATCTATTGATGGGCACTTGGGTTTGCTTCCATATCTTGGCTGTTGTAAATGATGCCACAGTGAACACAGGGGTGCAGAGATCTTTCCTAATCAGTGTTTTTTGTTTTCTCTGGACAAATTCCTGGGAGTGGAATTGCTGGATCATACGGTAGTTCTGTTTTTAGTTTTTCTGAGAAACCTATATACTGTTCTCCACAGTGGCCACACCGGTTTACATTCCCAGTAGTGCACTAGGATTCCCTTTGCTCCACACTGGAGAAGTTTGAACTTTGGGGCGTCTCCCTCCTTTTCAGTCTCACCCATTTAAAAATAAAATCTGTCATGTTTTCTTCAACTTGCTCAACTATACTTACTTGCTTTGTTTTGTTCTTTGCAGGATCCAAGTGGACCTATTTGGGTGAGTAGAGACCTTAAATACTTTTTGGAGGAGATGGCTGTATTTAATGAGAATGCCAGAAACTTCTT
>PVHT020003428.1:1374721-1472901 GCA_004024745.2 Catagonus wagneri | reverse complement strand
GTTAACTGTGAAACCCTGGGGGAAGCAGGGCTAGAGGGATGTGGGAGGGAGGAGCGGGGGTCCGAGTCAGGGAAGGTGCCCTGTGGGCCCTGACCTGTTGAGAGCCCTCAGCCAGAAACACAGGCACCTGAGGCTGTAATTGATTGGCCAGGACAGCCTGATCGTGGGTGAGTGCCCCTCTCTGCTGGGCCGCATGAGGTATTCACAGCAGCACCCAGACTGCCATTGCTGCCCAGGTGGGACCCCAGTGGGGAGCGCTGGTACAGCCCAGCCCCAGCCCCTTTGCGGAGGAGGCAAGGAAAACTCAAGAGTTGTCAAGCGGCCCAAGCAGGAGGAGCCGAGATGGGACTGGAATCTGTGCCTCCCGATCTCCGTCTCCCGCATTTCCCCAGTCATTTGGTGGGTGTGCACTTTATGCCGGGTGTTGCGGACCGGGCGCGGCACATCACAACACTGTGCAAAAGCCGCTGAGGAAATGCAGTGATTTCTTTTTAGACACAGTAAACAATACAGACTTGCCAGAAACAAATTATGCCAAATTACCTTGCACTTTTTCCCTACATCAGAGTAAAAGGCTTAGTGGTTCAAGAAAGTACAATAGACTTAATACCTGTTGACATAAATAAACATTTGATACGGTCCCTTGGCAACACACTCATGGGAAATGCAGATCAAAGACCAGTGTGGCTGCTAGAGAAAGAAATCAGTAGAATACAGTCATCGTTACCGTCAGCAGCGCAGAGCTGGGAGAGACATCAGGGGTCCTCCAGGGACAGTAATGAATCAATACTGTTTTCAGATCCTTGGAACAGGATGGACAGCTGAAGGGGTGTGGTGGTTGGGATTGGCAAGATTTGAATTGGAAAGGAGAACAGGGAAGAGACGACACACTTAAGTAAAGAAGAAAAGCAGATCAGAGTCAGTGGGTGGGCTGGGAGTGGCAGGAACAGTGAGGGACGCCCGTGTGAGCACAGCCCCGTGGCTACACCGGAGCCCGTGCATCAGAGGCTGAATGAAAAGAGCTGCCTGGCCCCATGCTTAGCCCAGCGATTCAGGAAAGAGGTGCATGCCGGCGTTTACACTTGCATGCGTATGTATGCACGCTCACTTCCACGTTCACACATATCTACGATCTTAGATGTGTCCACGCCCCCACACACTCACACCTCCACCTCCCACACCGTGAACCCAGAGTGAGTCTCTCAGCCGGTTTCTGAGCTGTGGGAACGTGTGCTGACATCTCACTGCTTGCAGCAGCGCTTGGGGGAGTTCTTACAGCTGCCCCTCTCTGCTTCATTTTGGCGCTTGTCCAAGAGTCCCCCAGCTTTTGATAAGCCTTTTGGTATAACGCTTAAACATGTCCATCGACAAGGATGGAGTGGGGAAGGCCCCATCACTGAGGAACCCTGAGCACGCCAGCAAGACTGTGTGTGCAAAGATGTTCGGTCAGAAAACTCGTTATGCCCTGGGGAAAAACATTTTGCAAACTGCAGGAATTTAATGCTCTCCCTTCATGTAACTGCTTCAAGAAGCACCAGTACCTCTTGGGCTAATAACCAAGTGCTCGCGTTCCAGCCAAGGCTAACCTGCCAGACTGTCCCTGGAGAATGTCTTCCCTTTGTGGTAGATTTTGAGCATAAGCCTGCTGCAGGCAAGGCAGTGTTCTGGGGCCTCGGAGGGGCAAAGGGGTGAGCAGGCGCCCTTTCTAGCCTCAAGGAGACTTTTCTAGAAGGACGACATCATGCGCAGCGTGTGGGGAATGACACTCTCCCCAAAGGGGCTGCTCCCAGAGGCACAGAGCCCCCAGGCCAGCACGACACATTTGCTGAGTGAATGAGGAAAGAATGGTTTGTTGCTCCCTTTTTGGCTCTAGGAGTTGGGAACAGCACCAGGGAGAAAGTGTCACTTGATCTGGGATGGTAGGATTTCAGAGGTGAAACCAGTCTGAAATGAAATGCCGCCTCACCATGCATATCTCATTAGAAGTAAAAGGAGACACGCAGGTCACCCAAGATTTGTTTTCCGGTGAGGTGAAAGGGAGAACCTACCCTCAAAGGTTGGAAAACAACCCCTAAGGCAAAGAAAAAGCGGAATTGAGACTATTCTCTTCAGAAGGGCCTGAAAACCAGCATGTCTTGAGAGCCCATCATGAACAGACACAGATCTTACGCTACCATGTTTATTCCTCCCCACAGCCCTGTGGGTACTGTCACTTTCATTTTGTAGGCGAACCTTGGGGTATTTGAGATGCATTCAAGGTCACACAGCCAGCAGGTGGTGAAGCTGTTAACTGGCAGCCTGGTCAATGGCTCCAAAGCCCTTGACCTTCCCACCGTACTTCAGGCCCCTCTGCAAGGGAGACCGAAGCAGCCTGGATGAAGGTCTTCAGGTATGAGACCCATCAAACGGTTTTCTCTCTAAAAGGGAAAACTGAGGGAGTAGCTTTAAGTAATAACAGCAAGAGTGCTGCAGGTTGGCTCTCAGAAAGGACTTCCTCTTTGTGACAGCTGGTAAGTGAAGAACTAGCTCAACAGCAGGTCGACGTTTAGCGGCCGGTCAGCCTTCGCTTAGGTCAGGTTCCACTCTGGGTCACTGCAGAGAGCTCCCGTCTTTTATCAGAGCCCCTCTTTTTGTTTTTTTGGCAGAGTCCCCCAGGATTGTTTACAAGGTCACAAGTCCCCCCACTGCTGCTCCTCCCCTCTAGCTCTGGACTGTCACCAGGGCTTATCTGCTGGTCGCCTCGGCCCCGGCTGCAGAGCCTCCAAAGGCTGCTGCGGGAAGAGCAGGAGAGGCAGGGTCGGCGGGAGGCTCGCTGCTCACGGGCACTGCGGCTCTGGGCACATTCTCAACCTCCAGGCCTCAGTCACCTCAACTGCTAAGAGAACATAACGCCTCTGCAGAGGGTTGTTGTGTAGACTGAAAAATACCTGGTAAGCATATATAATGGGGGTTGGTGAACTAATGGCCCTTGGGCCAACCCACGCTCTAGTTTTTCTGAGTAAAACTTTCTCAGAACATAGCTAACTCATCTGCTTGCATATTCTCCGTGGCTGCTGCTTTTACAACAGCAGAGTTGGGTAGTGGCCACAGAGACCCTCCAGATCACGGAGCCCCAAATACTGACTCTCTGGCCTTTTGCAGGAAATGTTAGCCAGCCTCGGATACACAGCGATGCCTGGCGTGTAGTAAGCACCCATTAAATGGTAGCTCAAAAAACAAACAAACAAAAAAACCAAAAACCAACTCACCAGGCCCCAGGGTTTAACAGAATCTGACTGAGGTCCTGGGATGGCTCAGGCAACCACTTGCTAAAAGGAACATCTAAAACATGTGTCTGCTGTCAGCCCTCCCCGAGGGCAATGGCCATTCGCTTCCCGGGGGATCTCCGACCAGCACTTAGTAGGCGCCTGCCTGGCTCTCTGGCCTGGAGTCCTGACTGTTTCCTCTTCCCTGAGGTGAGGTCCTTATTCCTGTTTCCTGCCCCAGAAGGGCTGCTACTGAGACTACCCCATTCTTTCTAGAAAAACAGTGTGTGACCCGCTCCTTCCTGCGTGGCCCTGACAAGACAGTCACAAGAGTCTGGACCAGGGCTCCTCGGCTTCTGCACTGGCTACGTTTCAGGCAGGACAATTCTTTGCAGGGGTTGGTGGGGTGTGGGCGCTGTCCTGTGCCCTGTATGACGTTTAGCAGCATCCCTGGCCACCCCATCTACCCACTAGATGCCATGACATCCCCCGCCACTGTGACCCCCAAAGTGTCTCCAGACCTCGCCAAATGTCCCAAGGGGGCAAAATCGCTCCTGTTGAGAACCATGGGCTTGGTCTGAAATAACATCACAGGTGGGGCGGCAACCTTCCAGCCCGGGACGGCTCCATCCCCATTTAGAAAGAGTGTTCTTTGCAAGGGACACAGCACAGTTAAGGATGCATTCAACTTGTATCACTGGATCGACAAACAGAACGCTTAGCATCTCCACCTGAAGCACCAGCATCTGAACTGTTACGCCGGTGGCTCTGCTTTCATGGAAATGCTGGGGAGTAACCTGCCTTGTATCCGTGTCACCAAGAGGGCTTATCAGAGTGCTCCGTCACACACACACACACACACACACACACACACACACACACACACACAGCTTCCCCAGGGACAAATTTCTGGCCCCTCCCCCAGAATGTAGAAAACGCTTATGAACCCCGCACCTGCCCTGCCCTTTATGAAGCAACCTTTCCCGCTTCATCCATTTTTACATCCTGCTTCCCCTCGAATGACAGGAAGAAACTGCCGGTAGCTTTAAAATAACAGTTGATTCACTTACTCTTCTGACCAGTCAAGGAGTCCCTTTATGGGCTGCTCACTGGGGATCAGAGACAAGCAGGCACAGCCCTGGCCACCCACGGACTTCAAGGCTGAGGCGCAAGCGGACATGTAAATGGGTGATGACCGCGGAGCAGGTTAAGGGCTAGGGGAACGTACACCAGCGCTCTGCCCACAGAGGGGGGGCAAAATCCTACATTTGGGGGGTGACGGTGGCTGTCAGGCCTGCCTGAGGAGCTGAGTCCTGGAAGATAAAGGAGTCAGCAGAGCAAGGCGAGTGCCTGAGTGTTTCCCTGCATGTGTGGTGTGCATTTTAGGGATGATGGAGGCAGCCCGCGGTAGGCAACAGGGAGGGGTCTAAAAGCAGAAGACAGTGTGAGCTGCAACTGAGAGAAAGAGGCAGGCGCTGGCCTGGTGGTGGAGGAGTGGTAGAGGGAAAACATTCTCCCAGGGTCTGAAGAGAGGCACCGACAATTTTTGCTCCAGATCATCTTTTCAAAGGTGCTCATGTAGCTAATCATAAGATCCAGATCCGTGTGCTGTCCAGTAAAATAAAGGTGTCTCTCTTGGAGGCCAGGGTTGGGCTGGTTTGCTGACCGCCCCCCTTTCCACAGCGGGGTTTCCTAAGCTGGGAGGAATACTCACAATGCTGGGAAGTTTGCGAGCGCTGGCATCCCAAGGCCCTATTAATCCCGTGGGACTGGGCTTGGGAAACAGGCGCCAATGTCGCTCTGCTACCGCTGTAGGTATCAAATCGTCCTTTGTCTCAGACTCAGGAGTCACGTGTCTTCACAGCATCCATGAAACGGTGGCAGGCTAATTCTTAGCCTGGGTGAAGTCTCAGACACCCCCGCCCCAGTCTTTGACAGATGGTAGTGGGGAAAGGCTGGATAGGGAGGTGGGTCGTGAGGGGCTGGTGGGCTGCACTCCAGACCTCGAGATTCATCCTGAAGGCTACAGGAGCCACTGACGAACTTTCAGCACAGAAATGTCTGGATCTCATGTGCGTTAACACGAGCAGTGGAGGGCTGCAGAAGCAAGGCCAGTGAGGGGTTCAGATACAAGCTCTGCGCCTGAACAGGGTTAGGCCCCTGGGGGAGGATGAAGGCCAAGTTTCAAAGAAACTTCATATGGTCTTTGATAGCATTTTTTTTTCTGATCTGGAAGTCCTTCCAGATAAGCCATTGCATTTATTTGTGATGCCTCCTTAGACGTTTCATGCTCTTGACACTTCTGAACCATAGAGACCAGATGTTACATAGAATGTTCTTCCATTTGGGTTTGTCTGGGGGTTTCTCATCAGAGTCGGGTTGTCCATTTTTGGTGCGAATAGCACAGAAGTGATGTGTATCAGGAGGTGCTGTGAGAATTCCGTTTTTCCACTGTTGGTGATCATCTGGATCACATGGTGAGGATGGTGTTGAAAGCTTTCTCCAGTTTAATGTTATGCTTTTCCCTTTGAAACATCGTAGGTAATCTATGGAGGCTCCTTTGAGACTGGGTGTAAAATTTTGAGTATTGATAATAACAGTATTGTATTAACTGTTAAATTTCCTGACTTTGATAATCACATTGTGATTATGTAAGAAAATCTCCTTGTTCTCAGGAGATAGACATTGAAGTACGTAAATACAACAGGGAACAGTGTCAAACTTTTCTCTCAAATGGTTCAGGAATAACAATAACAGGACACATGTATACATGTATAAAGGAAATGTGGCAAAATGTTAACAACTGGTGATTCAAGGTGAAGAGTATGTAGGAATTCATTGTGCTATTCTTATGAACTTTCTGTGTACTTAAAATATTTTCAAAATAGATAGTATTTTAGAAAGGCACCTAAAAGAGTAAAATTGATAAAGAAAATGTGGTGTATATACACAATGGAATAGTCCTTGACCATAAAAAAGAATGATATAATGCCACTGTGGTAAGATGGAAGGACCTAGAGATGATCATACGAAGTGAAGTAAGCCAGATAAGATAAATACCATATGATATCCCTTACAAATGGAATCTTAAAAAATGACACACGTGAACTTATTTACAAAACAGAAGCAGACTCATTCATAGACATCAAAAGCAAACTTAGAGCTACCAAAGGGGAAGGGGGAGAGGGATAAATTAGGAGTTTGGAATGAAAAGATATACACTACTGCATATAAAATAGATAAACAGGGACCCACTGTATAACGCTGGGAATACAATGTCTTGTAACAGCCATAATGGGAAAGCAAAGATTCATCTGAATCACTTTGCTGTATAACCTGAATCTAGCACAGCACTGTAAATCAACCGCACTTCAATTAAAAACAGATTTAAAAAAAGAAAAATTATTATCCTGAAAAAGGACACCTAAAAGAGTAAAATTGCTTGGCTCCCTGTGCCAAGAAATGGGGGCCAAAGAAGAGGGGAAGGAGTAGGCTGTGACTCCCAGCTCTTAGGGGCTGGGCAGTATCATCCCTGAGACAGGGAACCTTGAAGGAGGTGGAGGAGGTTTTGAGAGGAGGAGGGTCAGGGAGGAAAAGATGGCAGGTTTGGTGGTTTTTCAGGTTACTTGCTGGCCCACCTGCCCCCCTCTCCAGCCATGGGGCGTCCAGCGGGGATGTCCAGCAGGCGACGGGTCTGAAGCTCCGGGGGAAGCCCAGGCAGGGAGGAGACAGCGTCACCCCAGGAGAGTGTGAGTGAGACAGAGAGAGAGAGACGAGGACAAGACCACAGGGACAGCTGACATCAAGGGCAGGTAGCCGCAGAGAGCTGCGAAGGGGCAGGAGAAACGGGAGGGAAACTCAGATAAAGGAACATCCCCTGGAAACCCAGAGAGGAGAGGTTCAGAATTGAGGGGGCCACCGAGGCCAAGGGCTGAAAGTAAAATGAGACCTGGAGAGTCTATTTGAATTCGGTGGGCCTGGAAGTCAGGGTCTGCAAGCCATGAGATCGGGACAGGAAATGGAGATACAGAAATGAGTGGTGTAGACAATTCTTATACGATGCCTGGCTGCAAAGAGGAGGTGAGGAATCAGAATGGGAGCCAAAGGGAGGCACTCATCCTTGTAAACACACACCGGAAGCCCACAACGAAATACCTTGCTCAGGGCCACATCCAACTCACCCCGACCTATTGGCTGACCACTGAGTCAAGTCACGGCTCCCCACCTACAGACTCCCCCTTTTAACTGAAATGGGGAGAGAGAAAAGAGTAGCTTTTTGGCAGCCAGAAGAGGCAGCAATAACGATTAGAAACACCTGTGACGTTTTCCAACCTCTCTCTGCCAGAGAAGGAGCCTGTCACTAAGACGCCCTCTGCTCACATTATTTGCTCTCCCACCAATTTCCTTCTGGTGCCAGGGAACATTGCTTCATCGCCTGGCATGGAATATGCCTTTATTATCCTGATGGTTTGATGTCTTCCCTTCTCATTCAGAAGCGTGTTACAAATAACAGCCTCACTGGCTCCCAGACTCTCGTTTCCAGGAAACCGGTCTATATTATCTCCAGTTTCCTTTCACCTCTGTTCACAGTGTATTTTCTAAAACCCATCCAGGAGAAAACACCAGTGCTTTATTTCAGTCAATAACTATTTTATAGTAGAGAATAGCAAGTCAGCCAGAGTTAAATATTTACACTACCACAAAAACAACTCTGTGAAAGGAGAAGCAAATTGTAGGATAGCCATGCAATAGAGTACTATTCAGCCACAAAAAGGAGTGAAGTACTGGTAAGTGCTGCAGTACAGATGAACCTCGGAAACATTACAGTATGTGAACGAAGCCAGACGCAAATTGGATGATTCCAATTATATGAAATCTCCCAAAGAGGCAACTCTGTAGAGACAGAAAGTAGAGGAGTGTTTGCCAAGGGCTGGTGGGGTGGGGTGGGGAGGAATGGGAAATGACTGCTTAGTGGGTTGAGGGTGATGAAAATGTTCTGGAACTAAACAGTGGGGATGGTTGCACAACACTGTGAATGTTAATGTCACTAACGGTAAGTTTATGTTATATGTATTTTACCACAATGAAAAAGGAATTAATTTTTTAAGAAGCAACCTTACCTTGACACCAGAGAATAAAAAAGCCCCGGCTCCAACCCCATCGCCATCGAGGGCTTTCCACCAGCTCTTCTTCACTTGGGCTGCACGCTAGAACCACCTGAGCAGCTTTTTTAAAGCCTCTTAAATCTGGACCCCAACCAAGGCCAGTTAAACCAGATCTCAGGGGCTGGGGCCAGAGGCAACCTTAGAAGCTCTCAGAGATTCCAGCGGGCAGTCAGGGTTGAGAAATAACTGCACTAGACCAGTGGTTCTCAAAGTGTGGTCCCCAGAACAGCATCAGCATCATCTGGGAAGTGGTTAGAAATGCAGATTCTGGGACTGCACCCAGAACCTTCTGAACCAGAAGCTCTGAGAGTGTTACAACAATCTGTGTTTTAACAAGAAATCTGTGCTCTTTAACGAGGCTTCCAGGGGATTCTGAGGCATACTGAAGTCTGACACCAGCTATTCTGAGTCTAAACCAAGTAAGATACGGAGAGTTTTCCCCAATCAGTGAATGTTTACCGAGCGCCTGCCATACGTTTGCTTCTGTGATAGATGTGAAAATATAGAAACCTACTTCGGCTCTCCTCAAACATCTAGTTGGTTAGATTCTTGGAAAAGAGGTTTGTACATTAAAATGAAATGAGCCCTGGAATCCCCATCGTGGCTTAGCAGTTAGCAAATCCAGCTAGTATCCATGAGGATGCAGATTCGATTCCTGGCCTTGCTCAGTGGGTTAAGGATCTGGCATTTTTGAAATATAGTTGAATTGCAATGTGTACAGCAAAGTGATTCAGATCATGTATTAGTTACTGGCAGGTGATGTATATATTCAGTTATATATATATTCTTTTTCAGAGTCTGTTCCCGTTCAGGTTGTTACAGAACACTGAGTAAAGTTCCCTGTGTTATACAGTAGGTCCTTGTGGTCATCTATTTTATATGTAGTAGCAGGTATATGTTAATCCCAAACTCCTAATTTATCACCCCCCTTTCACCTTTGGTAACAATAATTCATCTTTGAAATCTGTGAGCCTGTTTCTGTTTTGCACATAGCACGTTTGTATCATTTTTTTTTTTAGATTCCACATATAAGTGACATCATGTGATATCAGTCCTTTTCTGTTGAACTTACTTCACTTAGTATGATAATTTCTAGGAGTTCCCATTGTGGCTCAGTGGGAACAAATCTGACTAGCATCCATGAGAATGCAGGTTCGATCCCTGGCCTCGCTCAGTGGCTAAGATCCAGTGTTGCCATAAGCTGTGGTGCAGGTCGCAGACACAGCTTATATCCCACGTTCCTGTGGCTTTGGTGTAGGCCAGCAGCTACAGCTCCGATTCGACCCTTAGCCTAGGAACTTGCATATGCCATGGGTGAGGCCCTAAAAGATGAAGGAAGGAAGGAAGGAAGGAAGGAAGGAAGGAAGGAAGGAAGGAAGGAGAAAGAAAGAGAGAGAGAGAGAGAAAGAAAGAAAGAAAGAAAGGGAAAGAAAGAAAAAATTTCTAGGTCCATCCATGTTGCTGCAAATGGCAATATTTTATTCCTTTTTTTATGGCTGAGTAATATTCCATTGTATACATGTACCACATCTTCCTTATCTATTCATCTGTTGATGGACATTTAGGTTGCTTCCATGTCTCGGCTGTTGTTTTAGTACTGCAGTGAACACTAAGATGCATGTATCTTTTTGAATTATAATTTTCTCCAGATATATGCCCAGGAGTGGGATTGCAGGATCATATGGTAACTATACTTTTAGTTTTTTAAGGAGCCTTCCACACCGTTTTCCACAGTGGCTGCACCAACATACATTCCCACGAATAGTGTAGGAGAGTTTCTTTTTCTCCATAGCTGGAGAGGGGTTAATGGAGAAGGAGGGGCCCTCTAGATGCAGCAAGGTGGAGGGGAAGGTCCTCCCAAAGGCTAGCGGAGAGCTGAATTGGCGGCCCCAGTCTTGCAGCTCACCTCTTCTCACCCCTAGGCTGCACTATGGGCATCAGTGCCATGGCTAAACCAGAAGTGATGCCAAAGAGTAGCTTGGGAGGGCTTCACCCATGCCAGCCTCATCCTTCTCAAGCCGACCCAAACAAAAACTGAAATAATAAAGAGAAAACTTTGATGTGAGGAATGAATTAGGGCATCTTTAGAAAACATTTGATCTATAACATAAAATCCAAGGAAGAAGAAGGGGCCTGCTGTGGCAATCCAGCTTTAAGCTTTATAGATAATAAGTAACCTTGACCTTTGAGGCCCTGCTCCCTGCTCTGCTCCTGACTGATTTGTAATATTAAGAAAGAAAAGGCTTCAGAGTTCCCTGGTGGTCTAGCGATGAAAGATTCAGCATTGTCACTGCTGTGGCTCGGGTTTGATCCCAGGCCCAGGAACTTCCACATGCCCTGGGTGAGGCCAAAAAAAGAAAAGAAAGAAAAGGCTTCAACGCCTATTTGGTTCCATGGCCTGTCTGTTTATAATAAAATCATAAGACATCATCCATCAATCATTAACCCACACCCCCACTAGCCTCCTTTCCTTATGGGCAGGATCTTGGGCTTTATGGCCATGCCTCTCCACCTGAATAGCAGGTTAACAGGCAGAGTCAGCAGAATGTGGCCTTCTGCTCAAGGGGCAAGAATCCAGCCAAGGCAGATGCTATGGGAAGCCAGAGGAATCCTAGGTTCTTTCTGAGTCTTTCCATTACATACACACAAAATACACAAGCTCTCTGCTGCAGCAGGGCCTCTGAGTGCTCTGTGCCTGCCCTTTGGAATACCATGCCCCAGCTTTGGCTCGTGGTGGGCTCATTCCCATCCTTTAAGTCTCAGTTTCAATGGCGCCTCCGCTGAGAAGCCTGCCGGCACCACCTGGACCACAGTGGTCCCCCCTCCATTTTTCTCCATCATAGCCCTTGCTTATGTCCTTCACAGCGGTGACTGCACACTGTGATTATTTTACTTATATATTGCTTTGTGTATTTATAATTTATTATCGGTCTTTTTCCCCTGGAATGTAAGTTCCATTAGAATAGAGATCAGATCTGTTGTGTATCTGTATCTTCAACACTTAATACAGTGCCTGGTTCATGGCAGGCACATTTGTCCAAAAAATGAATGAATTACCTTCAAAATTAAATAGCACTCCAAGGAGGGTATTTGGCAATTTTGTCCTTTATTCAACTTGTGAACATTCATTTTGTTAAACTGCAAATGGAATCTATTTAATTAAGGTATAATTTGATACACAATCTGTGGCCATTTTCATATAAATGTACAGGCCCAGACTAGGGACATTTTTACTAGAGGCAGATCCCCTTATAAAACAGATCCAGGGAACTGAGCAAAAGTTTTTATTATACTAGAATTTTGACTAATGGTTGGGAGAGAATGGTTTGGGAGAAGGGTGAGTCAACATCTAGAATGAGTAAACCTTGCCACTGTAGTTTTAACTGCTGGGGCAAGTTTTGATCTGACTGTGTGCTGGTAGCCATTCCAAAGAGGCAGGCCCAGGCAGCTGCTTGCCAGAGTGTCCACTCAAACACTGAGGGCTCTACCCCAAGAGTGTGGCTACCACGAACATCAGGCCCCAAAGACAAACCTCAAAATCAGACAGTAATGAATGCACTTTTTGGGGGTCCAGACTCATCAGATATAGTCCAAGTTATAAACAGTATTTCTCTTCATTAAAACATTTTTTGTGTAGCACTGGGAACTATATCCAATCTCTTGGGGTAGAACATGATAGAAGATAACATGAGAAAAAGAATATATGTATGTGTGTTCGCGCATGTGTGTGTTCGCGCGTGTGTGTATGACTGGGTCACTTTGCTGTACAACAGAAATTGGCACGACATTGTAAATCAACTATACTTTAATAAAAATTGTTTTCAAATTTTTTTTTTAGTTGCACCCGTGGCATGCAGAATTTCCCTGGATAGGGATCAAACTCATGTCATAGCAGTGGCCCAAGCCATAGCAGTGACAACGCCAGAACCTGAACCCTCTAGGCCACCAGAGAACTCTCAAATTTTTGTTATTCTTAAGCATGTAGTGTATAGTTGGTGAGAAGGAGATCAGTGAGAAACAGTAATCAGACTATACCAGTAATTATATAATCCTTGTCTTCTAAGGAGCTCTACACGCTTTTATTATTATAATATATGCTATAACATATATGTAGTAAACGTATAAATCTAAGAAATTACTCAGCACATAGTTTTTTCACTCACCCCTATACCATGCCTGCAAACAGATTATAAAATAATAAAATTATCCTTCACTACTTGCATAAATTGTTACTTGCCCAAGGCTGTAGTGGGTCTGTAAATTCATATGCACAGAGTAAATACACTCATGCTGGAGAGAAAGAAAAGGACTTATAGGTAAAAAAACTTAAGCGACATTTAACCACTCATGATATGTGAACCTCATCTGGTCCCCGATTCAAGCAAACTGTTACATAAACTTACGAGACTATAGCAGAGGGGACTATATTCAATATCCTATAATCACCTATAATAGAAAAGAAACCAAAAAAGAATCTATCATAGATATAATGAATTGCCCTGCTGTATACCTGAAACATTGTAAATCAGCTAATCAACTATACTTCAATTTTTTTTTTTTGTCTTTTTGCCTTATCTAGGGCCGCACCCAAGGCATATGGAAGTTCCCAGGCTAGGGATCTAACAGGAGCAGTAGCTGCCGGCCTTCACCACAGCCACAGCAACGCAGGATCCGAGCCATGTCTGCAACCTACACCACAGCTCACGGCAACGTCAGACCCTTAACCAACTGAGCAAGGCCAGGGATCGAACCTGCAACCTCATGGTTCCTAGTCAGATTCGTTAACCACTGAGCCACAATGGGAACTCTCCAATTTTTAAAATAGGAAAATAGCAAAAAAAAAAAAATATGAGAAAACTGGGGAAATTTGAACATGCACTGGATATTTGATGACATTAAGAAATCACTGTTAACAGTTTTTAGATATGAAGATGAGATTGTGGTTATTTTTAAAGTGAAATTTTGAATTCTGACTGAATTGTATAATATTAAGGGATTATTAACTTTTTAAGTGTGGCACTGGTATTGTGTTTTTTTTTGTTTGTTTGGGTTTTTTTTTTTTTTTTTTTTTTTTGCCTTTTCTAGGACTGCACCCGCGGCATACGGAGGTTCCCAGGCTAGGGGTTGAATCGGAGCTGTAGCTGCTGGCCTGAGCCGCAGCCACAGTAACGCGGGATCCGAGCCACGTCTGCAGCCTACACCACAGCTCACGGCAACGCCGGATCCTTAACCCACTGAGCGAGGCCAGGGATCGAACCCACAACCTCTAGGTTCCTAAGGGTTTGTTAACCACTGAGCCACGACAGGAACTCCATACTGTGGGTTTTTTTTAAGAGCACTTATGTTTTAGAGACATACTGAAACATGTACAGATGAAGTTATTCAGATTTGTTTCAAAGTTACCCAGCGACAGGGGAGAGATGAAGCTGGTTGGCTGGGAATTGCCACTTGTCAAAGCCAGGGGACGTGGGGCTCCTTTTGCTCTTCTCTCTATGGTGGCATGTGTTTGACATTTTCTCTGACAAAATCCTGGTCTGTGAGTAACGCAAGCCTTGAACCCTGGGCCTCAATAATGCCCCGCTGGAAAGCACGAGAGGCATTTCGAGCTGTGCCACGTTAATCTCTTGTTACAATTCAAAACAGAAATTTGGTCCACTTCTGTTTGGCCTAAAACAGAAAGAGTCATGAACTGGAAAGAAATCATGCCTTGGTTTCAGTTGGAAAAACAAACTGGGAGATACACATGATCTCCTTTATCATGATCACGGGAGCAACCCAATCCACAGAAGAAGCAAAGTCACAACCCAAGAAAAAAAGTCACGTTTTGACTGTAGCTCGAAACACATGCTTCTTCTGGAAGAGTCAGTCCGAGAAGAGGTTTTCTGGCAGCAGAGCCCTTGGCATGAGTGTGAAAGCTGAGAGTGTGTTGAAAAATTGCAGCCTGGGCTGTAGCTGCCAGCAAAAACAAGTCCCACGTTGCCCACGTGGAGGCTGGGGGGCAGAAAGGAGCCTGCTGCCAACCCCTGGGACTCAAAGTCCTGGTGCTCACCCACGTGGCACCTCTCTTTTTCACTCACAAGTCACAGAGACAGGAGGCTGCTCTGACAGTGTCTCCAGCTGTGCAGAAAGGGGACGCCACCATCGCATACTGGCAGAGGGCCCTGTGAACTGCGGTGAAGTCCCGTCCCCGGCAGACGGCCTCCCGGGCTACAGACCAGCAACCAGATTTCTGTCTCAGTGAATGGTCCCAGACAACAAAATCTCATGCAGGTATACTAAAACGCCAGGAGAGTGAATTTTGACCTTGAGCAAGTGACATCATTTTTCTTTTCTTTGTTGATGGGGGAAAAAATGATGTGGGGGAATAGAGAGCTGATAGGGATTAAAATAGGTGCTCACTTCCCTGGAGAGAACGAGTACACACTGGCAGGAGAATCCAGCTCAGCAAACCTGTGAGGGCCTGCTCTGCGCCAGGCATCATCGGGAGGCAGGGATGAAGGAGGCATAATCCTGGCCCTCAAAGAGATCATAGGAGACGGAAGTTACAGGTGTGCACAGAAGCTCCTGGGTAAGTACAGGGCATGGAAGTCCTGCGACTCAGGCAAGGTAACTATTACTAAGCCAAAATCTGCCTTTGGGCAAAGCACTTATCTCATTTTTTTGTCTACAAAATGGGGCAATTCTTGCCTTGTTGACCCCATAGAGCTGTAGAATTGTAAGGACCAAAACTATCATTATCGTCATCATCATCATGAGGAGGAGGAGAAGGAGAAGGAAGAGAGGGGACTAGGAAGGGGCTTTCTAGGCCCTGCTGCCCTAAGGGGCTGGGACCAGCACTCAGGACGAGGGCTCCCCGTGGTCGGTAGCCAGCCCTGTGGCGGGTTCCTGATGCACTCGCTGCCCACTCTCCCGCCAGCCCCGGGGGGAGCAGTGGCGCCTGCTTCGCTCCCACAGCTGGTTCCCCCCACTGGCACCTCATCACTGCCCAGGAGCTGCCCTGACCTGAGCAGTTCCTCCCAACTGGTTCCAACTCGCCTGATACCGAGGTGAAGGTGCTTAGTGCTAGTTAATCTCTAGAAAGCTCAGAGCTTGAGGACCAAAGGGGACTTCCTTCCAGAACATAGTGTCCAACCCTCCCGTATGTGCCAGAGGGACTCAGGCAGTGAACGTGACCCACATGAGGTCACTCACGGAGGTGGGGGTGGCACGGCAGGGGCCGGAATCCGGTTCTCTGGACTCTTTGGGTCCAGTACAGCTGCTTCTCTTTCCTAAAACGGTTTTGTCACCACTCGCTCTGCTGCCCTTTATGTCCTTAGTCTTTCTTGCTCCCAAATACCTAATCTGGGCAACTTCCAAGAAAGAGTATTTAGGGCAGAAGAAAAATTCCTCCTGATAACCTCTTCCCACGCTCTCTGCTCTTCAGGGTCTTTCGCTCTTTGGGGAAAATGTCTACTTGAAATGCCTGCTACGCGTGACGGACTCACAACCTGGCTTCACGGGGGTGAAAATGGGATGTCGCGGTCCCCTCTTCACGACAGCTCCACGGGAATCCCTGCTCCGGGGACAGGCGGGTCTTCTTCCCCAGCTCCCTTTAGCTGTGAGCGCGAGGGGGGCATCTCGTGCCACGCCTCCCCGCTTCCTGAGTTTCCCATTCATGCCTGTCTGGCAGCTTCTGCCACCTTGGCTGTGGGCCCGGATGGTGCTGTGAGCAGAGGAAAGGCTGCAGCCTCCGTCTGGAAGGCTCGCCACGCGGAAGCTGCGTCTCTTCCTGACCCTCAGGGTTTGCACACGAATGCCTCTTGTTTGCTTCACCTCTGCTCCCTGCCGTCTCTAAGTAATTCGGTTCTGCCCTCAGCTGAGCAGCTGCCCTACTCCGGTTTGCCCTTTGAGTGACTGCCCTGGCGTCCTCCAGCTCCCTCTCCCCGAGTCACCACCTTCGTGTACTTGAGTTGCTTGCCTGGGGTCCAGGGCTTCGAAGCCGTGGAAATACAGACAGCACAGTTCAGTGGGAACTCGGACATGCAAGAGCGGAGGAAACCAGTGTCCAGTGGGAGGGTGGACCGCAGAATCTGAAATCCCTTCAAGCTCCAACGCATCTGGAAAAGTATACCTGGAGGCTGCCAGCCTGGGAAATGAGAGGGTTCTCCAGTGTGTGTGTCCCGACCTAGAACCAGGTCCTTGAAGCCTTTTAAATGGCCGTGGGTACCAGGTTTTGCTTCTGACTCTCCCTGGTCTTGGGTGAGGTCCCCTAGTTAGAGAACAGGGTGTAGGGGATGGGGATTCTGTGGGGCGGTGCGCGTGCACACACACGAACGTGCACTCGCATACGCGCACACACGCCTGTGAAAAGGTGCTGTGGTCTGAGGAAAGGTGCCCAGAAGAAGAGGTGCCCTTCTCCCCGCTCAGGTTACCACCTTTCCTTGTGCTGAAATACATATGAATGAACCCCAGGGGGAAAACCTCGGTTACAAAAACTCCTAGAGAGCCCATGGGGCCCCATGGTGCTGTTCTAACGAGCCATGACAGGCCAATGATTTGCTTTTCTGGAGAAACCTCAGCTTGAAAATCCAATTAATGACCACAGGAGATAATCTTTTAAACATAGCTTTACATTCTTGAAAGGCTTTTCCCTGTGAGAGTAAGAAAGTTTATCTGAACCTGGGATTTGATTGTTTGTTTTCATTTCCAGAGGAAGGGCTGTTAGCTGGTAGACAGCAAGAAGCCTGAGCCCTAGAGGACTTATTTTTTTTAAAGTCTGTTCCTCCTCACTGCCAGTTCGTCAATTATATTGTAATAATTAATGTGTAATATTGTCATACTAATTCCCCAGCATAAACACTGCATGGAGCTCCACGATTCCGGAACTACAATCACTTGATATTTTTCAAGCGTCCCTATCGGGTTGGGGTCTATACTGACAGCAGATGCGGGTGTTCGGAGTCAACGCCCTCAAGAGTTTCCTACCAAGATCAATCTCTGTAAACCACCGGCCTCAAAGACCTACCTGGAGCCATACTCAGTCAGACACCAATTTTTCCAGTGTGGGACATCCCAGTGGCCTCATTAAATTCTTCCCCGTTACGAGAGGGAAGCACGTGGGCGGCGGGGGGCAAAATAGGGATAGGAGAGGAAGAGCTACAAACTATCAGGTGTAAAATAAGCTACAGAGATATCCTGTACAACATGGGGAATATGGCCTATCTTTTATAACACCTGTAAATGGAGTCTAACCTTTAAAAATTGTGCATCACTGTATTGTACACTTTAACTTATATTGTGTAGCAACTACACATCAATAAAAAAGTATCAAAAGACAGGTGTTCCTGTCACAGCTCAGCAGAAATGAATCTGACTAGTATCCATAAGGACACAGGTTCGATCCCTGGCCTCACTCAGTGGGTTGAGGACACGGTGTTGCCGTGAACTGTGGTGTAGGTCACAGACATGGCTCGGATCAGGCATTGCTGTGAGAGTTGGTGTACGTCGTAGATGTGGCTCGGATCTGGCGTTGCTGTGGCTGCAGTGTAGGCCGGCGACTACAGCTCCAATTCTACCCCTAGCCTGGGAACCTCCATATGCCTTGGGTGCGGCCCTAAAAAGACAAAAAGACAAGGAAAAGAAAAGAAAGGAAAGGAAAAGAAAAGGAGTAATTGTACTGTACACAGAATTAGAAGGTGAGGGAAAAACTTGAGTGGCAAACTAAGTCAGAGTCGTGAATCTCTCCCCCCAGGTCCCAACGGGGAGAAGAGCTGGTCCGAGAGCTACCCGTCGTGCGGGGGCCTGCTACAGTCCCCAATAGACCTGCACGGTGACATCCTCCAGTACAACGCCAGCCTCGTACCCCTTGCCTTCCGAGGCTACAGTGAGTCTGCCAGCCAGCAGTTTGTCCTGACCAACAATGGCCATTCAGGTGAGGGCGAGACCTCTGAGGCCCGCAGGGGTACCTGAGCTTCCCTGATCTTCCTGGCCTTTTCTGTGTAAGGTGGGTGGGGTGGGGCTTGGGGCGAGGTGGGGGTGGAGCGGGGCTCTTCTGAGGCACCCAGGAGGTGGGGCAGAGGGAAAACCTGGAAGAATGTGTGGACCGCTGCCTCCACGGGGCACCACACACCCCGGAATCCAGCTGATTATACTGGGGCTGTAGCTCTGAGAAGTAGCCCACCTCTTGGGATGGAGAGGAGACAGGCCCAGGTCCCTCGGCCCACCGGATATGGTGTGGCAGTGAATTCTGGGACGTCATGAACGACTCGAGGGGCCACTCAGTTCACTGAGGGGCTTGCCCAGGCCTTGGAGGCAGACCAGTCTGAGTTTGAACCCTGGCTTGATTACTTATGAGTCATGAGATTCTGGATAAGAATTTCAATCTCCTTGAGGTTTCATCTGGAAAATGGGCGTGTGGATTGGTACTGTGAAGACTGGAAATGATGTATGTTGAGATCCAGAAGAGAGTAGATGGTTCATAGACAGCAGTTATTATTGATGCTGTTGTGATATAATTCTGCAGCCTGGCAGACACTTCATTAAAAGCTCTACATCCATGGATAGATAAACATCCATCCATTGGTCCAGTATCCGTTCTTGTCATCGCTCTCCAAGGAGATGAACCAGGAAGGTGCTAGTGCCGCTGGAGTTGTTTAGTGAAAGGGGGACGTTCTCGGGCAAAGAGCCCAGGTTTCTGACATGCAGGCTGTGTCTCTCTGGTCCCCACCTGGCTGCGTCCACCTGTCCCGTCTCGGCGCCGGGCAGCTGACGCCTACCTGACTGCTCTCAGGCAGCGCTCAGCTGTCCAGGGCTCTGAAGACCGCCCCCCCACTCCCTGCAGTGAAGCTGAAACTGCTCGAGGACATGCACATCCAGGGCCTGGGGCACCGCTACAATGCCTCGCAGCTGCACCTGCACTGGGGGGACCGGAATGACCCCCACGGCTCCGAGCACACTATCGGTGGGAAGCACTTTGCTGCCGAGGTGAGTGGGGTGGCCTGGCTGCCAGATGTTTCCCGGCGGTGGGTGGCCTGGCATCTTGTCACGTGACTGGTGTGCAGACAAGATCAGAGTACTGGGGGAGGGGTGGGTGCCTTCATGCTCTCTACACACCCAGCCCAGCCCTGCCAGTGGCCCGGGGAGGTGGAGCCACTCCAGCCATGCTGCAGCTCATCTCTGATTTCCTGGTCCCCTTCCTTGCCTGAACTTGCTGAGTTTGTCTCTATGTCTTTTACTGAGTGACTTTGCTCAGAAAGTAGTGCTCCCAGGCTGGCATGGTGGGACACACATGTCCCTTTTCTAGACATCTCCCTCTGTCTGCACAGATTAGGATCTGGCTGACCCATCCCACTGCTGAATCGTTCTGGGCTAATTGCGCCACAGCTCCTCAGTCTTTCTTCACACTGCATAGGTCTTTCCCATCCCCCGTTTCCTTTCTCTGTGCATGGCTTGTGCTTGGAGCTTGGGAACCCGGGTCCAGGGTCACTCCTCTACTTGGCCACAAATCGAGGGGTGACTGGCATTATAATGTGTGGGGCATCAGGGCAGTTCAAGGAGACTCAGAGGATAGCCCAGGACGTCGGCACAGTGGTAGGTGCTCCCCAAATACCGAAGAAAACAGGAAGAAGAGCAGAGCTTTGTTCCTGCACGACAAGTGTCCACTGTGGGGCGGGGCCGAGCTGCCCTACCGCAGAGCTCCCACGGACTCTGAACTTGGGGGTGTGGCTCTGAGTGTTTACAGGGCAATCAATTCAAGGAGATTAATACTACTGATCAACCAGCGAAGCCCATGGTAAATAATGACATGACCTTTCTCCTCTGCTCTTAAATACTGAACTGCGTAACATCTCAGGCTAGAGGTCGAGTTACAGGTGTAGGGAGGGACTGCAGTCCTGGCCCAATAGATGGCACTACTGGATGTGCACATATTTCTGACCAGGCCCCTCTCTGAGCCTCCAGGATCACAACTTCTTTCAGGCTCAAAGCAATGAGGAGGCCTTTATTTTCCCATGAGGAGTAAAGGAGTGAGGGCACAGGCTGAGAGGGTTTGGGCATTTAAAATACTTCTAGTTTTCATACTTTCTGCTATTAAGCCACATCATCAGACCAAGAGCTTGGACCATAAATGTCAAAAAAAAAAAGAGAAAAAACATGGAGTTCCCGTCGTGGCTCAGTAGAAATGAATCTGACTAGCATCCACGAGGATGCAGGTTTGATCCCTGGCCTCGTTCAGTGGGTTAAGGATCCAGCATTGCAATGAGCTGTGGCGTACGTTGCAGACACAGCTTAGATCTGGCTGTGGCTGTGGCATAGGCAAGCAGCTTAAAGGTCATCTGGAAAAAGAAATCAGGATCCAGGACCTTCGAGGGTTTAGCCACATGGAGTTCTGCACCGTTTCCCAAAGGCGTGCCAGGTCAAGATGGTGCGGGGCCAGGGTCAGGCTAAGGCCTTTGAGGGGAAAGGTGAGGAAGTAGAAGCCCTTAAGAAATCCCTAAGAGAGGACCACTTAAAAGAAGAAGTAATCTGATATAATTTTTTTTAACTAGAAAGGGCCACTTGAAAAGTGGGGAACATGTAAGTAACACATATTCATTCAAATGTGCTTGAATTCTATTTATAACTACATAAGATGAAAAAAGCAATGAACAAGGAAAAAAAGAGAGAGAAAATCTCATTGTGTCATAGTCTCAAGAGGCAATGAATCAGCAAAAGTACATGTGATCCTATATGTATAGATCTTCTACTAATGTAGGTTTTTTGGAGGACAAGTGACACTATCTTTATAATTAAAAACCCGATTAAACATTGTCAGAGTTTCTCATAACACTGTCTTAATGCTTACTTAGACTTTAAAAAAATTTTTGAAGACTTTTTTTTTAAAGAGCATTTTAGGTTCTCAGTAAGACTGAGAGGAAGACGCGGATTTTCCATATGCCCTCTGCCCCCACACATGCATAGTCTCCCTCATCAGCAACACCACTCATCAGAGCTGAGCTAAACTCTTTAAACCCCAAATTTCTGAAAAACTCTTTCCCTCACTTTAATAATAAGTAATTTCTGCTTTTAAAAAGGAGTTTAAAATGGTAATTTCAAAAGGTAAAGTCTACAGTCATGAAGTAACAATTTTGTTTCATGGTCTCTTAAAACCCGGCTGATAAAAGCTCTATAAAAGCCATCCTGTGATTGCCTTCACCCAGGGGATAAATGTATGTCCTGCTCTGGGTACAATCACGATTAAGTTACAGTTGGGGGTTTACTGCCCCAGCCCCCAGATCAAGTGCACAGTGGCCAGGCTGAGGTTGGGTAAGCCACGTGGGATCATTCTGCCTCGGGCTCCAGAATAAGTAGGAAAAATCAAAAGGGAGAAGTGCTCCAAAGTACCTAGGCTTTTTCTCGGTTAGTATAAGAACGCTTTTGCTCATCCATTCATTCACTGTTTATTGCATGCCTGGTATTTTTCCAGCACCATATCAGACACCAGGATACAATGAGCAGATAAGCTGGGGAGACGGCCCTGGTGGAGTCTGCAGTCTAGAAGACTGAGAGAAAAGGGAAAACTGGAGAGGCCATGAAGCGAGGGTCTGAGAGGCCTAATCTAGCTGGGGGTGGGGGTGGGGGTGGTCTGTCCTCCCCAGTGGATTCCAGCGTACCACAGAAGTGAAAGTTTCCATGAGTTTCTATGCCCGGGGAATAGCAGCTCATCTCCTCTCTCTCACTGCAGCTGCATATTGTCTATTTTAACTCGGACCTGTACCCCAATGCCAGCATCGCCAGTGACAAGCCAGAAGGCCTCGCTGTCCTCGCTGTTCTCATAGAGGTAAGAGATGTCAAGAGGGATTTCATGTGAAATCTGAAGCCGGGATGACATCAGCCAGGATGCATTTCGTTCACGTGCACCGGTCTGTTGGATATATGTGGCTTACTCCTGTTTCGGCTGTGTCCTGTCTCTAGAGCAGGGGGTAGTTCCCCATAAGGTCCCTTCCCTCTTGGCCTAGAGGCAGCACTTTCTGTGGCTGGACAGCAGAAACGGGTATGTCCTAGTCCCCAGTCCTATTGCATAAAGCGTGGAATTGCCCATTGGATAGGAACTGTGTGGTGGCGGGGTGGCTGATCATTCGCTGCTGCCTCATCAGATGCCTGAACCCCTGAGACAATTCTCGGTATCCAAGCTCCATCCTTTACGTGGATCCTGAAATAAGTTCTTTCCTTAATTCCAGAAACTAGGAATGTCTCATTTGCTTGCATTTTCCCCCCTAGTGAGACAGCATGTCATGTCGTTTCTCCACATGCTTACTTGCCTGACCTGGCTTGCATGAACTCCAGCTCCCTTAGGTTCTGGTTAGAGATCATGCTAGTGATCTGGCTTCAAGCTCACAGCCAGATAAGCGCCGAGAGCGCCAGCTATACCTCTTGCCCTGGGACACTCAAGCCCCAGTGCCTTGAGCTGAAAACAGGACCATCACACCAACCCCTGACAGCCCAGTGATCCATCCTAGCCGTCCAGGTAAAGCGCATCCTTTGGGGAGGATCTCGGCAGTGGTAACTACAGGGCCCCAGCAGGGCCCTCCTACTCACGACTGTCAAGCCAGTCTATAGAATTCCACCCCCCCTTCAAACTGTCCCATCTCTGTTGCAGATGGGCTCTTTCAATCCATCATATGACAAGATCTTCAGTCACCTCCCAGATGTAAAGTACAAAGGTGAGGAGTCCTGAGCTGCTTATTCACCCTCTGTTGGAGAAGAGTGTATTCCCCTTTGTAGGATCTGAAAATGCACACCGGGAGGGGGGGTGTTACTGTCTGTGCCCAGGTTCTTGGGTCAGATGGCTCAGAACAGGACTAGTTCACGTTTCTAGGCTCAGTCCTGTGCTCAACGGCACCTCTGCCATGGGGAGCAAGGCCATATCACCCCCCGAAACATGTCTCTCCAGATCAAAAAGTGCACATCCCCGGTTTCAGCATTGAAGAGCTGCTGCCGGAGAGGCCTGAAGAGTATTACCGCTACAGGGGGTCCCTGACCACCCCTCCCTGCCACCCCACTGTGCTCTGGACGGTTTTCCGGAACCCTGTGCAAATTTCCCAGGAGCAGGTAATTGTCCTGTTCTTCCTTGTCGGAGACCACGTGGTACACCTTGGACCCTACCGCCACCCTTATCGTAATCAACAGCTGGATTTCCTCACTCAAGAGTTTCATTGGCAGCTATTCAAAAGCTCTCCAAATATCACAGGAGCCTGGAGGCACGCTGTGGGAAGTTACAGGCTGAGCTTTGAAAGTGGAATCTATCTCCACGGATCTTTAAAAAGAGTTGTTAGCTGCAGTTCCTAGTATGTCCCTCAGTGGACAGTGATCACAACCCAGGCAGGAAAGGGCCTGAATCGTTTACAGGGGAAGGATAAAGATAGGACCAGGTTAGATCCTTTAACAAAGCCGGGGGGTGAGGGTCTCTGCTGTTCAGAGGCTCCCAGTCTAGTGCAAAACTGGGGAACAGAGTCCTTGGCAATCATCTCTAACCCTCTCGCTTTTTAGGTGATGAAAGTGAGGGCTAGGGAGGTGAGGAAACTTATGGGATCACCGGCTGCTTTAGTGTCAGAGCTAAGATCCAAGGGTAGAGCTGAGTTCAAGGTCACTGCCCTCTCTGCAGCTGAAGTTCACCAGGAGGAAGCACGGCTGTCCAGGATTCAGGATCGGGAGGCACCACACACTAGCTCACGGCTCCCACCTGCCTCGAGAGCCCAGCATGGCCCTTACCGCTGCTGCTTCTTTTTATTATGAACTAGTGATCTGAGTAACCTCGATAAATGGCAGCAAATAGGCGGACAGGAATAAAGACCTGATCAATCAAGAGATAAACTGTTCAGGGAGGCAGTAACATCCTAACCCACAAACTGCCTTGGAAACAGTTATATAAGCTATGTGGGTGTATGAACATGCTGTGAACCTAGTAGTCACAGGACCTGTGACACTCTTGCTTCCCTCTTTTTGTCCCTTTGGATGGGACCACCGGAATAAGCCCCAGGCCGCTCTGATTTAGAGCTGGGTTCCAAATTTGGCTCTGGCGAGATCAGAAGCTGACAGCACAAACCCTCCCAGCAGCCCAGGAGGTGGGAAGACGGCCTGGGGCTCACACATGCCCGGTCACTCAGACATGCCGGGGCTGGGGCGGGGGTTGCTGGCTTTCCCACTGCTTTCTCAGGGCTCTGCTACCAGGCCTGGAGTGAGTGTCGGGCCCTCCCTCCCCTCAAGGTCAGCAAAGGGCACTCTGAGTCACTCTGCCCGTGGGGGGTGTTTCTGCTCTTCCCGGCAGCTGCTGGCTTTGGAGACAGCCCTGTACTGCACACACGTGGACGACCCATCCCCCAGAGAGATGGTCAACAACTTTCGGCAGGTCCAGAAGTTTGACGAGAGGCTGGTGTATGTCTCTTTCCGACAAGGTGAGGAGATGCAGCGTGTGGGGACCGTGGTCCCAAGGTGTCTGTTCTGTATGAAGTCAAGTGCCCTGCCCTCGGGCTTTGTCACCGATGCCCTTGGGAGGTGGGTTAAGAGCACGCTGGCTTCCCAGGGAACCGGGTATGTGAGGAACTACTGCTTGGGGGTGGGGGTGGGGTTACTGAGGTCTCCCTGCACTGACCTTGACTTCCCTGAGCCTTTGCAGGGAAGAACGAGCCAGGGCCCTCAGGCACAAGGACCAGAGCCCTCATTAAGTCTGAGAGTCCCCGCAGATGGTGGTTCTCTGCTCTAGAAACTACTCCTTCTCCTAAGACACACGACAGAACCCTTGTCATGAGATTAAACTTATAACCTTCCTATAGGCTCTCTTGGCGTCAAGGCCCATCTTTGGCCTTGCTGGGTGATTCATGTCACCAGCAGCTCCACCAAGGCCCAAGGATGCTCTTTTGTAAGGTTTTAGAAAGTGAGCATAACCCACGTCCAAGCCACAAGCGACTCATGGTCTAATGGAACAGGGCCCGCTACACAAGAAAGCATCTTCAGAACTGCCTTTTGTCTCATGTCCTTGAAGCCTGCACAGGCACCAGGATCTAGAGTGAATGAAAATAGTTTGCTTTCTTCCTGAGCTATGGGAGCTCAGTTCTTGCTTTTAAATGTGTAACTGTAACTCCCCGGACTGACTATTCACATCTTGACTTGCTCCATACCTACTTCAAGGCAGCCGGGGGCCTGGGGAAAGGGGTGATGGTACATCCTTGGGTCCCACACTCTTCAAATCTCCAAGTTCACTTTCTCACTGTAGATTCTTGAGCTGTTCCCAAATGGGGACCCCTGAGCGCTCAGAAGCAGGATCAGTCTGTGGAAATTCCACTTTATCCGACATCACTGGTGACCCACCGGGACCAGGGGTTCAGATTTAAAGATGCCCCATTAACCAGCTTGTCAGGGAATCAGCTCTCCTGCAGTCACCTGGGGCGCCTTGTCCTGCTGTGTGAGACTATAACTGTCACCTGCCAGGCGTAGCAGAACAGACGAAGCTTGCCAGAAAGCTTTAGAAACACGCCCTTCTGAGCTGAGCCACACCTATGGTCAGAATTATGTCCGTCTCTGCCAGTTACTTAGTCAAGAACTGCCCGAGAATTTATCTTTTGTGTTCTCCTCTCCAGATACCACCAGTTAAGGTAATTTCCCTCTTTTCACAAGTTTCTTGCTCTGAAAACTGAATCTATACACAACGGCTCTTCCTAAAAATTAAGGGTATATATGCTGATGACTAGCAACTTCTTTTCTAGGAAATTAATCAAAGGCACAGAATTGTCCTCTTGTGATCTGTTCCAGATATAACGTTTGTTCTCTTTCCTTGTCCTTCTGAATGAAGTATGTAGTAGTTAAGAGTTAGATGGAAATTCTTCAACTCTTACATTTAAACAAACAGGAGTTCCCGTCACGGCTCAGTGGTAACGAACCCGACTAGTATCCACAAGGATTCGGGTTGGTTCCCTGGCCTCGCTCAGTGGGGTTAAGGATCCGGCATTGCTGTGAGCTTTAGTGTAGGTCACAGACATGTCAGATCTGGTGTGGCTCTAGCATAGGCTGGTAGCTGCAGCTCCGATTCGACCTCTAGCCTGGGAAATCCCATATGCCATGAGTCTGGCCCTAAAAAGAAAAAAAAAATTAAATAAGCAAACGAAAATACAGCTCTGCCTGGGCATGAGAGCACATAAATCAGGTTGAATTTTGCTTGTGATTCAAAGATAATAATCAGCTCTGATCTCTGGGCAAACTCTCCACAAGTCACAGGGGACAGAGTAACAGCTACTCCCCCACAGTCAGGAGACCCAGGTGCAAGGCCTCACTCTGTCCCCTCCTGGCTCTATGATGTGGGCAAACTGTGTCCCCTCTTTAGCCTTGGTTCCCCCAGCCACAAAATGATGGGTTGGACCAGGTAAGCTAACTGCCTTTCGGTGCTAACGTGCTCGGATTCTAAGTGGACACTAACAACTGCCCATCCTGACTTTACGTTGCAGGGACAGTGTGTGAGGGCAGTTACAGAGGATCAGAAGAAACCGTGCAGGAACTTGACATCCATAAGTAACCCCCAGTGTATGCTGGGCTGTGGCCTCGGGGATAACTAGCCATCTTCCTAGACTGGCTCAGGTCTCAGCCGGTGCTTGTAGAGTGGGCAGTGTGGTCAGGCTGGCAGCAGAGCGCTTCCCTGGACCCTCACAGTCCAGTTGGGGGAGCTTGAAGGGGGCCTCTAAGCAGAGCCCCCCTAAGAAGGCTCCAGGTTAGGATGTGGAGGTCACAGCCCAAATGCAGCTTTGCCACTGCCCCCTCTGCACGGCTCACCTGGAGCTGCTGCTCCCAGAGGCTGGGCCGGGCCCTCTGCCTACAGCGAGAATCTGCGGCAGTCCCAGGCAAACCTGTGCATTTGGAGGCTGATTATAGAAACTTGGCCAGAGTTTTCCTCTCCCTCTCACTTCCCAAGGACTCGGGCAGCAAATAGGGCTGTTTCCCAAGGAGGAGGGATGAGGCAGCCCCGAAGGAATGAAGCCCCAGACCTCATTCTCCCAGGGGCACTGCATTCACACCAACACGGAGCGAGTTGCAAACTCTAACAAGAGTGAACCTTGAGCAATCTGGACTCAGTTGTATGCACCCCTTCCATGGCGGCGTGTCTGTAATCAGGGGCCTGGCTTATTCAGGGTATTCGTTGGATGTTAACAGGAACTACGGAGTTGGAAAATGAAAACTCTGGCGTTTTCCATCAGGAGAAGAGTAATGTTAAGGAGAGAAAGCGGGTAGGCTTTGAGAGGGGAATCTGAGGTTTAACCAAACTGGAACAATTGGGACTGAGTCACTTAACTGGATCCTTCTTTTCCCTCGGCTGTGCTAGAAAAGGAACACAGAATTTGGTTTCTGTCCTTAAGAGCTACAGAGTCTAGGACGGCCCCAGGGCAGGGCTTCTCAGTCTTGGCATCGCCAGGTCAATACTGGTATCTGGAGCGGGACGGTTCTCGTTGTGGGGGCATCCCGTGCAGTGTAGGATGTTTAGCAGCATCCTTGGTCTCTACCCACTAGATGCCAGCAGCAGCCCCCAAGTGTGACAGCCAAAATGTCTCCAGACATTGTCACGTGTCTCTGGGGGAAGACGGACAAAGTTGCCCCTGACCGAGAACCACTGCCCCAGTGACTGTCCAATGACTTTCCTAGGCCAGGAACTTTTTTCCACTCATATTACAGGATTCTAGGGTTTTGTGTCACAAGCGCCTAGTCTTTAATCTATTACAGCATGATAGCGGTCTAGTGACGGTTACCCCCGAAACAACAAGGTTGGAGGGAGAACAACCAGACCCAAGAGAAACCCTATTTCCCATCATCTTTTAAATCTGAGAATATATTCTTCGTACATAACTGGGCAGACCCAAGGCTAAGAGAAGCCGACGAGCGAGAGCTATCCGTCTTCACAAACGGATCCAATCCCTTCTTCAGGGCTCCCGATGCCTCTGACCTACGTAGCAATTTCCTTCAGAATCCCTTCACCATTCTGCCCCTTCCCTGTGTACGACTTTTCCTCCCTTGTATGTTGCTTCTGGCTGCCTTTGCTTAAAAGGCCCACTCTTTGTGGAGAGGTGAAATTCTTTTTCAGCTCTTAAAAAGTGCTTCCTCCAAGTGGCACAAAGGGAAGTCTTGAGCTGAAGTGGGGAAACAAGACTCACTGTCTTCAGTGTGGGTTCCTGGAGAGCAGCCCAGATCCCACAGGAGTCAGATCCCAATGTGAGGAAAGAGAGAGGAGAAAGGCAGATTTGTATAATTTAGGGGCCCAGCTCTTAGTTCCTTAAAGTTGACCTCTTCCCAGCCAGAGAGCAAAGACCGAGGTCCCTAGACGGGTAATAACGCAAGAGCCCATCAAACCTAAACACTAATGTTATCCAGTTCTATTTTCAAGGAGTTTCCTTGTGGTGCAGTGGGTTAGGGGTCTGGGATTATCACCACAGGGGCTTGGGTGACTGCTGCTGTGGTACAGCTCTGATTTCTGGTCCAGGATCTTCCACACGCCTTGGGCATGACCCAAAACAAAAACAAACAAACAGAATAAAAAACAAAATGAAATTTCTATTTTCAGCATGTCAGGACAAAAGAAACTTGAAGCCTTGACAAGGGGAAGCCAAAAAGTTTCTATGATCTTTTTTTTTTTTTTTTTTGCCTTTTGTCATTTTTAAGGCCACACCCGTGGCATGTGGAGGTTCCCAGGCTAGGGGTCCAGTCGGAGCTGTAGCCACTGGCCTACGCCGCAGCCACAGCAACGCAGGATCCGAGCCGCATCTGCGACCTACACCACAGCTCATGGCAATGCCAGATCGTTAACCCATTGAGCAAGGCCAGGGATCGAACCTGCAACCTCATGGTTCCTGGTCAGATTCGTTAACCACTGCGCCACGACAGGAACTCCTATAATCATGTCTTTAGTGGGCTTACTCTGAGCAAGTGCATGTCATATGCCCAGAGCCCAGAGCCAGCTGAGTGGACACTTAGACGAGGGCGCTGGGCAGTGAGGGGTCAGGCTTGCACCCTCGGCGGGACTGTGCAGCAACGTAATTAGAATCTGCTTGGCCCTGAGCAGCCTGGGTAGTTTCGTGAAAACTTTACAAAAGAGAGAGAAAAAAATCTTGCGATGCTAAGATGGCTAATTATCTAAGTTTTGGAGCCTAGAATGTATGTTTCATGGTTATTGAACTTGTGTTTCCAAAAGTTTCTATTTATAAATAAACTCTACGAGGTGGAAAGGGCTATCCATCTTCCAGAGCATCCAAATGAAAGACCAGACGAGTTCCCACCTTCCAACTCCCCCTGGATACAGGGGCTGGATAGTTAGGAGCCATCATCACATGTGGCAGCAAGTGACATCCCAGTCACATCTAAGGCAGTGCCCCCCCCGCCCACAACCCACGTTAGACACTGTGGGGAAGAGCAAACCCCTTGGGGGATGTTCTCTGACTCCCAACAACAAGCCTCTGGCCCAGAGCAACCCCTACTACGGAGAGCCAGTGGGAAAGGGGCAGGTGGAAAGATGGGGCCACGGGGTGGCTCAGCAGCAGCGGATCCTCCCAGCATCTCTCCTCTGGCTCCCAGCCTGTCTATGGGCCTCCTGTAACACAGCAGGTGTTTTCAACGGGTGTGAAATATTGACTTTTGCACACATGAATCCTTTGGTCCGAGGTGCCCCTCACCTCCTCCATCTGGAAAGTTCTTTCAGACCCAACTCTAAACCTATTTTGCTGAAATCTTTCCCATCCCTCTGAAGGTGACTTAAGTCTCCTGCTTCAGTGCAGCTAAACTTGTGCATCTTGGTTACAGTTCTTAGCGCACCACAGGGGAATGAAGAAGGAAAAAAGAATTGCCTCTATTATCCACAGACCACAAGTCCCTTAAAGCAGGGATGACAGGGGTCTTTTTGTGCTTGGTTCTCCTTCCAAATGAGAAAGAATGGAGCCAACCTGGCCCCTGTTCCCTCCCCACCACCAGGGTCTTCTGTGCAGAACAATCTGACAGAAGCCTGATACTGGCTGTCAAGTTTTTGTTTTATTAAGTCTTATTTGGCTTTGTTATCAATTTGCCAGCAGCGATACAGTCAGTCTACTTGTTGAGGAAAACTTACAGATGGGAACATAGCTGCCAAATGTTCAGGGTCTGGAAGGAAGTCGCCGAGGGAGGCTGTCAGGCCTTCTGTCCTCTGGCTTGACAGGGCTAAGAGCCCAGTCCCCTGCCACCCTGCCCATCACTCCTGCAGCACAACCAGCCCCCATCCTTCCCCCCACACAGGCAGCTGAGAGCACAAGCCACCAGTGCTGCACAGTAACCCACGCCCACTGGCCCAGGGTCTAGGCCCCTGGGAGCCATGCAGCTCTCTCTTTGGGTCTGCATTCCTGGCGTCTGGAAGGCAAAACCCTCAAGCCCAATCACGGTTGTAGAAAACCCGTCCCCTGGTAGTATCTTTGGGGCAAGTTTACTTGTAGAAATTATTTCTTTATTCAGTTCCACAGTATTAAGGAAAACTCCAGTAAAATGTGTCCTCCAAAGACAGATACGCTCTGTGGTTGGAAGGCATCTTCCTTGCTTTTCTTCCAAAGCACCATCCAAAGACAGCAATTCAGTTACCTGAGTCTATTATGACTTGTATTAAGCATAATAAGAGTCTTGTCAACTGAAGCTCGATTTTATACATTTAAACTCTCAAATCCCCACTAAATCAAAATGTTCCTTGCTTCTTTTATAAGACTGGAGATGAGATGACTAAAGACATCCACCTGTACGTATGCATATCTAACCACCATGGAATATGTCACCTACCAAAACAGTCCATACTTTCAAATAATACTTCGAAAGGAAAAGGATTGTGTTCCTTTTATTTGAATAAACAGAACTGCAAATAGACCTAGAAAATGCTAGACTTGTTGCAGGAACTACAAGCTGTGTAAATGAAGTGGTTGTTGCTCCCTCTGGGCTTCTCTGTTTGCACTTGAGGCCTCAGAAGACCTCAGAAGCAGTTGACCAGCATCTGTCGGTCCAGCAAGATGCCGGTGGAAGATGCAGCTCCTGAGCCGGCCAGAACAGGGAGCAGTGCCTTGCCGGCGAGCAGCCGGCCCATCTTCTCCAGGGGTCTGTACCTTCCTGGAAGACGCTTCTGGCACTGGAGTTCTTCTGTGTTGGTGTGATTTCCTTTTCTGTGTCGTACTGCCCCCTCGCTGCTCCCCTTGACTCGTAGCGGAGCTCTGCACGAGAGCACCTGTCCAGACGGCGTGCACGCTACCCAGCGCAGGGACCCTTTTGTTGTGTTCTCATCACATGGCTCTCATGGGCCATCTCCAGCGACCAGCCTGTCTCGTTCCTCCTATCTGTCTGTCTCTTCTTCACTGGAACCTATCTCAGTAGCCGTTTAAGAAACCATTTCTTTATTTAATCTGTGGGGATTCTGTCTGGCTCCCCCCACCCCCGGCACCATGTTTGATGCCTGCTCTCTACGCCGTCCCGGACGCTCTGTGGGGCCGCAGGCTGTGGCTTCTCTCTCTGGGCTCTAGTTCTCCAGTCGCCCCAACAGTTCTCCCTGCGCCTTTTGTGTCTTCTCCTGTTTAGTTAGTGGAGGCTTCGGGGTCCAGTGGGACCCAGGTCCTGCGCTCCATCTGGCTCTGCCGAGGAGCCCCACTCCTCGATGCCTGGTGCTGTCTCGTGGGAGGGGGAGAACATCCGAACATCGTCTGCCCTGAGCTTCCTGGGGCCGGGCAGGGGGGTCCCCGCCTCGCTGCCATTCCTCTTCCAGGGTGCCTTATACTCTTCGCTTGCTCAGTCAAGCTGCTTCGTTTTTGCTGCATCAAACTCTTGGCTGAAAAGCACGTGTCGCAGTCTCTGGGGGTTTCCTTGTCTTCGTGCCTGCTTGGTTTCACTGTTTCCAAGGAGAGGCAGTGCAGGCCCTGGCAGATCCTCATCCAGGAGCAAGGAGCCTGGTTTAGAGTCCTGGATTAAATTAGGCTGTTTTTCGTTTTGTGTGTTTGTTTTTAATAGGGCCGAATTTAGCCAAGGGCACTGTTTGGTGACCCAGGAAAGCCAGACTCTCCCTCCAGATAAGCCGCACAGCTGGGCCGCATGCTCTTGAAAAAAGTCACATGCCTGGGGCCTTGCTTCCAGAGCCTTCACTCTGCTCCCTAAGGCTATGGCCTGGGGACAGCTCCCCCAGCCCCCGAGTGGGGTTCAGCTGACTGGAGGCCCATGTGTCTCTCTGGATGTTTGAGGTGACTCCCAAAGTAACAACTTTAGAAACTGTCCAGGTTGGATGGATTAGCCTAGTGGTTAGGTTTACTAGTAATAATCTCATGTGGCAAGAACTAGTTTAGCGTCACAGGTATCTGGAGTTTTAGGAGCAAAGAACAAAAGTGTGTTTCATCGAAAAGTTGTGAAAGAAACCACAACTAGCTGGGTTGCCTCTCGGTACCTTAAAAAAAAAAACAAAACCCAAATGCCAAATTACAGTGTGCAGAGGCCACAGGCCATGCAGGGAGGGACCACAGCATGTGGTGTACAAACACTCGACACTCTCCCCAGGGGGAGACTCAGGTCCTGAGTGTCTCCTCAAGCCACAGACTGGTCCTTGTGTTCAAGGCAGGGAATCAGGCTGGTCGGGGGCGGGGGGAGGGCGGCGCTGCCGATGGTGGCTGGCCAGAACCTAGAGAACAGGCCACCCTGTCCTCTGCGGACGGCTCCTCTCCACGCCTGCTCCACTGCGGGATCAATATGAGATCAAAGAAGAATACAGTAGGGGAACAGCAGGGGCTGCTGGCTCCCCGGGTATCAGCCAGACTCGGGCGATGTGGCAGGAGAAGGGGATGAGCAAAAGCTCAGCCTGTAGTCTCAGGTCTGGTTCCCCGGGGAGTCAAGTGCCCCAAGTGGGGGTGGTCCCTGGCCCTCTGCTGGCATCTCACATTTGGTCAGGGCCCTCCCAGGGTCTCGGTTGCTGTGGGGCTCTGGGCACAGGCTCTCCCGAGTGTCGAGCTGGGCGGCCACCGTCTGTACAACTCTGGCTTCCAGTGTGAATTGGAACGAACGCTCTCTCCCCACCCCAACACACACGCAGGCTAGAAGCTTCTACTGAGGTCGGAAGACCATCAGACAGGAGGCTGTGTCTCTAGAGGCTTTCCTTAGCTGAGAACCTGACTGGGAGGATGGGGAGTGTTCTGAGAACCTGGAAGCAACTGGGGTCACCTGGGGGCCTTGTGACTGACTCCCTGTGTGACTCGAGAGGACAGACGCCCCCGTGACCGTCCCCGGGAAGCCTCGCAGCTGACTGTGGGATTTCACCTGAGACCACCAGGCCCTGTTTCAGCCCCTCTGAGGACCCCTAACTCACCCCATTTCGCCGACAATAACCTGCTGAGGGAAGCCATAGTCCTCTGGTTCCACGGAGCAGGCGGGAGGCGGGCGCAGAGGGGTCACAGCAAAGACAGAAGCAAACCATGACGACAGTACTGCATGAGGGTGGGGCAGGAGTCTGGTGACAGACTCCAACTGAGTAAGCTCTGCAGGCCCCGGCCAGCCGGAACCGGGCAGGTTCTTTGCTGAGGAAGGAGGGCAGGTCCCAGAGAAGCAGACAGCAGCCTGCCCGGGTGGACTCCGACTCTTACCCTTCCTCGTCTTCCAAGCGGGCCACGGGGTATGAAAACTGAAGTCTTGCCTGAGCAGAGAGACTGCTGAGATACAGCAGCAAGGGACGGGGCGGGGGCGGGGGGGAGGTGTGAGTTTCCTGGGTGGGTGGTTCCCTCACCCCATCAGGCACCTGCGCGAAGAGTGAATGTCCCCAGAAGGGCTGCCTAAGCCCTGTACTTCCAACCAAACTAAAGGCAGAGCTCCGCTCAACACAATGGTCAAATCTGCCGCGGTGTGACTTGGTTAATTTCCGATCTTTTCCTCTCCCCTTGGAAGTGCCAGACTCTACCTACGCAGGACTGAGCCTGGGTATGTGGCCGCCGGCCGTGCATGCTGCAGCTGGGTGACCCCTCTGATTCTGGGTGTGATCTGGGCCTGTGAGACTTCCCGCCCACCCTCTCTGCTTCTCCGTGCTGTCACTCCGACTCCTGACCCCCTCCTCACTGTGTGTCTTGCCCTCAAGTCACTCTCTGATTCAAAGATGAGCTGCCAATCAAATGCTCCCCTAATGAGAGACCTAATCGCTTTTTAGCATGTGTACTTTCAAAGAGCCTATTCAAGATCTTCTGTTGGCCATGGGGGGAGTGGGGAGGGGGGAAAGCCACTGCCTAAAAAGTAGGCCTAAGCCCAGTACGGAATGTTGGGTGACTAGCCAATTGACCTTGGCAATGGGCCCTGGCTGTTTTGGATGGCTTAGGACTGTGCAGTGGAACTTGGGGCCAAAGCTGATAAAGAGGCATCTCCATAGGCTTTAAGTCCAGCAAGCAAAAATGGAGAAAGAACTTAATAAGAATTTATTCTATAGCCCCAGGTTTCTCAAAGTGTGGTTCATGGACCACAGCCACCAGCATCAGCTAGAGCTGTTTGGTAAAAATGCAGACTCCTGAGCGAACCCCAGACTGAATCAGAGTCTCTGAGGGGTTGGGGTTCAAAAAAGTCTATATTTGAAACAAACTCTTCAGATGATCCTGGTGCAAGTTTGAGAACCCCCCTGCTAGAGAATCAATACAATTTGCAAATGGTGCCCTCTGAGCACCCCAGTCAGTCCTGGTAAGCCAAAGACCAGAACCTGAGAACAGAGATGGGGGAAATTACACTTGCCTGCATATGATTATGCAGCTGTCAATCGGCCACACACACATGTGCTGGGGGATGAGATGAAGGGGAAGGGATGATGGCAACGTGTGTGCACTGCCCCCTCACCAGGCATCATCCTTTCCGTGGTTGTGGCTGGCGTTCTTGGCATCTGTGCTGTCCTGGCGGTATCCATTTGGCTTTTCAGAAGGAAGAAGAGGTGAGCTGGTTTGGGTTCGAAGTGCAAGTGGGTGGCTTATGTGTCCCTGAGGACTGATCTGTCTGGGAAGGCAGCCTGCAGAATGAAGGGCCCCGTCACCTGTACCAGCATACGCTAGGAGTGCCGTTCCCCAAACACCACTGATCCAGGCCTTTGTGAGAGACGCTGGTGTTGGTGGTTCAAAGGTCTCTGTGCCTAGTCAGAGTCAGAGGTGTGTCTGCCGGCCTTGCTACCACCTCAAAAAACTTGGCCGTGCCTCTTGATTTGGAAGGGATAGGTCCCATTTGCCTAAATACAAGCAACAAGGCTGTCTTCTTTCTAAGATCTTTTTTTTCTTTTTTTTTGACTTTTTAGGACACGTGTGGCATATGGAGGTTCCCAGGCTAGGGGTTGAATCGGAGCTGTAGCTGCCAGCCTATGCCCCAGCCACAGCAACGCCAGATCTGAGCCTTGTATCTGACCTACACCACAGCTCATGGCAACGCCAGATCCTTAGCCCCCTGAGCGAGACCAGAGATCAAACCGACATTCTCATGGATACTAGTCAGGTTCGTTACCAGTGAGCCGCAATGGCAACTCCCAAGGCTGTCTTCTTTCTAAGATCTTTACATCTAGTTTTGCTTCTCTGAACCCAAAAAAGAAAACGAAGGAACATTAATGCCCTTGGCTCATGTTTTTATTGTCACGTTTTTCCTAAAACCTAATTTACTTCTCCTAGTATGAAAAAAAAAAAAGTTTGTCAGAAACCTTGTTGGAATTAGGAGATTTGAAGTGGGGCAGTCATGAGACCTGCATCAAAATCTGGTTCTAGTACTGTCAAGCCTTAAAAGAGAACAGACACGCTGAACGGACCTTAGAGTGAGGAGGCTGCATGCTGGTGCACGCTTTACTGGGTGGCAGTCCCTCTCAATATCAAGAGAACTGGAGAAAAGTCCCCAGAGAGGAATTGGACTGGCCTCATCTCAGAACTGGGTCAAGCTGCTCTTCCCTCCCTTTTCTCTTGAACCAACAAGACTCGTGTGTTCTTGCCGTTTCAGCAGCAAAAAAAGTGCCAACAAGGGAGTCATCTACAAACCGGCCACCAAGCAGGAGACCGAGGCCCACGCCTGAGGCCCTGGCACGCCCGGGCACATGCAGGGAAGGACCTGGCTCTGGATGCAGCTCGCCGCGGCTCCCTCGGGCGCTTGTAATACCTGAGGGTTCTCTGGAGCGCAACCCACAAACACCCAGACCCTCAGGGAGGGGCCTCCAGTGGAGCGCTGCGCTGCGCCATCCGGATGCCACACCAGCCCCCGCGGGACCGCGGGTGGGAGGAGCTGGCTGGGGTGGGGGCGGGGCAGGAACTCTGAGCTGTCTGCTTCATCTGCGTGAGACCAGTAAGTGGTCTGCGTTCTGGGGACACAGACCGCGTTGCCTGCTGGGTGCCGTTATTGGTTGGAAATCACTTTGAACCAGGGGATGGCCTGAGTGTGGTTTCAAGGGTCCTAGGAATTCTGCTTTCTAGCCACACTTTCAGGCCAGAATGTGTCCTCTCTGCTTAGGCTTGGCTTTTTAGACTCGGTGTCTGACTTGCACCTGCTACGACCAAACCTTTAGTCTGAACTTACAGCTGGGGCGGGGGTGGGGGGGGAAGGGGGAGCAGGAAGGGTCAAGGTGTCAGAGAAAAAAGAAAAGATAATATTTTTCTTTCTTTTTTTTTTTGTCTTTTTGCCTTTTTTATGTAGAGCCGCACCCGCGGCATATGGAGGTTCCCAGGCTAGGGGTCTAACAGGATCTGTAGCCACCGGCCTTCGCCACTGCCACAGCAACACGGGATCCGAGCCGCGTCTGCAACCTACACCACAGCTCACGGCAACGCCGGATCCTTAACCCACGGAGCAAGGCCAGGGATCGAACCCGCAACCTCATGGTTCTTAGTCGGATTCGTTAACCACTGAGCCACGGAGGGAACTCCGATAATATTTTTCTGAAATAAGAGTAGAGGCATTTCCCAAGTCCTGTCTTTTGGATCGGACACAGTGAATGGACCTGAGAGAGAGTGAGAGGACATGCTGAGAGAGTCTCACTTTGGAAACAGAACTGGAATCACAAGTTGCCTGTCAGGCTCTAAGTGTGAGAAGGACCGCACTTATCAAGCCCAGCCCCTCCTGTCAGGGGCCTCGGTATTTTTCATGCTGTATAGGTTTTAAAAATAATTAGGCTATTCCTGGAAAATGCTTTCTCTCTCCTAGAGCAGACATGACTTCTGAGATGACCCGAACTGCTTTTGAATCTAGAGGAAACAGGCAGAAGCAGGATGCCTGAAGAACGTTCTCTCTTCTGCCCAAATTTCATTTCTGCCACCTTAATGGTGTCCCTAATGTCAACCCGGAATTGGAATTTAACTACTTTTCGGAGGACGTCAAGTTGTAGGGTATTTAGGGGCCAGAAATAGTGGAATGCTACAAAGGCTGGTAGCTTCTCTCGCCTTCCTGGTCTTCCCCTCAAGTGACAAAGTAACAAAGATGATTTCTGAGAAGACTTAACTCCTTGTCCTCCTCCCATCGACATAAGAGCCCAGGGGAGACCAGTTGGTTCCACGACTGGGCAAGAGCCCCACCACCAACCCCTCGTGGCAGGCACCTTGCAGCTTACAGAGAACCTTCTTCCTTTTTTTTTTTTTCAGGGCCACACCCATGGCATACAGAGGTTCCCAGGATAGGGGTCGAATCAGAGCTATAGCTGCCAGCCTACACCACAGCCACAGCAACATGGGATCCGAGTGGCGTCTGTGACTTACACCATAGCTCACGGCAACACTAGATCCTTAACCCCCAGAGGCGGGACCAGGGATCGAACCCGCGTCCTCATGGATACTAGGCGGATTTGGCCGCTGTGCCACAACAGGAACTCCTCACAGAGAACCATCTAATTCCCACTCTTATTTTGACAGCACGGAATAGCCTCCTGAAGCCTGGGTTTCTCTAGATCATCTTTCCCTCACTGCCCCTCCTGCTACCTGTGAGCAGTCTTCTCCCTTCTCTGTGTCACACCTCTTTGTAGTGATGTCAAGCCCTGTGTCTTCGTGGCTCGTTGGACAGGCAGAGTTACAGATGACCCGACGGAGATGCGGGGCTGCACGCGCACTTGACCTCTGGCTGCCCTGGAGCCTGGGGAGGCATCCTAGTCTTGCCGTTAGCTCGCCAGCCCGATGCTGATGGAATGACACCGGGGACAACCCTCAGGACCAAGCAGTGTGAATTAGACAATGCTTTCCGGGCCTCGGCCCAAAACTGCCAATCAGGAACCAACCTAAACCACTCTGGAGCTGTGGGGCTTCCAAAATGCTCTCCACTGCTTTTATGGACAAATATCGTGAGAGAACAGAGAGGTCATTGTACCTGGCACAATGGCTATTCATAAAGTGGGAGCGTTTCTGGGCAGGTGGAAACAGTGACATTCCTCCTGCCCGCTCCTCTCTTGGCACAGCTCAGGCGCGAAGCCCTCTCGGCTCAGAGGAAACAAAGCCAGGGAGGCAGAAGATGCCAAGAATCAACACTGTTGCCTTCCTTGCCAGTCCGTGTGGGACTCCGGGGGACACAGCTCCGGCACTTTTCCTCAGGTTCTCACTCATTCCCTGAAACCGGCCACCAGGGAAGGAAACTAGTGCGGTGGTGCTGAAGGTCCCGGCCTCGCGCTCACACCGCCCACCCCCGCTCAGAGGACCCACAGGCTGGGCCGGGCACATGGCAGGTAGAGGTAACAAGAGCGAGGTCCAGGCCGGCACAGGGCCGCTGGCTTCTCTGCTTCTCACCAAGGGGAGGGCTTCACCCTCTCTGCTCTGTTTCTTTAATGTCAACTGATCGTAAACACCTATACTTGTTTCCTTAATAGACCTTCTAAGACTTTGCTCTATTGTCTATTAATCACATTTTAAGTTCCACCTTGAATTCTTCTCCCCTCTGAAACCCGCTTTCACTAAACCCTCTGAAAGCGTCTTGACTGGCCCTTGGGAAACAGGGGGACGGGCAGCATCTCTGTCCCTGTGCCTTGAATGGACCTTAGGCCACACTGCTGACGGTCCATACAGCACTTCCGTATTTATTGTAAGAATGACTAATGAAGACATTCCCTGTAAATATGAGAAATTATAAATAAAATGTTTTTCACATCAGACTGATTTTTTTGGAGGTGAGGATAAGTCATTACTATTGGCAAAGCACTTTCTGGTTCCCTGTCTATGGTGATAGGTAATAATGTCACTTGCGGCCAGGTCTTAGAACCTGGCTCCAAAAGAGAACACACGCACGTACTCAAGCATTTCACTGAGGATGGAGGCCCACAGAGTGTGCAGCCACTTCGTTCGTGGACCTTGGACATCTAGAGTAATCAGGGAACAGGCTCAGGGAGAAGGGGCTGTGAGCTGGGCCTGGAAGGACAAGTCAGATTTGAACAGATGGATGGAAAAGGAGACGTTTCTAACCACAGTGACATGCATACAGGGGACCGGCCTCGTGCATCTTTTCGCTCTACTGGGTATTGTTTGTACCCAGCAGTCTGGTAGCCTCTCTCTTCTTTCTAATCCTTTTTGCAAAACACACTATCCCTCTCCATGCAGTCTTCTGTATAAATCCAGATTTCACATTCTGGTTTGCCCAAAGAGGCAGTCCTGTAAAGGTTACAAATAGCCACTATCATTGTTTTTATTTAGGCAAGTTTCCAATTTTCACTTCAGTTGCCCTAAGTCCAAGACAGGTGGCTGTTTAAGTACAGTTCTGCACCAGGAGGTGATAAAGCAGCGAGTCCAGCTCTGCAACAGAAACATTACACATCCCTGGAGGTCATGACGGTCTCTTCAGTTGGAACACAAGGATTCTTCACTTCTCCCCTTCTGGCATCCTTCCAGGTGTGATAGCCACTTGCAGGGATGAGGTCAGGTGGGGAAGCAAGGCTTAAGGCTCCTGTAGCGCTCACGCCTTATGCTGGCTCCCATCCCACTGGGGTGGGGGTGGGGGGCACTGGAGGGAGCACTTCCTGGAGGCACCGACAATTTCTGTCACATCATCTCCCTTCTCTCCATCACCCTTCTCCCCATGCCCTGAACTCAAGATCCATCTGGGCTGAATCTCAGGAAGGTGTGGAGGTGAGAGCCATGGACAGGAAGGAGACTCAAGTCCTCTTTCAGCTTGGACAAGACCTCCTTGTCTAAATCCAGGTAAACGGACAATCAGTTCCCACAGTCCAAGAGAAATACAATAAAATATAGTGGGAGACGTGAAATTTTAAAGTTCTAGTAGTTACACCAAAAAAAAAAGAAATCAGTGACATTAATTTTGATAATATATTTTATATAACCCAATAGATTAAAAATACTATAATTTCACCACATAATCATTATATATATATATGTGTGTGTGTGTATATATATATATACATACAAACATATATATACACACACAGTTTTTGTTTTTTTTTTTTTGACTGCTCCCATGCCATATCAAAGCTCCCAGGCCAGGGATCAAACCTGTGCCACAGCAGTGACCCAAGCCATAGCAGGGACAATGCCAGATCCTTAACCCACTGTGCCACAAGGGAATTCCTATAATCAATATTTTGACATGAGCGGTTTTCATTTTTTTCCCTAGTCTCTGAAATCTGCTGTGTACTTTATGCTTACAGTACATCTCCATTCAGATGCTAAATGTTCACTGAAAACATTTGATCTATATTTAGATTTTACGAAAATTTAGAGTTGAAAATGCATAGTCACATCCCCAAGTTGCTCCTAACACACTTAAAACGTTTTCCAAATAATAGAATCAATTATCAGCTTTTACATTAAAATGTATTAAAACAAAGCAAAATAAATGGAGTTTCTCAGTTTCAGTAGCCACAGTAGAAGTACTCAGCAGCCATAAGTGGCCAGGACGGCCCCTGTGGAGGTGGAACAGCCAACTTCCTCTGACATACCCTTTGCAAAGGCTGAAACTAGACAGCAAAGAAACCCTGTAAGAAAGCTTGAGAAGGTAAGCATAGGGGACAGGAGCTAGCGGAAGGGGGAGTCCAGGGGGTGGATATGGAGGATGGGAGAAAAGGGGCAGAGAGAACATCAGGCCGAGGTAAAAGGGCCAGCAGACCTCCCGTGCAGCTCCCCTTTTCTTCATACCTGTTCCGCTTACTCCCTTCAGGTCCCCAGCCTTCCCCACCCTGGCTACAACCCCTCAGCCCTGGGGTCCAGGTGGCCACCAGTGACCCAGCCTAGGGTACCCCTGCCTGGGTGAGAGCTGGGGCTGTGGGCAGGAGGGCACTTGGTTAATTTTCGGGGACCTCACTGCAGGACCAGGCCAGGTGCCAAGTGCTACCTGCACCCCACTCCTGTGCCCCCAACACCCTCTCCCGATCTCCTTGGAGGCCTCACATTCCCACACTGGACAAAGTGTCTCCTCTCATCCAGAGCCGGCCATCCCAAAGGGGGCCAGTGCGGGAAACCCAAGTCTCTTGACTTGTTAGCTGTGCCCTGTTCCTCACATAGCAAGAGTCACTTCCTTTGAGGTGAAGGAAGATGCTTGAGACTTGCTTACAAGAGGAAATGAGACCTCGAGGGCCACTGCCAGACAGGAGAGGTGCCACCGGGGCAGTGGGTACCATTCTGGTGTCACCATCCATGTCCACACTGGACACGGCGGGCAGGCGCGCCCAGCCCTACACAGTCTTCCGGCTGGGATTCAACTGTCACAGGGTGTGGGGGGCAGGTGTGAGGCTGAGACGCCGCCACAGAGGAAGGTTCCCGTGCCCTTTCACTGTAGAATAACTGGGCAGAAACAAGGGCCAAAGTGCTTTGTGGTATAGAATGATTCACCATAAAATAAAAAAAAATGACTGCAGGTCAGCATATCGTTACCACTGCAGGTCAACCGGGGATTCAGTAATGACGCCGCTTGTATATCCTTGATTGTTTCAATGCACCTTCACACCCTATCCACCAGCCCAGAGAAAGAGAGAGCGCTGTTTCCATCTTCACTGGAAGATGAAACAACGGTCAGAGCTGTGGGCTGAGCACCAGCATACAGCCTGGCAGCGCTCAGATCTTCAAGCGCAGTGCAGGGTCCACCCTCCGCAGCTCCAGGGACATGGAAATGCCATCTTGTAACAGAACTTACCGTACTTATCCCAACCACGCCACGACTTCATACAACTCCACAGGATAAAGGCACTAAAGGTGTTTGTGCCAACAGTTTCCGGAAAGTCAACAACAACCTGCTGCCTCCAGTCTGCTTTGTAACATCAGACTCTGGCATCTGCTCAAGAGAAGTCTGACCAAGGTTTGCCAACCGCCGGTAGACAAAGGAACCAGCTGAACCCCTGGGACGCTCCCCTCACCTCTAATTCGGCGAACCACATTCCCAAGGTACAGTCACTGAGCTTTCTCTTATAGCTGAACTGGAAAGGAGTAAATACACACAAATATATATTCTATTTGTACAAAATTCTAAAAAATGCCAACTCTGGTGGCAGAAAGCAGATCAGCGATTGCCGGGGCTGGACTGGGGGATGAAGGGATTACAGACGGGTATGAAAACTTGTGGAGGTGATGGATGTGTGCACTATCTTCATTGTGGTGATGGTTTCTCTTCATAGGTCAAAACTGTTCAAATTTTAAACTTTAAATATGTGCAATTTATCTTACATTAATTACACCTCAATAAAGCCATAAAAAAAAAGGAGGAGGAAAAAACCTACACAAATAACACCTCCCCCATCCTGGCATTTCCATTCAGAGCTTATCCTCCTGGTCCACCAAGGAAGGGAGGGTTGGCCAGGACTGGCACCCTTCCCCGGGACTCGCCCTGTGGGTGGGAGCCCAGGAGGAGCGTGATCTCCACTCACGTGGCCGGCTATGACCTCTCCTCGCCGAAAGGCAAAGCCATTATTTCTGCTTGAGAGTTCCCTCGTTTCAAATATTAACTTTTAATTACCTGCAGTGAAGACAACAAACACAGGGCCTACGGGTTCAAGGGCACACTGAGACCTCAACAGCAACCCTGTGTCGGTGATGACAAGAGCTGACCAGCTTCTCTGAAAGGAGCTCAGACTCTTCTGGTGAAGCAGGTAATTGAAACAGTTCATCTACTGAAACTTGATTCCCAAGCTACCTAGACATGCGACAGTAGAGCTCATTCCTCTTGGTCTCTCTCCTTCGCAACCATCCGACACATAACCACTGCAAAAGTTTTCCTGGATATGGTACGTCCTTGTCATGCAGAACAACCATGGGCAGCAGCTCATTCCACACTCTTGGCCAATGGGTAAAAACTGGATTAATCTCCTGTGATTTGGGGATATAATATGAACTATGTATTTGGTTTTTGTCTGCAGTTCCCAGTACAAAGCTCCTAAATGGTATTCATAATAAGCCCCTTCAGCAGAGGGCATAAATGGACATTTCTCCAAAGGGGACATACAGGTGGCCAGTAGGCACAGGAAGGGATGCTCAGCATCACTAACTGATGGAGAAATGCAAATCAAAACTACAGTGAGGGAGCTCCTCACAAGAATCTGACTGCAATAGCTCGGGTCACTGTGGAGGCATGGGACCGATCCCTGGCCCAACGCAGGGGGTTAAAGGAGCTGGCATTGCCACACCTACAGCTCAGATTCAATCCCTGGCCCAGGGAGCTTCCATATGAAGTGGATGGGGAAACAAAAAACAAAACAAAACAAAAAACCTTCCCCCACTGTTGGTAGGAAGGTTTGTAGGTTGGTGCAGCTACTATGGAAGACAGTATAGAGGTTCCTCAAGAAGCTAAAAACAGAACTACCATATGATTCAGCAATCCCACTCCTGGGAATGTATCTGGACAAAACTCTAACTCAAAAAGAAACAGAGAATTCTCTTGTGGTGCAGCAAGTTAAGGATCCGGCATCATCACTACAGTGGTTTGGGTAGCTGCCATACCGTGGGTTTAATCCCTGGCCCAGGAATTTCCACATGCTGTGGGTGCAACCAAAAAAAAAAACAAAGCCAAAAAGATACATGCACTATTCACAATAGCCAAGACATGGAAACAACCCATTGACAGATGAATGGACTAAGAAGATGTGGTACTGTTAATGAAGCATCCTGTGCTGATTACTGATGTAGAAAAGGACGATGACAATGGGTATTGTATGTGTTGCTGTAAAAAACTAAAGAGAATTTGAATAGCTAGCATATACCTTAAATAACATGAAATATTTGATTTCCTATCCAGGTGGTCTCTGCCCTGTCAAACTAATTTTACTGTTTATTAAAAAGATATAGGGAGTTCCCATCATGGCTCAGTGGTTAACGAATCTGACTAGGAATCATGAGGTCGCAGGTTCGACCCTGGCCTCGCTCAGTGGGTTAAGGATCCGGCGTTGCCGTGACCTGTGGTGTAGGTTGCAGACACGGCTCGGATCCCGCGTTGCTGTGACTGTGGCGAAGGCCGGCAGCTATAGCTCCTGTTAGACCCCTAGCCTGGGAACCTCCATATGCTGCGGGTACAGCAAAAAGACAAAAAAAAAAAAAAAGATATACTTTTACAGTTTCAGCTAAAAAAAAAAAAGATGTGTTATATACATACAATGGAATACTACTTAGCCATAAAAAGGAATGAAATAATGCCATTTGCAGCAACATGAATGCAACTAGAGATTATAAAACTAAGCAAAGTAAGTAGAAAGAGAAAGACAAATATCGTATAATCAGTTTTATGTGGAATTGAAAATACGGCACAAACGAACCTATCTATAGAACAGAAAAAAATTCACAGACATGGAGAACAGACTTGTGGTTGCCAAGCAGAGCAGGGCATGAACTGGGAATTTGGGGTTAGTAGATGCAAACTACTACATTTAGAATGGATAAGCAATGAGATCCTACCATACAGCACAGGGAACTATAGTGAATCTACTGGGAGGGACCACGATAGGAAAGAATGTAAAAAAGAATGGGGGGGAGTTCCCTTCATGGCACAGCAGAAACAAATGTGACTAGTATCCATGAGGATGCGGGTTCCATCCTTGGCCTCGCTAAGTGGGTTAACGAGCTGGTGTTGCGGTAATGAGCTGTGGTGTAGGTGGCAGATGCAGCTCAGATCCCACGTTGCTGTGGCCGTGGTGTAGGCCAGCAGCTGCAGCTCCGATTTGACCCCTAGTCTGAGAACTTCCATATGCTGCGGATGCAGCCCAAAAAAAAAAAAACGTACATGGAGTTCCCTTAGTGGCTCAGTGGTTAACGAATCCGACTAGGAACCATCAGGTTGCGGGTTCGATCCCTGGCCTCGCTCAGTGGGTTAAGGATCCGGCGTTGCCGTGAGCTGTGGTGTAGGTCGCAGACACGGCTTGGATCCCGCGTTGCTGTGGCTGTGGTGAAGGTCGGCAGCTACAGCTCCTGTTAGACCCCTAGCCTGGGAACCTCCATATGCCACGGGTGCGGCTCTAGATAAAAGCAAAAGGACAAAAAAAAAAAAAAATGTACATATGTGTATAACTGACACCTTACTATATAGCAGAAAATGGCACAACATTGTAAATCAACAGTATTTTAATTTTAAAAAAGCCCTACATTGTAAATCAACCATACTTCAATAAAACTTTAAAAAAATGGAAAAAAGAAAGCCCCTTAAACTTTATATCAGTTGATGCTAAAGAGGTGATGAAGCTTGGAGGATGGGGGATGGTTGCCAGAGGAATCACGTGATTTGAAGGTTGGAACTTTCAGCCCCACCCAGTCTCTGGAGAGAGACGAGGGGCTAAGAATTGAACTAAGCATCAATGGTGAATGATTTAATCAATCCCGCCTGCATAATGAAGTCTCCATTAAAGCCCTAGATGACTGGGTTCAGAGTGCTTCCAACACATGGAGGTGCTGGTAGGGTGGTGCACCCAGAGAGAGGGCATGGACACTCTGTGCCCTTTCTCCATACCTTGACCTATGTACCTCTTTATCTGGCTGTTCACCTGTATCCTTTGTAATATCCTTTATAATAAACTGGCAAACATAAGTCAATGTTCACCTGAGTTTGTGAGCTGTTCCAGCAAATTATCAGACCCAAGGGAGTCACTGGAACCTGCAATTCAAAGTCAGAATTACAGATGACAATCTGGGACTTACAAATGATGCCTAAGAAGGGTGCACTCTTGTGAGATTGAGTTCTTAACCTGTGGGTCTACAACATCTCTAGAAAGTCAATGTCAAAACTGAGTTAAGGAAGTCCCCCTGTGGTGCAGTGGGTCAATGAACTGGTGTGGCTACAGCTGCAGCTGTGGCACAGCTTTCAACTGCAGCACAGATTTGATCCCAGGCTTGGGAGTTTCCACATGCCATGGGTGTGGCGAAAAATAAAAAAATAAAGGGCTATTAAAAAAAAAGAGAATTGAGTTAAACTGTAGAACACCCAATTGGTGTCCAAGGAGAATTGCTTGGTGTGGAAAGACCCACACATTTGGTGTCATAAGTGTCAAAAGTAAAGGAAATAGCAGTTTCCTTTATCTCTTTTCTATAATTCAAAGTAATTTTCAACTGATTTTCTCACACTTTCTCATTCAAAAGATTTAATGTACAATCACTGTCTGCTAGGCACAGATAAAGTGAGAGTAATTCAACCATAATTTAGATGAGTACCTACATTCAATGATTGTGATTCAATGATTCACAATCTCATTTAGGAAAGAGAAGTCATTAACCATAATATACAGAAGAGTAGTGTGAAAAGATGCTATGTGCCTATCAACAGAAGAATGACTAAACAAAATATATCCATCAGATGGAACACCATTCAGCAAAAAGTTGCAAATTACTGATATACCCCAAAACATGAATGACCTGTGCGTGTTACTGTATGTAAATTATTCCTTGATTTTAAAAAATATATTTTAGGAGATCACAGTGGAAACAAGCCACTTGTTTTTCTGAGTCTAATCAAGAAAGACTTCACAAAAGGTGACAATTGAGCAAGATCTTGAAGGGGGAATACAAGGCTTTCTGGTTGGAGCTAAAAACAAGAACAAAGATGTGGAGGTAAGAACCCAATCAAAAAATGGGCACAAGACCTAAACAGATGTTTCTCCAAAGAAGACAAACAAATGGCCAAAAAGTGCATGAAGAGATGTTCAACATCACTAATTATTAGAGAAATCACATCAAAACTACAAGGTATCACTTCAGATTACGAGGTATCACCAGTCAGAATGGCCATGATCAAAACATCTACAAATAATAAATGCTGGTGAGGGTGTGGAGAAAAGGGAAGCCTCCCACACTGTTGGAGGGGATGTAAAATGATACAATCGCTCTGTATAATGGCACAGAAGTTCCTTAATAAACGAAAAACAGAACTACCATCTGATCCAGCAATCCCACCCCTGGGCATGTATTTGGTACCTAGCACAATGCCTGGCATAAAAAAGTACTTATTGAAAGGAAGAATGGTAACTTGCTTTTGTTTTCTGACATATACCAAATATCCTCATTCTTTTTAATGGCTATAAAGTATTCTGCATTTGGAGGCAAAGCTTTATTGACAGACATTTGTTACAAATTCCTTACCTATGAGACTATTACAAGATTTATATGTATTTGGATGTATTTCTGTGGGACGGATTCCTAGGAAAAAAAAAACTGCTGGCACCAAAAATGCCTCTCTTGGAGCTCCCACGTGCCTCAGCTGGGTTAAGGATCTGGTGTTGTCACAGCAGTGGCCTCGGCTGCTGCTGTGGCTCTGGTTTAATCCTTGGCCCAGGAACTTCTGCATGTCACAGCATGGCCAAAAAAAGGTATATCTCAAAATGTTGTACATATCATAGATTTTGCTAAATTACCACTCCAAAGGACTGTACTGATTTGTTTTCACAACATGCTGCTCCCACCATATGCTCAACAATTCTTTTCATTCTATTGAGATATAACTGACATTTAGCACTGTATAAATTAAAGGTATATGGTATAATGATGTAACTTATATATATCATGAAATGATCACCACAATAAGGTTAGTGAACATCCATCATTTTATATAGATACAAAATTTAAGGAACAGAAAAAAAAATGTGTGCGTATGATGAGAACTCTTAGGATTTATTCTTTTTGGGAGGGGGGCAAATCCATGGCATATGGAAGTTCCCAGGCTAGGGAGGTGGTTTACTTTTTTTTTTTTTTTAGGGCCACACCTGCAGCATATGGACATTCCTAGGCCAGGGGTCGAGTAGGAACTACAGCTGCCAGCCTACACCACAGCCACAGCAACTCGGATCTGAGTCACAGCTGCAAGGTATACCACAGCTCACAGCAACGCCGGATCCCCAACCCACTAAGCCAGGCCAGGGATCGAACCCGCATCCTCATGGATACTAGTGAGATTCATTTCCTCTGCGCCACCATGGGAACTGCCTGTTTGCTTGTTTTTGAAGTATATTTGACCTGCAACACGATGCTGGTTCCTGTTACACAAAAAAGTGTTCAGTATCTCTATACATTTCAAAATGATCACCAGGATAAATCTAGTTACAGTATCACCATTCAAAGATATTACGCAGTTATTGACTATATTCCCCACACCGTATACTTTATACCTGTGACATTTATTTTGCAACTGGAAGTTTGTACCTTAATCTCTCATCTGTTTCTTTCCTCTCTCCACACCCCTCTTTTCTGGTAACTACCTGTTCTGTTCTCTGTACCTTTAACTCTGTTTCTGTTTTATTACATGTACTCATTTTGTTTTTTAGATTCCACATGTAAGCGAAATCATACAGTATTATTTCACATAGTATAATACCTTCTAGGTCCATCCATGTTGCTGTAAATCACATTTCATTCTTGTTATGGCTGAGTAATATTCCATAGTATATAGGGAGATTATATATATATATATACACATATATATATCATATATATATCATATATACATACATACATACATATATATATATATATATCACCTTTTTTTATGTCTATGGGTGTGGCATATGGAAGTTCCTAGCCCAGGAACTGAATCTGAGCCTCAGCTATGGCCTATGCCACAGCCGTGGCAATGCTGGATCCTCTAACCCATTGCATCGGACCTGGAATCGTAACCACACCTCTGCAGGAACCAGAGCTGCTGCAGTCAAATTCTTAACTCACTGCACCACAGCAGGAACTTCTAGCACATCTTCTGTTCATCTACTGACAAGGCACTTGGGTTGCTTCCATATCTTGGTTATTGTAAATAATGCTGTAATGAACACAGGGATGTATATATCTTTTCTAATTAGTGCTTTTGTTTTCTTTGGATAAATACCCAGGAGTGGAATTGCTGGATCACATGGTAGTTCTACTTTTAATTTTTTGAGGAACCTCCATACTGTTTTCCACAGTGACTGTACCAATTTACATTCCCACCATGAGGGCTCCCTTTTCTCCACATCCTTGCCAACACTTGTTATTTGTGGTCTTTTTGATGACAGGCATTTTGACAGGTGTAAGGTTATAGGTCACTATGGTTTTGATTTGCATTCCTCTGATGATTATGATGTTCAGCATCTTTTCATGTGCCTGTTGGCCAGATCTATGTCTTCTTTGGAAAGATGACTATTCAGACACTCTGCCCATTTTTTAATTGGGTTGGGTGGATTTTTTGTTACGTCTTGTTTTGATGTTGGAGTTTATGAGTTCTTTACATGTTTTGGATATTAACCCTTTATTAGATCTATTATGTGCAAATATCTTCTCCCATTCAGTAAGTGACTTTTTCATTTTGTTGACAGCTTCCTTTGCTGTGCAAAAACGTTTTAGTTGGATGTAGTTCCATTTGTTAATTTTTGCTTTTGTTTTCCTTGAGACATATCAAAAAAAAATTACTAAGACCAATGTTAAAGAGAACACTATGTTTTCTTCTAGAAGTTTTATGGTTCTCTGTTTTGATACCATACTGTTCTGATTACTACCATTTCATAACATATCTCCCATTTTTAAGTTTGGTAGAATTCTTCAGTGAAGCCTTCTAAGAATTTCCTTACATAAACTACAAATTCAGAGCCTTTAATAGACATGTAGGATTTCTGGTTAGCTCCAACATGTAAAGAGCCTGAACGCTGTCATTCCCACACTTATAATAATAAAACACTAAACAAACTGAAAATCAATCATTTTTCTTACCCCTATAAGAGAATAGAGGTCTCAGGACAAGCCATCATCCTGCAATCTGGAGAGAGAGGTAAATCCAGAGAGTCATGGTTGAGACTTGCCTATCTAGACCAGAAGCTGGTGGAGCCATAAACTCGTAGGGACACTTAAATGTTAATTGTTTTTTTTTTTGGGCCACAACCAAGGAGGTTTCTGGACCAGGGACTGAACCTGCACTATAGCAGTGACCCGAGCTGCAGCAGTGACAGTGCCGGATCCCACTGAGCCACGTAGGAATTCCCTTAAATACTAATTTTCACAAATTGCTAGAGCCTGAGTATGGCATAATGTAAAAATGAGAAATTTCTAAAACCAGCAAAGGGTCTTAGGAGGCCCACTCTTTTGAGGGCTCTACCTCCAGGAACCCCACCCAGTTCTCACAGCGAAGAGCCCTCTGTGGTTCTGGCAGAAGTAGGGTAAGAATAATCAATGTAAAATATGCCCAGAGTGTTCTTCATAACAAAGGCCTACTCTTTAGGAAAAAAGTTCAAGAGCCTTATCCCACCTGGAAAAAGGGCATGTCTTCCACTCCAGCCCCTCCGGCCTTCCTGTCTCATCTAAGGGGAGGAAAAGAGCTAAAAGACCCTTAGCTGAGGGATGTAGCCCCACAAAAAAAAAAAAAAAAATCTTGAGATTTAGTCTCAAGATTAGAATACGTGAGTGAACTCTCACCCACACCAACCTTACTGCCGCACCAATAGGGTTCCACTATAAAAACTGGATTATAGCTCAAGACAGAGTCTCTCTTTGGGGAGGAGTATGGGGGCGGGAGTGGGGGGGGGAACAGGGAGTCCAAAATCAAGAGGGGAGACAAAAACAAGGATGCTAAAGGAACTTGCGCCTTTGGTACCTACAGCTGCAGCAAATATTAAATAGAGTCCAGCTCTTGCCCAGACTGACATAAAGGTCTATTACCCAATACCTGAGGTCCAGCTTGCAATAAATAATTATGAGACATGTTAAGAGGCAAGAAAAAATAGTCTGAAGAAATATAGGGATATTCAGATTTTCTACTTCTTCTTGGTGAGTTTTTTTTCAAGAATTTATCTATTTCATCTAAGTTTTCAACCTATTGCTTTTAAGTGATTCATAATATTCCTTTCTTTATTTAATAATGAAGAGGCTGCACTGATGTCTCCTCTTATTCCTGATAGTCATAATCTGTGCCTTACTTTTCTCCTTATTAACTGAATTGAGCTTTACTAATGATTTGTCTCAAAGAACCATATTTTTGCTTTACTGATTTCTCTGTTGTTTTTCTGCTTTCTATTTGAGTTCTGCTATTCTCTTCATTACTTCTTTTCTTCTGCTTCTTTTAGCTTCAGTTTGCTCCTGTTTCTAGTTTTTTAAGTAGAAACTTAAGTTCTTGCTTTTATACATTTTAACTTATCTAAGCATTTAATGCTACAAAACGTCCCACTCTATTCTCTCCTCAGGGACTTTGCTTAGGTAACTGTCCCCTCTCTTGAGTTATCAATTATTCCCTTCCATTGACTCATTTCGATCTTCACATAAACATACTGTTACAGTACGATATAATGGGGCGAAAGGAGGGGAAAATGCCCTCCTTTGTCCCCGCATCCCCCTCAGGCTATCATCTCATCCCTCTACTATAATCATGCGGTTATCTGTACTCTGTATGCTGTGACTACTTTCTCATATCCCCATCTCCACAATCCATCCCACTTAGGTGTTTACCACTACACTGAAATTGATTTTGTCAAGGTCACCAGAAAACTCCACCTCTCCATATGCAACAATCAATTCCTACTCCTCATCTTACTCATTGCTCGACAGCATCTGACCTACTGCCCCCGGGGCTCTCAGGCCACCACACTCTCCTGGTTTTCCCACTTTCCTCAGTGATGATCCCACCCTGCCCTTTCCAGTCTGCCAACTGGAACACCCCAAGGTTCAGCCCTCACTCCCCACCTCTTCCTGGTGATATACATCCATTACTTAGGGACCCTTCATGCACCCCTAAAACTTTAAGTATTATCTTATGTATTCAAGCTATTCTATATTCTTTCCTAATTTGTAGTGCATTTGGTAGCTGTCTTATATATTCCCTGAGAACAAAGATCTCCACCATCTTGTACTTTTCCATACTTTTAAAATATCTAACACAGGAGGCAAGAATATACAACAGAGAAAAGACGGTCTCCTCAATAAGTGGTGCTGGGAAAACTGGTCAGCTACATGCAAAAGAATGAAATCAGAACATTCTCTCACATCATACACAAATATAAACTTAAAATGGATTACAGGCCTAAATGTAAGGCTGGATACTATAAAACTCTTAGAGGAAATTATAAGCAGAACCATCTTTGACATAAACTGCAGCAATATCTTTTTGGATCCACCTCCCAGAGAAATGAAAATAAAAACAAAGATAAATAGGGACCTAATTAAAATTAAAAGCTTTTCCACAGCAAAGGAAACCATAAAAAAAATGAAAAGACAACCCACAGATGGGAGAAAATCTTTGCAAATGAAGTGACAAGGGTTTAATCTCTAAAATATACAAACATCTCACACAGCTTTATATTTAAAATATTAATATTAAAATAGTAAATATTCTAATATTAATGTTAAATATTATCAAATATTTTAGATATATTAATAGTATGTTATTAAGATATTAACAATATTAATCTATAAAATATACACACATCTCAGACAGCTTCATAATAAAAAAACTAATCAAAAAATGGTCAGGAAATCTAAATAGACATTTCTCCAAAGAAGAAAAACAAAACAAAAAAAAAAAGCTGTTCAGCATTGCTAATTATTAGGGAAACGTAAATCAAAACTACAATGAGATATCACCTCACACCAGTCAGAATGGCCATCATCAAGCCATCTACACACAACAGATGCTGGAGGGGGTGTGGAGAAAAGGAAATCCTCCTACACAGTTGGTGGGATTGTAAATTAGTACGACCACTATGGAGAACAGTATGGGGTTCCTTAAAACTAAATATAAAACTACCATACTATCCAGCAATTCCACTCTTGGGCATCTAACCAGAGAAAACATAACTAGAAAAGATACATGCACTTCAGTGTTCACAGCAGGACTATTCACTATAGCCAAGATACAGAAGCAACCTAAAAGCTCAACATCAGAGGAAGAGAAAAAGAAAAATGTGGTATATGTATATGTGTGTGTGTGTATATATACACACACACACATATACATATATATATACACAATGGAATATTACTTAGCCATTAAAAAGAATGAAATATTGCCATTTTCAGCAACACGGATGGACCTACAGATTATCATACTAAGTGAAGTCAGACAGAGAAAGGGAAATGTCATATGATATCACTAATAAGTGATATGTGGAAATATGTGCAATCTTAAAAATGATACAAGTGAACTTATTTACAGAAGATAAACAGACTCACAAGACTTCAAAGACCAACTTACGGTTATCAAAGGGGAAAGGTGAAGGTGAGGGATAAATTAGGCATTTGGGATTAACATATACACACCACTATATATAAAACAGATAACCAAGGAGCTCCAGTGGCGCAATTGGTTAGCGTGCGGTACTTATATAAAACAGATAACCAACAAGTACCTACTGTACAGGACAGGGACCTTCACTCAATATGCTATAATAACCTATATGGGAAAAAAACTGATATATGTATATGATAACTCAATCACTTTAATATACACTTGAAACTAACACAACACTGTAAATCAACTATACTCCAGTAAATTTTTTAAAAAACAATTTATTGTTATCTTTTCAAAAATGAGGCATCTGGGAGACGGGATTAAGATAGTGGAATAGATGGACTGGAGCTGAACTTCTCTCATAAAAACAACAAAATCACAACCAAATCCTGAACAACCTTCAACCAAATGGACTGGAAACTTTCAAAAAGATATCCTACTCCAGAAGACAAAGAGGATGTCACATCAAGAGGTAGGAGGGGTGATTATGTGATATAAGCAACCTCATACCTCTCAGGTGGGAAGCCCACAGACTGGAAAGTAACTATCACAGAGACTCACCTACAGGAGTGAGAGTTCTAAGCCCCATGTCAGGTCCCCACACATGGGGATCTGGCATAGGGAGGAAAAGCCCCTGGAGCATCTAGCATTGAAGGCCAGTGGGGTTTGTGCACAGGAGCTCCACATGACTGTAAGAAATGGAGACCCCATTCTTAAAAGGCACACACAAGTTTTCATGTGCACTGGGTCCCAGGGCAAAGCAGAGGCTCCACAGGAATCTGGGTAGGACCTGACTGAAGTTCTTGGAGGATCTCCTGGGAAAATGGTGTGACTGTGGCTTGTTGTGGGGGAAGGACATTGCAAACAAAGCTCTCGGGAATATTTATCAGCATGTGTTTCTCTGGAGGTGGCCACTTTGGGGAAATCTGGCCCCAACCAGCAGCACTGAGAAGCCCCAGGCCAAATAATAATCCAGGTGGGATCACAGTCCCACCTATCAGTAAACAGGCTGCCACCTCTAGGTATACAACCTCCTCTAATCTCACCCAGAGACAAAGCCTCACCCACCAGAGAGATAGGAATCAGTCGCACCTACCAGTGGGCAGGCACTAGTCCCTCCCATCAGGAAACCTACAACAACCCTACAACAATTTCAACCACAAGTGGGGCAGACATTGGAAGTTAGAGAGGCTACAACTATGTTTTCTGCAAAAAGGACACAACACCAAAGACCTATAAAAATAAAAAGGTAGGAGTTTCTATCGTGGCACAGCGGAAACAAATCTGACTAGGAAACACGAGGTTGTGGGTTCGATCTCTGGCCTCACTCAGTGGGTTAAGATCCCACATTGCCGTGAGCTGTGGTGTAGGTCACAGACACAGTATGGATCTGGTGTTGCTGTGGCTCTGGCACAGGCTGGCAGCTGTAGCTTCGATTAGACACCTAGCCTGGGAACTTCCATATGCTGCGGATGCAGCCCTAAAAAGAAAAAAGAAAAGAAAAGAAAATGTACAGAACTATAAGTCAGATAAGGGAGAAAGAAAAAAACCCCAGAAAAACAGCTAAGTGATCTGGAGACTATCAGCCTCCAGGAAAAAGACTTTAGACTGATGATGCTAAAGATGATGCAAGACATTAGAAATAAACTGGAGGCAAAGACTGATGATTTACAGCAAAGAAATACAAGATTTAAAACCTAAGCAAGCAGAGATGCAAAATACAATAACTGAAATTAAAAATTAATTAGAAGAAACCAACAACAGAATACAGGAGCCAGAAGAACGAACAAGTGAGGTTGAGGACAGACTAGTGGAAATCACTGATATGGAACAGAAAAGAGAAAAAATATTGAAAGGAAATGAAAGTCACAGAACTCTGGGACAACGTTAAATGCACCAACATCCATATTATAGAGGTGCCAGAAGAAGAGAGAGAGAAAGAGACAGAAAAAATATTTTAAGAGATAATAGCCGAAAACTTCCCTAACATGGGAAAGAACCACTCACTCAAATCCGGGAAGCACAATGAGTACCATATAAAATAAATCCAAAGAGGAACACCCGAGACACATATTAATCAAACCAATCAAAATTAAAGACAAACAGAAAATACTGAAAGCAGCTAGGGAAAAGAAACAGAACATACAAGGGAACCCCGATAAGGTTATCAGCAGATTTTTCAGCAGAAACTCTGCAGGCCAGAAGGGAGTGGCACGACATACTTAATGTGATGAAAGGAAAAAATCTCCAACCAATATTGCTTTAACCAGCAAGGCTCTCATTCAGATCTGAAAAAGAAATCAAAAGCTTTACAGATAAGCAAAAGCTAAGAGAATTCAGCCATACTAAACCAGCTTTACAACAAATACTAAAGGAACTTCTCCAGGCAGAAAAGAAAAGGCCACAACTAGAAACAAAAATACGACAAATGACAAGGCTCACCAGTAAAGGCACATATAAGGGGGAAATCATCCACATACAATTATGCTACTAAAATTAGAAATTGTGAGAAGAGGAAGGTACAAATGCAGGACACTGGAAATGCATTTGCAATTAAGAGACCAACAACTTAAAATAATCTCATATTTATATAAACTCCTATAACAAAACTTCCAGGCAACTGCAAATCAAAAATCTATAATTGATACACAAAGAAATAAGAAAAATCAACTCAAATACAACACTAAAGATAGTTATCAAACCACAAGAGGAGAGAACAAGAGAAGGGAAGAAGAAAGAGCAACAAAAACAAATCCAAAATAGCAAATAAGGAGTTCCCTTCGTGGCTCAGTGGTTAACGAATCCGACTAAGAACAATGAGGTTGCGGGTTTGGTCCCTGGCCTTGCTCAGTGGGTTAAGGATCCGGCGTTGCCGTGAGCTGTGGTGAAGGTTGCAGACGCGGCTCGGATCCCACGTTGCTGTGGCTGTGGTGTAGGCCGGCAGCTACAGCTCCTGTTAGACCCCTAGCCTGGGAACCTCCATATGCCGCGGGTGCGGCTCTACATAAAGGCAAAAAGACAAAAAAAAAATAGCAAATAAATGGTAATAAGAAGATACATATCAATAATTACCTTAAATGTCAATGGACTAAATGCCCCAACCAAAACCCAACTGGAAATGGCTGAACAGATACAAAAATAAGATCCATATATATGCCATCTTCAAGAGACTGACCTCACTTCTAGAGACACATACAAATTGAAAGTGAGAGGATGGAAGAAAATATTCTATGCAAATGGGAATCAAAAGAAAGCTGGAGGAGCAATGCTCATATCAGACAAAACAGATCTTAAAATAAAGAATATTTTAAGAGACAAGGAAGGACATTACAGAATGATCAAAGGATCAATCCAAGAAGAAAATATAACAATTTTAAATACTTATGCACCTAATATAGGATGACAATATATAAGGCAACTGTTAACCTTAAAAGGAGAAATTGACAGTACCACAATAATAGTGGGGGACTTTAACACCCCACTTATAGCAATGGACAGATCATCCAGACAGACAGTCAACAAGGAAACACAGGCCCTGAATGAAGCATTAGACCAGATGGATTTAATAGATATTTATAGGACATTCCATTCAAAAATAAGAATACATATTCTTCTCAAGTGAATACGGAACATTCTCTAGGACTGATAACACTCTGGGCTACAAATCAAGCCTTGGTAACATTAAGAAAATTGAAATCATATCAAGCATCTTTTCTGGCCACAATGCTATACGACTGGAAATAAATAAGAAAAAAACTACAAAAAACAAACACGTGGAGACTAAACAAGCAATGGATCACTGAAGAAATCAAAGAGGAAATTAAAAAATACCTAGAAGCAAATGACAACAAAGACACGACACTCTAAAACCTATGGGGTGCAGCAAAAGCAGTTCTAAGAGGAAGGTTTATAGCAATACAAGCCTACCTCAGGAAACAAGAAAAAGCTCAAATAAACCACCTAACTTTACATCTAAAGCAGCTAGAGAGAGAACAGACAAGACCTAAAGTTAGCAGAAGGAGAGAAATCATAAAGATCAGAGCAGAAATCAATGAAACAGAAATGAAGAAAAGCATAGAAAAGATCAATGAAAATAAAAGCTGGTTCTTTGAAAAGATCAACAAAATTGATAAACCCTTAGCCAGACTTATCAAGAAAAAAAAGAGAGAGGACACAAATCAATAAAATTAGAAATGAAAAAGGAGAAGTAACAACAGACATCACAGAAATACAAAGGATCACAAGAGACTACTACATGCAACTATATGACAATAAAACAGAAAAACTAGAAGCAATGGACGAATTCTTAGAAAAATACAATCTTCCAAGACTAAACCAAGATGAAACAGAAAAGATGAACGAACCAACACAAGCACTAAAATTGAAATTGGGATTATAAAATTTCCAACAAACAAAAGTCCAGGACTAGATGGCTTCACAGGTGAATTCTACCAAACATTTAGAGAAGAGCTAATACCTATCCTTCTGAAACTAGTCCAAAAAATTGCAGAGGAAGGGACACTCCCAAACTCATTCTATGAGCCAATCATCACTCCGATACCAAAACCAGACAAAGATACAACAAATAAAATTAGAGGCCAATCTCACTGATGAACATAGATGCAAAAATTCTCAACAAAGTACTAGCAAACCGAATCCAACAATACATTAAAAGGATTGTACATCATGATCAGGTGGGATTTATCCCAGGGATGCAAGGATTCGCAAATTGATCAGTGTGATACACCACGTTAACAAACTGAAGAATAAAAACCATGTGATACTCTCAATAGATGCAGAAAAAGCCTTTGACAAAATCCAACACCCATTTCTGATAAAAACCCTTCAGAAAGTGTGCATAGGGGGAACCTACTTAAACATAATAAAGGCCATCTATGACAAACCTAGAGCTAACATCATTCTCAATGGTGAAAAGCTGAAAGAATTCCCACTGAGATCAGGAACAAGACAAGGATGTCCACTCTCGCCACTACTATTCAACATAGTTTTGAAAGTCCTAGCCACAACAATCAGAAAAGTAACAGAAGTAAAAGGAATCCAAATTGGAAAGCAAGAAGTAAAACTATCACTCTTTGCAGATGACAAGATACTATACCTAGAGAATCCTAAAGACTCTACCAGAAAACTGTTAGAGCTTATCAATGAATGTGGCAAAGTCAGAGGATACAAGATTAATACACAGAAATCAACTGCATTTCTATATACTAACAACGAAAGATCAGAAAGAGAAATTAGGAGAACAATCCCATTTACCATCGCATCAAAAAGAATCAAATGCTTAGGAATAAACCTACCTAAAGAGACAAAAGACCTGTACTCTGAAAACTGTAAGATACTGGTGAAAAAAATCAAAGATGACACAAATAGATGGAAAGACATACCATGCTCTTGGATTGGATGAATCGATATTATCAAAATGACTATACTACCCAAGGCAATCTACACATTCAATGCAATCCCTATCAAATTACCAAGGACATTCTTCACAGAACTACAACAAAATATTTTAAAGTTTGTTTGGAAGCACAAAACACCCAGAATAGCCAAAGACATCCTGAAAAAGAAAAATGGAGCTGGAGGAATCAGGCTCCCTGACTTCAGAGTATACTACAAAGCTACAGTCATCAAAACTGTATGGTACTAGCACAAAGAGAGAAATATAGATCAGTGGAACAGGACAGAAAGCCCAGAATTAAACCCATGCACCTACAGTCAACTAACCTATGACAAAGGAGGCAAGAACATGCAATGGAGAAAAGACAGCCTCTTCAATAAGTGGTGCTGGGAAAACTGGAAAGCTCCATGTAAAAGAATGAGATTAGAACACTTCCTAACACCATACACAAAAATAAACTCAAAATGGATTAAAGACCTAGATACAAGATCAGATACTATAAAACTCTTAGAGGAAAACATAGGCCTAATACTCTCTGACATAAATGACAGCAACATCTTCTCAGATCCACCTATTAGAGTAATGACAATAAAAACAAAAATAAACAAGTAGGGCTTAATTAAACTTAAAAGTTTCTGAACAGTAAAGGAAACCCTAAACAAAACAAAAAGACAACCCACAGAATGGGAGAAAATATTTGCAAATGAATTGGCTGACAAGGGATTAATCTCCAAAATTTATAAACACCTTCTGCAACTCAATACCAAAAAAAAAAAACCATCAAAAAATGGGCAGGAGTTCCCGTCATGGCACAGTGGAAACGCATCCAACTAGGAACCATGAGGTTGCAGGTTCGATCCCTGGTCTCGCTCAGTGGGTTAAGGATCTGGTGTTGCTGTGAGCTGTGGTGTAGGTCGCAGACATGGCTCGGATCCCGTATTGCTGTGGCTGTGACGTAGGCCAACAGCTATAGCTCCGATTAGACCTTTAGCCTGGGAACCTCCATATGCCATGGGTGTGGCCATAAAAAGGACAAAAAGACAAAAAAAATGGGCAAAAGATCTCAACAGACAATTCTCCAAAGAAAACATACAGATGGCCAAAAAAACACATGAAAAGATGTTCAACATCACTCATTATTAGAGAAACGCAAATTAAAACCACTATGAGGTACCACCTTACACTGGCCAGAATGACCATCATCCAAAAGTCTACAAACAATAAATGCTGGAGAGGGTGTGGAGAAAAGGGAACCATATTACACTGTTGGGAATGTAAATTGGTGCAACCAGTGAGGAAAATAGTATGGAGACTCTTCAGAAAACTAAAAATAGAATTACCATTTGATCCAGCAATCCCACTCCTGGGCATCTATCCAGAGAAGACCATGACTCAAAAAGATAAAATGTTCACTGCAGCACTATATACAATAGCCAAGACATGGAAACAACCTAAATGTCCATCGACAGAGAAGTGGATGAAGTAGATGTGGTACATATGCACAGTGGAATATTACTCAGCCATTAAAAGGAAAGAAATAGCAGCATCTGCAACAACATGGATGGACCTAGAAATTATCATGCTAAATAAAGCCAGTCAGATGGTGAGACACCAATATCAAATGCTATCACTTAAATGTGGAATATAAAAAATGGACACAACGAACGTCTTTGCAAAACAGATACTGACTCACAGACTTTGAAAAACTTACGGTTTCCAAAGGAGACAGGTTGCAGGGTAGGGGGATGCACTGAGGGTTTGGGACAGAAATCCTATAAAATATGGTTGTGATGATTATTGTACAACTAGAAATACAATAAAATTCATTGAGTAATAAAACAAAACAAAACAAAAACATAAATAAAGCATCTAGGAGTTCCTGTAGTGGCTCAGACATTAACGAACCTGACTAGTATCCATGAGGATGCAGGTTTGATCCCTGGCCTTGCTCAGTGGGTTAAGGATCCAGCATTGCTGTGAGCTGTGGTGTAGGATGCAGACCCAGCTTGGATCCTGAGTTGCTGTGGCTGTGGTGTAGGCTGGCGGCTGTAGCTCCGATTCGACCCCTAGCCTGGGAATCTCCTTATGTCTTGGGTGAGGCCCTTAAAAGACAAAGGGAAAATAAATAAATAAATAAGCAAATAAATAAATAAATCAAGCATCTAGCACAATGTTCTGTGCATGGTAAGCCTTGATTAAACAATGTAGACTTCAACTCTGATTCTGCTTAAGCACAGAAAATATGTATGATTTTACCATTAGGCAGAAGCAAGAGGATTTACAGTGACCCACACTTACGCAAAAAGTACCACCTACTTATTATTGAAGATTAAAGCCAAGACCTGCTTAGGGCTCATGATCTACTGTCGTCCTCTTAGAATGTGTCAAATTTGATTTTTTTTTTTTTTTTACTGAGACTCAGACTGTAAGCCAGTGAGTGGTTCCTTCTAATCAGCATTTTCAATGAGATGCAGGTAAAATATGCATTTCTTTCCACTGGAGGTTTCTCAGGTGTTGAGGCTGGTTACCCAAACCAGTAACAATTAGACTAGAGCCACAATTTCAGTGCGGAAGGGCCAAAAAAAAAACTGTACGTGAATCCTCTTCCCTGAGGAATGTGCACATTTTCCATCACCTTTCCAATCAGCCCAGGGAGCCCTTGGGTGCTAAGGATATTTTATCTAATTACACAGTTAACATAAACTAGAGCAGCCTCATTTCAAACAAGAGTGAAAAGGCATCACATGGTTCTGAGTTTCAGGCCACAACAACTGTCAGTATAGCCTGTTTGACGGTGAAGGCCAAGCTCAGCCCCTTAGCTGCCCAGTCTCCCCACCAAAGGGATGAAAAACAAAATTTTTCTATAGGCCGCTCAGGGTCACTGGGGAGGAGCTAAACTGTACCCTCCTAATATTTCATGAGGTTTTATAAATTCACTGTTTCACAGTTACTTAGATTTTTTTCAAGGTGAGCTTCCAGGACCTCTGAGGATTTCCTCCACTTGGTTTATGACACCTCAAAAAACTTCTCCGAAACAAACTGTTGCCGAACACACAGAAATGAAACAGGCCTTACAAATTTACAATCCGATATCAAAGATTTCTCTTTGAAAAAAATCTCAGGGTTCACCAGTTGCAAATAACATGATGTACAGCCAAGTTTTTTAAGAGACAAAACTGTAGTAACAGATGCTGAAGTATTCCAAAGAAGAGGAAACATGAGAAATGATAGTGACAAACGATCTTTTTATTGTTTGCTGAAAAATACAAGTCTGGAAAGAGTCTATTGCATTATGTATTGAACGCAGGGTTTGCTGTTGCAAGTATATATGACATAACAGTAGGACTTAAAGAAAACGGTACATATTGTACATAGAGACAGTGCTCACCCCCCTAAAACACAAACATGTAACGGAATGAGGTTAAAGTCTTTTATTAAATGAGAAATGTAAGCACTGCAATCATCAACAAAGTGCTCTAAGCAAAGAACTTTAAAATCATTTTGCTGTGACATTTACGTTGCCTACCTGGAGTTAGGAAGGGTGGGGCCCAGGAAAAACCTAGCCAGCAAAAAGCTAGCACTCTCAAGGAGCTTTTCTCAGGGAGCAGGCTGCTGATGACCAAGACAGGTGGCCACCCTGGCTTCCTGGAGCCCTCGGCCCACTCTGACCATGTATCCTTATTTTGGGGCTAGTATGAGTTGAGTGAGAAGAGCGCCAGCTGGTAGGAAGCTTCTGTCACGACTGCTTATCCTGTACCAACCCTATGGATAAGAACAGCTAGCATTTTTGATTTGTATCTGCCACTCTCAGCAAACACTGAAATGTGCGTGGGAAGCAAAATATTAACGCTGGGAACAAAAGCCATTTTCTGTCCAGTCTGCAGATAGCATTTATTCCCATCAGCCATGTTTTCACTAAGCTGCTCTAGAAGAGGCTGCTACTACTCTGTTGCCGGTCACGCAGGTCAGGGTCAAAGGTAACAAAACTTCTCCAGTTACAACTACTAATTCAAATGAATTAAAAATAACACACGCTTAGAAGAGAACCAAAATCGACCTTGATTATTCCCAGGGCCACACAGTCAAGTGCTGCAACAATATTCACATTCCAAGGTTGGCTTTAACTACAGCCACACTTCCCTCCCAACTAAGAAAGCCCTGCGTGGAGGAGAAATGCAGAAGATTACCACCACCTCCTCGCCAAACACTAGCAGGGCTCCGAAAGCTCATTACAGATAAACGCAAAAAATAAAAATTTGAAAAATTAATTTGCATCTCAATATATACACAGAAACGGAGGAAGGCCACTCTCACTCTGGAATTCCTTGGCATCAGGCAAAGCAAGGCTATTTGCAACAAGAGTGCTTAAGCTGACTATGGCAATGCCCACAACAGAAAAAGGATTACAAAGTTCCTTTATTCCCAGATAATCAAAGATTATTAAACAACTGCCTGAACTAAGACAACTAAGTTTCACTGTCAAAGAAGTTTTTCCTTCTGTCCGAGACGCTTTTAGAAATGAAATTTCACAATATCCCAGATTCCTAAACTATTAATGCACAGAGGACACCCTCAGAGCTCAAGTATGAGTAATACTAATGTTCTCAGATACTTCCACACTTTATACATCAGCAAATATTTCATCAGACTGTTGATTTAAAGGATCGGCAAGTCAACAGTAATAACCAGCTCTATATTTTCCTTATCCCGTTCCTCAAAGAACACTACACACCAATAGGAATGAAACTCAGTTCAGTGGGTACGTTGTTCACCTCAACTCCACACAGTAAGTTTCACTGTTCAGTCTCTATGACCTGGATTCTTGCAATGACTTGTCTCAAGAAAATCTTGTATAAGAGTCCACTTTATAGGTGGAAAATTGCAAACCCCAGTGGAAGCATTGGTTATTTGTGCCAAAGTAAACTTGACAGAAATACTTGTTATTGCTTATGGGACTGTCTACAGCCTTTCTGTAAACTCTACTGCTCCTGACTCCCTGGAGTGAAAAATTCAAGTAATTTACACATGAGAGGGGATTTCATCGACAAAGGTCTAGTTCACATACAAGGTTCTAGAAGGATGTGTGACTAACACAAAATCCTGGCCATGTTTCCATTTTAAACATGTCCATTATCCTTTCCCCAGCACAGTACCATCAAATTCTTCATCTGTCCTTTCTCTGCTGAGCCCCATCACTGCTGCTTCTATGACTTCTGGCTGTTCTACTGCACAGAAGGGGTTCACTGAGGTCCTCACTTTAATGTGGGGGAATTTCCATTTCATACCATCAGCTACCTAAAACCCTTCTAGTTTGCAAAGACACAATTCCTCTTTACAAAGGAAACCCAAAGGATTGTTTGGAAGCTGAACAAGCATCTTAGATATTCCTATAAAGGGAATGCTGTATCTGCCAGTAAAACCCAGGGACATTCACTAGATCTAAAGATGATATGGGTTATACAAAAGCATGAATTTGGCGTAAGACAGATTTCCAATCTTCTATTGCACCACTGGGGGGAAGTCCTAGTTGGTATGACAGGAGCAAATTATAAGTGTCAACACCACCCTACTGGCTTGTAAACTTCCGCCAGTTCCAGTGAAGCCTGTCCCAGGATTCATCACTCAGCAACCTGCAGAGATGCTCAGACACAGGACAATGGGCCTTGCCTCCACTAGTCCGGCAGCAAATACTCAGCAGGTAAACAATGCCCTGGGGCAGAGCCCATGAAAAGCCTTAAGCCCAGGAAAGACTTAGAAGTTGCATGAAGATTCTTGGTTTCATAATAGCTCCCCAGGAAGTCAGAAAATAATTGGTTTTCAGTCAAAGAAACAGAATCTATGCTCAAAAATAACATAATGTTTCAAAAAAGCAAAATCGAGAATGGAAAAACTAGAGGAAAACACAGCTAATTCATCAGTGGCTTACTTTGGCTAAATGATCACAGTAAGTCAGTGCAATTCACTATTGTGGTTAGAAGCATGGCCTATCACGTTGAATATGAAAGTTCACAAAGACGATAGCCCTTTAGCCTTTTGTGACCTCAGAACTTGAAAGACAAAGGCGAAACAGGATTTGACATTCAGACACTTACTGGCCCAGCACAAGCTGAGCTGGAAGACAGCTAAATACCTGGTTCTTGGTCACTTACACTGTTCTCAGGAAATTTCCTATCTGGACACCAATTCTCAACCCAGCTGTATATCGGAGTCATCTAGGAAGCTTTAAAAAATTAACAAATGCCCAGACCAATTACATCTGGAGAGTAGAGCCCAGAAATCAGTATTCTTTCTGTTTCCCCACCTGACTCTTATGTGCAGCCAGGCCGCACCCCTCGGACGCATCCCCTTTAGAAGCTGTTGCATGAAAGCCATATCGCAGCTAGACAGTTTGTTTTCTCCCCTAAATTCCACCAGAGAAAGGGGTTTTTAGAAAAAGGCACAGTTGTGCTTCCTCTCAAGAGGCAGCTTACTGTTTGAGAAGCGCTGGTTCTTGGAGGTTATCTGGAACGCTGGTTGAAGAGGAGGAAGTCCTTGTCTTGGCAGAGCAGGCAGAGCTTCAGGCTTCGGCAGCTGCCTCCAGAAACAAAGAAGGCCCAGATGCCCATGAGCACCACGATGATGTATGACAAGACCAGACTGAGTCCGTAATGAGGACTTATGAAGGTCTGCAAAGGGACAATAAATTGTTATTTATGTAACTGCTTGGGTAATAACAGCAAACCTGTTAAACATGTGGAATGAGCAAAGACAAAGGAAAACAAGAAATATTTGCAATAACTAAGGTGTGTTTCACCACCATCTGATGTGTGTCATGTGCTAAAGAGCACCAGGACCCACAAAGACATGTGGGGCTCACCCAGTCAACAGACACTAGCCGGGATATCAAATGGAAATCCTACGAGTTCCTGTCATGGTGCAGCGGAAACGAATCTGACTAGGATCCATGAGGATGCAGGTGTGATCCCTGGCCTTGATCAGTGAGTTAAGGATCTGGTGTTACCGTGAGCTGTGGTGTAGGTTTCAGACTGGGCTCAGATCCCGCGTTGCTGTGGCTGTGGTGTAGGCTGGTGGCTACAGCTCCAATTCGACCCCTAGCCTGGGAACCTTCACATGCCGTGGGTGCAGCCCTAAAAAGCAAATGTTATATAACCTGGGCCTAGTTTTATAGCCAACTCTGTATTAACCGGATCTTAAAATTTGCAAGAAAGTGAGACAAATCCGAATGACTTTAGAATAAATCCTTAGTATTCAAGGGAACAGGAGGGACAGCATCTCTTCAGTGGCATAATTACTATGGATTCTAAAAGTTCATTTAAAAAACAGTGATGAGGAGTTCCGGCTGTGGAGCATCAGGTTAAGGATCCAGCACTGTCAAATAAATCTTTCCACAGAAAACTAACTCATGGACTTGGGGCACAGACTTGTTCTTGCCAAGGGGGAGAGGAATGAGTGGGATGGACTGGGAATCTGGGGTTAACAGGTGCAAACTATTGCATTTGGAATGGATAAACAATGAGATCCTGCTGTATAGCACTGGGAATTATATCTAGTCACTTATGATGGAACAGGATGGAGGATAATGTGAGAAAAAATGTATATATGTATTGTGACCTGGTTACTTTGCTGTACAGTAGAAAATTGACAGAACACTGTAAACCAACTATAATGGAAAATATAAAAATCATTAAAAAAAAAAAAAAAAGGATCCGGCACTGTTACTGCAGTGGCTTGGGTCGCTGCTATAGCACAGGTTCCACCCCTGGCCCAGGAACTTCCACATGCCATGGGCACAGCCAAAAAGAACAGTGATGAGAGGCCGTGAGGTACTATTGAAGTACCTATGCCTATGCTAATGCAGGTTATATACCAGTAAGGGAGATGGAGGGAAGGAAGGAAGGGAGGAAGGGAGGGAAGAAGGAAGGAATGGAGGAAGTAAGGGAGGGAGAGAGACAGAGGAGAAAGAGAAAGAAAGAAAGAAAGAAAGGAAGGAAGGAAGGAAGGAAGGAAGGAAGGAAGGAAGGAAGGAAGGTAAAAAGAAAGGCAAAGGAAAAGAGAAAAGGAAAGAAAGGGAGGGAGGGAGGAAGAATTACGAATTGTGATGAATGCTGGGGCAGAATGATTCCAACTGAGGTGTGCTTGCACAGGTGAGAATCAGGTGATCCACTTAGACAGGGTCAAGGAAGGGGCTCAGGAAGCGGGATGTACTCTGAGACTTACAGGAGTGAGCCAGCCTGGTGTAGGTGGAGGGAGGGAATCAAAGGGGGGCAAAGAGTTCTGAGCAGCTGAGAACCTGAGAGCCAATATAAACGACATGCAGGGATGTAGTGGCAGCACCAAGATAAGGGCTGAAGGCAGGGGCCAGCAATGCACCTGTCATTAAGAAGAGTGGAGTCGATCCTCGGTGCAACAGAGGGGCACAGAAGGGTTTCAGGTTGGGGAGCTGGATGATTTTAGGTTTCTTTTAAAAAACTACAGAGAATGGACTCAAGGCTATGGTGAAAGCAGGGAGACTAGAAAGGCTGCTAAGACGAAAAAAGAACAGTGTCCATTAGATATGGAGAAATGAAGGTCCTTTTGGATCTTGACCCATGCGGTCTTAGAAGGGTGGTAAAAAAAGCCAGAAAGAACTAGAAGCAGGAGCGAAGAGGTGGAGACAGAGTTTGTGGAGATACCTCTTGGAGAAATTTTGCTGTGATGGGGATGAGGAGGGGAAAAAAAAGTCATGGCTAGACAGAGAAAAGGGAATAATGAAGAGTTTTACTTAAGATATGTCTCTATGCTGGTGAAGAGAGGGAAAGGCTGATGAGGCAGGAGAGAGGCAGAGTCAAAGGAGCAAAGTCCATAAGCAGTAAGGGGTTGGGTCTGGAGCCCAAGTGGGAGTCCTGGCATTTGACAGACAAGGGATACTTCTGCTGCTGAGCCAGGGAAGGTGGGGACATGGATTCTGGACAAAGGAGAGGCTCTGATCGGGTCAGTTTGTCACTGGACACCTCTGCCCAGCAGGGGTTTTAGGGGGACTGCCTCCAAGGCCCCTCGCTGTCCTTGTCCTCACCCTTACCCTCTGTTCACATGTCCCTGGCTAAGGCACTGACCCTGCCTACCAGCTCTGGACTGGAAAAGGGGCTGATTTCACAGAAAGCACCATATGCAGAAAGAATGCTTTTTTCAAGAGGTATCTGCGGGCATGGCAGGCATTGAGCATTTTCTGGATCCTTCTTCAGAATAATACTATACTTCAAATCCCCTGAATTTTAATGTATTTTATGGGGTGCTAAGCTGTTTTGTATTTCTCTGTTTCTTAAAAAAAAAACTATCTCTTTTATAAATTACAAAAGCAACATGTAACTGTTGTAGAAAGTTAAAATATACTAATAAGTAAAATAAACACATTTTAAAAATTAAAATTCAGATAGGATAATATTTAGTAAACACAACACAAAAAGTATAAACGATAAAGAAAAAAGTGATTAGACTACATTAAAAAGAACTTTCGGGAGTTACCATCATAGCTCAGTGGAAATAAATCTGACTAGCATCCATAAGGACACAGGTTCGATCCCTGGCCTTGCTCAGTGAGTTAAGGATTCGGTTTTCCTGTGAGCTGTGGTGTAAGTTGCAGATGTGGCTTGGATCTGGTGTTGCTGTGGCTGTGGTGTAAGTTGCAGATGTGTCTGGGATCTGGTGTTGCTGTGGCTGTGGTGTAGGCATGCGGCTACAGCTCTGATTTGACCTCTAGCCTGGGAACCACCATACGCCGAGGGTGTGGCCCTAAAAAGACAAAAAATAAAATAAAAAGAAGAACTTTTGTTCATCAAAAGATAAGGTCAAGAGAATATAAAGACATCACACTGTAGAAGTTATTTACATTGCCTACAACTAATAAAGGCCTCTTACAGAGAATACATTTTAAAAAGCTCTTAAAAATCAAAAAGAAAAAGACAACCCAACAGAATGACAAGCAAGAGATCTGAACATGCATTTCACAAAAGAAGTATCCAAATGGCCAATAAACACATGAAGATATGCTCAAATTCATGAATCATCAGGAAATGCAAAATAAAACTCTAATGTGATAGTACTACATACCCAGTGCTGGATATGGGTAACAATAAAGAGAATGCCATACTAAGTGCTGGTGAAGAGGTGGAAGTACTACAACGCATAAATTAACAGTGGGAGTGGGAGTCAACACAACCACTCTGGAAAACTGAGTGGCATCAACAGTTGACATATATACAACCCATGACAAGCATTCCACTTCTGCATATATACAAAAGAAATGTGTATATATTTTCACCAAGAGACATACACTAGAATGTTCAAAGCAATAATAGTCACAATAGCTAAAAACTGGAGACACTATAAATGCCTTTCTGTTGTGGAATGGATAAATTATGGTAGAGTCACACAAAAGAATACTATAGTGCAGTGAAAGAGTAATCAAGACACTATAAATGCCTTTCTGTTGTAGAATCGATAAACTGTGGTAGAGTCACACAAAAGAATACTATACTGCAGTGAAAGAGTAATCAAGAGCTATATACAGATTAATATCACAAACAGAAGGCTGAGTGAAAAGAGACCCAAGAGCAAATACCGTATGGTTCTGCTTACATAAAATACCAAAAGGCAGGGCAAGCTGTGCCATCAGAAGTCAGGACTATGGTTACCCCTGGGGGCACAGTGAAGTAGCACAAGGAAGCTCATGGGAGCTGATAACGTTTAGTCTTCACTTGGGTTTGAGTTACAAAGGTGTGTGTGTTCGCGCTGCAAAAATTCATCAAGATGTACACTTCTGATCTGCATACTTGTCTGCAATATGTTATTGCAGTAAAACAATTATTACTTAAACATTCTCTGAAATCTGTCATTCAAACATAACTACTGTTCACATGTTGGTGTGTGATCTTTCCAGTTTTCTGGGTTCTTTTTAATTGTTAAAAAGAGTAATATCGGGAATTCCTGTCATGGCACAGAGGAAACAAATCCAACTAGGAGCCATGAGGTTGCGGGTTCGATCCCTGGCATCACTCAGTGGGTTAATGATCCAGCGTTGCCGTGAGCTGTGGTGTGGGTCACAGACATGGCTCGGATCTGGCATTGCTGTGGCTCTGGAGTAGGCCAGCAGCAATAGCTCCGAGTGGACCCCTAGCCTGGGAACGTCCATGTGCAGCAGGTGCGGCCCTAAAAAGACCAAAAAAAAAAAAAAAGAGTAACATCAGGTATTCAACATTCAGCAACAGATACTGGCCACCTACTATGTGCTAGGGATTCAGGATACAAAGACTGACAAGACAAGGGCCCATTCTTGATGATCAAACTCTAACTGGAGAGGAGATGTAAAAACTGAACTAAAAACAATGCTGGCCCTGGGACAGGGGTTATAACACTGGTGTATGTAAGGGCCAGTGATAGTGCTGGGTTGGAAATGTGCACCATCTCCAGGGAGGCCTCACGTGGAATGGACAGGAGTTTCCAAACAGACCTAGGTTGGGGGTGGGGGGAGATGAGTCACTGCAGGTAAAATAGCAGGAACAAAGGCACAGCTGCTGGGGAGCCATACTGGATTAGTTTAGATGGAGTGCCTGCTGTGAACTATGGGGAGAAGCAAAAGGCACATTATGCACCAGGGACATCAGTAAGTGCTTATGTCAAACAAAGAAGTCTGGGTTTTATTCCACTGGCACCTGCGACAGCTAATCTGTCTCTCCTCCTTAACACACTGGCTCAGGACACTTGACTCCTGGTTCTCCTCCTACTAGAACTAAGCTGCTCCTTCTCAGTCTCCTTCCTTGGCCCCAAGCTCAGTGTTGGAGTGTCCCAGGGCTTAGTCCTTGGGCCTCTTCTCTTATCTGCTTACACTCACTCCTTGTAATCATCTTTTTGAGCCTGGATTTTTCTCCCAAACTCCAGACTTTTTCACCTGACTGCCTAACTGACGTCTCCACTTGAATAGGCACCTCCAAGGTAACGTGCCCTGATCTCCCTCACAAGGGATCATCCTAGCTAAGGATGACTCCATCCTTCAAGCTAGGCAAACTATAATATAATTTTATGTGATGCTATAAAGCCATTAAAAGTTACATATTAAAAAGATATGTAGTAACATGGAAATCACTTAAGACATGTTACATAAAATAAGCATAATGCAAGACAAATTCAGGATGACTATACCCATCAAGAAAGACATGCACGCTTACGAGTCTCTGGCAAGGCTCACTAAGAAGAGAGAACCCAACAAATAAGAAATGAAAAAGGATCAACTGATACTGCAGAAACACTAAAAAAAAATCATAAAGAGAAAACTATAAACAATTATAAACACATGCCAACAAATTCAATAGCCTAGAAGAAATGGACAAGTTTCTAGAAACAGAGAGCCCACGAAAATTAAACGAAAAAATAAAAAACAGACAGGAGTTCCCGTTGTGGCTCCACGGGTTAAGAACCTTACTAGAACCCATGAGGAAGCTGGTTCGATCCCTGGCCTCACTCAATGGGTTAAGGATCCATCATTGCTGAGAGCTGTGGCATAGGTCACAGATGCAGCTCGATTCTGGCATTGCTCTGGCTGTGGCATAGGCTGGCAGCTGCAGCTCCAATTAGACGCCTAGCCTGGGAACTTCTATATGTTGTGGGTACAGTGCTAAAAAGACCAAAAAAAAGGAAATATATAATTTGAACAGATTGATCACTAGATGTGAAATAGAATCTGTAAAAAAACAAAACAAAACTCCCCACAAACAAAAGGTCCAAGACCAGAGGACTTCACAGGCAAATTCTACCAAATACACAAAGAACTTTTACAAATCCTTCTCAAACTCTTCCAAAAGATTAAAGAGGAGGGAACACCACCAAAGATATTTTATGAAGCCACCATCACCCAGGTACCAAAACCAGACAAATACACTGCCAAAAAAAGAAAATTACACGTCAATATATTTGATGAATATAGATGCAAAAATTCCCAACAAAATATTAGCAAACCAAATCCAATGACCCATAAAAAGGATCATACACCTGAGCAAGTGGGATCCATCCTAAGTTCACAAAAATGGTTCAACGTATGTGAATCAATCAATGTGATACACCACATTAACCAAAGAAAAGATGAAAACCACATGGTCATCTCAATAGATACAAAAAAAGCACTTGACAAGATTCATTATCTATTGATGATAAATCTCTTGCCATAAATTGGTACAACCACTATGGAGGACAGTTGGGAGGCTCCTTAAAAAACAAAAAATAGGAAATCCTGCTGTGACAAAGTAGGTTAATGATCCAGCTTGTCTCTGTGGAGGTACCAGTTCAGTCTCCAGCCCACTGAAGTGGATTAAGGATCCAGCATCGTCACAGCTATGGCATAGGTCACAGCTGTGGCTTGGATTCAATCCCTGGCTCAGGAACATCCACATGCTGTAAGTGTGTGATTAAAAAAAAAAAAAAAACTAAAAATAGAATTACCATATGATCCAGTAATCCCACTCCTGGGCATATATCCAGAGAAAACCATAATTTGGAAAAATACATGCACCCCAATATTCAATGCAGCACTATTTACAATAGCCAAGATATGGAAGCAACCTAAGTGTCCACTGGCAGAAAAATGGATAAATAAGATGTGGTACACATACACAATAGAATATTACTCAGCCATAAAAAACAGTAAAATAATGCCAACAATGAATAATATTGCAGCAATATGGATGGACCTAGGGATCATCATACTAAGAGAAGTAAGTTAAAGACAAAAATCATGATATCACTTATATGTGGAATCTTCAAAAATCATACAAATGAACTTATTTACAAAAGAGAAACAAAGACTTTGAAAACAAACTTATGATTACCAAAGGGGCAAGGTGGGAGAAAGGGATAAATTAGGAGTTTGAGGTTAACATATACATGCTACAATGTATAAAATAGATAATCAATAAGGACCTACTGTTTAGAACAGGAAAATCTACTCAATATTCTGTAATAACCTACATAGGAAAAGAATCTGAAAAAAGAATGGATATATGTGTATGTATAACTGAATCACTTTGCTGTACACCTGAAACACAATATTGTAAATCAACTGTACTCCAATACAAAATAAAAATTAAATTAATAAAAAAACTTGAGAGTTCCCTTGTGGCACAGTAGGTTAAGGATCTGGTGGTGTCACCACAGTGGCTTGGGTTGCTGCTGTGGCATGGATTTACTGGCCTGGGAACTTCCACAGGCCATGGATATGGCCCAAACAAAACAAAACAAAACAAATCTCTTACCAAAGTGGTTACAGAGGGAACATAACTAAACAAAATAAAAGCTATTTATGATAAACTCACAACCAATATAATACTCAATGGTGAAAAGCTGAGAGATTTCCTGCTAAAGCCAGGAACAAGACAAGGATGCCTACTCTCATCACTTCTCTTTAGCATAGCATCGGCAGTGCTAGCTACAGCAATCAGACAAGAAAAAGAAATAAAAGGTATCCAAAATTGGAAGGGAAGAGGGAAAATTGTCATTATATGCAGATGACATGATACTACATAGAGAAAATCCTAAAGACTCCACACAAAACTACTAGAACTGATACATGCACCATGGTAGCAGGTTATAAGACTAACCTATAGAAATCAGTTGCATTTCTTTAAACTAAAAATGAAGTATCAGAAAGGGAATGTAAAAAAAAGATACCTTTTAAAGTTGTACAAAAAAATAAAATAAAATACTTAGGAATAAACCTCCCCAAGGAGATGAAAGACATATATGTGGAGAATTATAAAGCATTAATAAAGGAAATTAAAAAGGATTTAAAGAAATAGAAAGATATCCCATACTCTTGCACTGGAAGAATTGTTAAAATGGTCACACTACCCAAAGCAATCTGAAGATATAATGCAATCCCTATCAAATTACCCATGACATTTCTCACAGAACTAGAACAAATAATTCTAAAAATTTTATGACACCATACAAGACCCAGAATTGCCAAAGCAATCCTGAGTAAAAAGAACAAAGGAGACATCACCTCCCAGATTTCAGACAATATTACAAAGCTACCGTAATCAAAACAGTGTGGTATCGGCACAAAAAAAAAAAAAACATATGGATCAATGGAACAGGAAAGTCCAGAAATAAACCCACACACTGGGCCCATTAATCTCTGACAAAGGAGGCAAGAACAAAAATGGGAAAAAAGTCCCTTCAGCAAATGCTGCTGGGAAAGTTGGAGAGCAACATGTAAATCAATGAAGTTAGAACACACCCTCATACTATACACGAAAATAACCACAAAATGGAGTTCCCGTTGTGGCTCAGTGGTTAACGAATCCGACTAGGAACCATGAGGTTACGGGTTCAATCCCTGGCCTTGCTCAGTGGGTTAAGGATCCGGCGTTGCCGTGAGCTGTGGTGAAAGTTGCAGATGCGGCTCGGATCCCGCGTTGCTGTGGCTGTGGCGAAGGCCGGCAGCTACAGCTCCTGTTAGACCCCTAGCCTGGGAACCTCCATATGCCGCGGGTGTGGCTCTACATAAAGGCAAAAAGACAAAAAAAATAAAAAAATAATAAAAGTAAAAAAAATAACCTCCAAATTGCTTGAAGACTGAAATATAAGACACCATAAAACTCCTAGAACAAATGGAACACAGGCAAAACATTCTCTGACATAAATCACAGTAATGTTTTCTTAGGTCAGTCTCCCAAAGCAATAGAAATAAAAACAAAAATAAACAAATGAGATCTGATCAAACTTATAAGCTTTTGTATGGCAAAGGGAGCCATAAACAAATGAAGAGACAACCTATGGATTGGGAGAAAATATTTCTAAATGATGCACCTGACAGGGACTTAATTTCTAAAATGGAAAAACAGCTCAACAACAACAACAAAAAAAAACAAACAATCCAATCAAAAAATGGGCAGAAGATCTAAACAGACATTTCTCCAAACAAGACATACAGTTGGCCAATAGGCACATGAAAAGATGTTCAACATTGCTAATTATTAGAGAAATGCAAATCAAAACTACAATGAAGTACCACCTCACACTGGTCAGACTGGTCATCATTAAAAAGTCTACAAAGAACAAATGTTGGAGAGGGTGTAGAAAAACGGGAACCCTCCTACACTGTTGGCAGGAATGTAAGTTGGTACAGCCACTATGAAAAACAGTATGGAGGTCCTCAAAAAACTAAATATAGAATAATCAGTTGATCCAGCAATCCCACTCCCACTTTAGAAAAGACCGTAATTCAAAAAGATACATGCAGAGTTGCCTTGTGGTGCTGTGGGCTAAGGATCCAGTGTTGTCATGGCAGTGGCTTGGGTTGCTGCTATGGCACATATTCAATACCTAACCCAGGAACTTCCATATGCTGCAGGCACACCCCTCCCCCCCCAAAAGATACATGCACCCCTATGTTCACAGCAGCATCATTCACAATAGCCAAGACATGGACACAATCTAAATGTCCATCAACAGATAAATGGATAAAGAAGATGTGATACATATATACAATAGAATGCTACTCAACCACAGAAAAGTTCAAATAATGCCAGTTGCAGCAACATGGATGGACCTACAGATTATCACACTAAGTAAAGAAAATCAGAGAAAGAGAAATACCATATGATATCACTTACATGTGGAATCTAAAATATGATACAGGGAGTTCCCTGGTGGTCTAGTGGTAGGATTTGGTGCTTTTCACCTGTGGCCCAGGTTCAATCCCTGGTCTGGGAATAAGATCCCATATTAAACCACTGCAGGCTGCAGCCACACGAACCCCAAAACTGAAACCAAAACCAAAAACAAACATGACACTGGAGTTCCTGCTGTGGCGCAATGGGATCATCTCTGGACCACTAGGATGCAGGTTCGATTCCTGGCCCAGCACAGTGGGTTAAGGATTTGGCACTGCCACAGCTACAGCACAGGCTGAAACTTTGGCTGGGGTCTGATGCCCAGCCCGGGAACTCCATTTGCCTCAGGGCAGCCAAAAGAGAAAAAAAAAAAAAAATATATATATATATATATGACACAAATGAACTTATCTATGAATCAGAAATGGACTGACATAGAGAACTGACTTGTGGTTGCCAAAGGGGAGAGGGGGTGGGAGACTGGGAGTTTAGGGTTAGCAGATATAAACCATTATATATAGAAATGAAACAACAAGGTCCTACTGTACAGTACAGGGAAATTCAATATCTTGAGATAAACCATAATAGACAAGAACATAAAAAACAGTGCACATATATATAACTAAATCACTTTCCTGTAAATCAACTATACTTCAATTTAAAAAATGATATCCAAAGTAAATCTTAAGAGATGAACTAACAAATTTTTTGTATTTTTAGGGCCACACCCGTGGCATATGGAGGTTCACAGGCTTGGGGTCCAATAGGAGCTGTAGCTGCCGGCCTACACCACAGCCACAGCAACGCAGGATCCGAGCCATGTCTGTGACCTACACCACAGCTCACGGCAACGCTGTATCCTTAACATACGGAGCAAGGCCAGGGATCAAACCCGTGTCCTCATGGATACTAGCTAGATTCATTTCCACTGAGCCATGACAGGAACTCCTCAAACAACAAATTAATAGTTATCTTTCTATGGAAAGACGAGATGGTTTATCTATCATCATTCATTCATTCTTTTAAATGACTTTTTGAATTTCCTCATTTTCCCGTAAGCATGTATTCCATTCAGAGTAAAATCTACCACTTTAGATATTTGGACTTGATCTCCAAAAAACTGAGCACAGTGACAATACTCACCAGGGCTGATATCAGCAGATGGGTCAGAAGAACTACAAGGACGGTATACCACTTTTTCTTCTCACATCCATCAAAAAACACAATGCCCCAGAAAATGTGCAGCAATACAACCACCAGTGTCATGAAAGCTGAAAGACAGGTGGCAACCATGAGTGCCCAGGCACACAGACAAGAGACCCCAAAGCCCACTGAACACCTAGTCCTGGGACACAGGCTCTTGGGGTGCACCACAGGACTGTGAGAGTTCAACCACTATCTGGCAAAAGCAGGACCTGGCACACATTTGCTTGAATAGTAACTCCAAAAGCAACATTTCTCATTTTTCCTTTTTTTTTGGGGGGGGGGGTGGGCTGCACCCAGGGCCTGAGGAGGTTCCTGGGCTAGGGATCAAACTCATGCCACAGCAGTGACAATGCCAGATCCTTAACCCACTAGGTCACCAGGGAACTCCCAAAAGCAACATTTCTGAATGAGTACTCTAGCTCTACAGCAGCTTTTCTTCTAGAATGTGAACCTGTGAAACAAAAAGTCAACTTGGATCTGGTATTCAAGGAGTTTCTCTTAGGAATGCAATAAAACTATTGTGTTATCAGCTTTTTTTCCAAATTAGCCCTCTGCACTAAGAGAAATTTTTAATTAAAAGGAATATCTTTGATTAAATAAGTCTCACTAATGAGGAATTTCTCCTTGGATTTTTTTTAAGGCCAATGAAAGAATAAAAATATTATCAATTGTAATAATTAAGATTCTTTTTAAGCAACTGAAACAATTTGATCAGCACACACAGGTTTTTCTATGGAATACATGGAATATTGTGTGTGTGTGTGTGTGTGTGTGTGTGTGTGTGTGTGTGTTCCTTGCATCCTGGATAACATTTTTTACTTAAAATGGGCAAGTTCCACATATTCTGAAAGTTTTAACGTGGAAAAAGAAAAAAGCATACAGATTTCCCTTTTTGGCCACTCCATAAGATACCATTAACGCCCACTAGTCTGGCAAAAAGACAAGTCTGCCTGTTTTCATTCACATCTGCTGTCAGGCAAACAATCTAACATTACCTAGTAAAGTTGAAAATATGTATTCTCTATTTCACTCCAGCAATCCCATGGCTAGATCTGTACAGTTCTCCCTTTCTATTCATGGATGATTGGGTCGCGGACCCCCCACAGATATCAAAACCTGCAGATGCTCAAGTCCAGTATATAAAATGGTTTAATATTTACATAGAACTTATGCATAGCACATCCTCCACTGTACACTTTAAATCATCTCTAAATTACTTATAATACCTAACATAATGTAAATGCTAGGAAAACAGCCATAAACATAATGTAAATTCTATATAAATAGTTGCTGGAGCCAGGCAAATACAAGCGTTTTGTTTTTTTATTTTGGGGGGAGCTTTTTAGGGCCGCACCCATGGCATATGGAGGTTCCCAGGCCAGGGGTTGAATTGGAGCTGTAGCCACTGACCTACACCACAGCCACAGCAACACAGGATCTGAGCTGCGTCTGTGACCTACACCACACCTCACGGCAACACCGGATCCTTAATGCACTGAGCGAGCCAGGGATGGAATCTGCGTCCTCAGGGATGCTAGTCAGATTCGTTTTCACTGAGCCACGACGGGAACTCCAATACAAGTCTTACTTCTGGAAACTTTCTGGAATTTTTTTTTCCTGGATTTTTGTGATCTGTGGTTGGTTGAATTCACAGGCACAAAACCCACAGATATGGAGAGCTGACTGTACTCTGAAGCAGTTAGTTCTTGAGTCAGTAGATCACTAGCACCTGAGAACTTGTTAGAAATGCAAATCACTGGGACCCATCTCTGATCTCCTGAATCTGACACAACACACCCAGCAATCTATGTATAAACTGTCCTTCAAATGATTCAGATGCATGGTCAAGTTTGAGAACCACTGCTCCAGAGACACTCCAGTATATCTGTACAAGGAAATATATAAGAATGTTTATGTCAGCCGTTTTAATAGCAAAGAATGTCCATCCTTACCAGAGTGGAAAAATTATAGTGTATTCACACAATGGAATACTCTATGTTCTACAATATAAATGATCTCAAGAGCATAATGTTGGGGGGGGGAAGCATATTGTGGGGAAATACCCATTATTTCATGTACAGAGTCAAAAGCAAACTATTAAAAAGACATAACTGTTGTGGTTGGAGGAAAGCAAGTTGCTACATTTAGTGATATCGTTTCAGTAAGTACTTCAAAGTAGAAGGGGGATTTAAAAAAAAAAATAAACTACTGGAGTTCTCATTGTGGCTCAGCAGTTAATGAACCCGACTAGTATCCATAAGGACGCAGGTTCAATCTCTGGCCTCATTCAGTAGGTTAAGGATCCGGCATTGCTGTGAGCTGCGATGTAGGTTGCAGACATGGCTCGGATCTCACATTGCTACGGCTGTGGTGTAGGCTGGAGGCTACAGCTCCGATTTGACCCCTAGCCTGGAAACCTCTATATGCCAAGGGTGAGGCCCTAAAAAGATGAAAAAAAATTTTAATTAAAAAAATAATAATTAAAAAAAACTTTGGGACAATGGTAGACTAACTAAAATGATGTATTTTAATCCCACTGATGATCCTGGAAAGGCAAGTTTCCCTTAAGATAGATGGGAGGGGAGAATTTGTAATCTACACAGAAACAAATGGTCATTTGTTTCTAAGATTTTTCTAAAGCCTACATGTCAATCAAATGTCAAGAAAAAACAATGACACCATGAATGTGTCATGAGAAAGGAAAATCAGGATGCTAAGAAAGCTCTCTAAATGGAGCTGATAATATGAGTTAGGACTGTCTCAGCCCAGATAGAATCTGACCTTTGACCTGATGAAGTCATCCAGGACACCTACCTAAAACTCAAGACACCTATCAGACCCCCTACCCTAAAACAACTTGTGATTCCCTAAGGACAAATATTTTTCTGACTTATGTCATCACAATTCTTGCAAGGCCACTTTTAACCTTATGGCTTTCTGTCTCTATAAACCCCTGACTTTTCCTCGGAACACTTCTTCAAGGTTACCCAAATCTGTCCCCTGACTTGCAATTCTGAAGACCTCAGACAAACTCTTTATTTGCAGCCTCCTGCATTATTTTTAATGGCTTTATTGATCCTTTCCTCTATGCATTACCACAAACACTGAAACTAGCCAATAATCCCCTATGTGAAAAATGCTCTTACTTATGGACTTTTCAGTTTATTCTCATCCAACAGAGCATTGCTGTGTGAGCGTCAGACAAGCGTTCTCAAGCCCTGAACTTTCTTCCAGATTCTAGGTGGATATTGCTATTTGCAAATCTCTTTCCTGCTTAAAAAAAAAAATCTTTAATGGACTTATCCTGTCTCCAAAGTCAGGTCCAAGCATCTGTGGTTAGCATCCAAGGCCCTCTACAATCCAGACCGAAATTACTATCCTTCACTCATCTTCAACCCTAAGTGGCGGAACACCAGAACTCTTATTTATACTAACGATGTTTGTATATTTTTACCTTTTTTTTTTTCCCCAATGGCCATATCCGTGGCATATGGACATTCCCAAGCCACGGAGCCACAGCTGCAACCTATGTGGGATCCTTTAACCTACTGTGGCAGGCCAGGGGTCGAACCTGTAGCTCTGTAGCAATCCGGAACCCAGTCAGATTCTTAACCTACCATGCCACAGTAGGAACTCCTTTACCTTTTTTTTTTTTTTTAACTGATTGTCATTTTTGCCTGGATACTCTGCCCGTCATCATCACCCATGCCCATTTCACCACACCCAAATCTTACTTTTATTTAACATATAGCTCAATGCGTCTCCTTGGTGAATTCATTCCGATATTTATTCTTCTTTTTTTAAACACTCCACTACATTTACCGAGCACCTGGAGAGTCTGGCCTGAAGATGATGCATCTGAGCTCAGGAGTCACACAATCCTGAGTCGGAACCCCAGCTCTGCAGTATGGCTTTGAGCAAGCTAGTGAACCCCTCTGAACTTGTTTCCTTTATTTCTAAAATGTGAGTGATGCCCCAGGTTGATATACAGGAAAGAACAGTGCTTTGCAAACCACAGCTTTTCAATAAAGGACAACTACCATGTGCTATGGTCTCCAGATGCAAAGAAGAATGAGCCAGGACCTTTAATTTAGTGAGCTGTACTAACAGGTGGGAAAGTGAAGCAAAGCAGCAAGCAATTACCACATTTACCCAAGTGTTCTGGGTACTTTATGTTTTAAATGCACTCTTCATTCGTACATATTATTTCTTCCTCTGACATTGTGTTATACTCGTATTTACGTTCTTCTTCCCCTTGCGTTAATCTATACCAAGATTTATTCAGTGCCCACTATGGGCCAAGAACTGGGGCTATTACTATACATAAAACTGTCTCATGGAATTTTGCCTATCTTGTCAGTTTACCATTTGGTTTTGTTTTGTTTGGCTGCACCAGCAACATGCAAAAGTTCCCGGGCCAGGATCAAACTTGCATCACAATAGTGACCCCAGCCACAGCAGTGACAACGCCAGGTCCTTAACCCACTGAGCCACCAGGGAACTCCTTGGTTTACTGTTTTATTAACACAATATCTAAAGGAGATCTATCAAACATTTATTAAAACACTATATATTCCTACTTGACTGCTTATTTATTCAGGTAGCACTATTTTCTGGATGGCTTCTATGGTCAGAAGCCTTTACTATTACAATGTGATATTTAGATTCCTGGGATTTGTTATTTTGCTCTGCAATTGGTTAGAGGTCCAAATGAAATTGAGACCTGGATATCGGAACTATTCTGACACATGCAGGTAGCTAGAGCCACAGACATACTATTTTGACCCTCCCAGTAAATGGAATTAACTCCAACTACAAATCAAAATTTGCTAATAATATCTTAGGGTACTATCTTTTAATTACTAAACCTTTCTCATTTCATGTTCCTAAATACATAAAATTCTCACCTCCTTCAGTGAACCTAATACTAAAATTTGCTTTGTTATAATATTCTTAAAAATAGGAAAAAAAGCTTCCTAAATTAATCCTAAGAATATCAAAATTAAGAGTTCCCTTCGTGGCTCAGTGGAAACGAATCCGACCAGGAACCATGAAGTTGTGGGTCAATCCCTGGCCTCACTCAGTGGGTTAAAGATCAGGCGTTGCCATGAGCTGTGGTGCAAGTCACAGACGCAGCTCGGATCCCGTGTTGCTATGGCTGTGGTGTAGGCCAGCAGCGACAGCTCCGATTAGACCCCTAGCCTGGCAACCTCCATATGCCGTGGGTGCGGCCATAAAACAACAAAAGACAAAAAAAAAAAAAAAAGGAATGGAATTCTGTGACCTAGTTTATGTAGATTTACATGTAATACCACATTCGCCCAGATTAAAATAAGACATTTTGAAAACCAGCTCATACTACAAAGCCATAAGGAAGACACAGTACTGTCTCAATACCAATCAGATCAAAAAGAAAATATCCTTAAAGCAAGCTGAATATAACTGGATATAACGATATGAAATACAAACTTCATATTTATGAAAATACTCCTGAAGGATGCTCAAGAGCCAAACAGACTACCAAGGATAGGATGTTATGTTTACAGTCCCCCTAGCAGATGTTGAAGAACGATGAAATTCTCATCTCAAATTAGCCCATTAGAGAGGAGAGTCAGTGTTGGGAAGCCCCTTAGAAGTTGCTCCACTGAGTCCCCTGTGCAATGAAAAAGCAGATTCCATAGAATTCACTTCAAATACTTCCAATTTAGGAGCTTACTTCTTAAAAACAGCTACTAGGGGAAAGTTTTTTCCAAACTGAACCCAAATCTGGAAATCTGGCCTTTTAAATCAAGTGAGGTGATTCTGCCCACAGTTGGCACTTGTCAATGTCTGTAGACACTTTTGGGGGTAGCGTGCTTCTGGCATCTAGTGGAGAGAAGACAAGGAAGCTGCTGAAAACCCTACAATACACAAGACGGCAACCCCCCAACAAAGAATAATCTGACCCGGGGAGTTCCCAATGTGGTGCAGCAGAATCGAATCCTACTAATATCCATGAAGATGTGGGTTCGATCCCTGGCCTCGCTCAGTGGGTCGGGGATCCGGCGTTGCCGTGAGCTGTGGTGTAGGTTGCAGATGTGGCTCAGATCCTGCATTCCTGTGGCTGTGGCATAAGCTGGCAGCTGTAGTTTCGATTTGACCCCTAGGCCTGAGAACTTCCATATGCCACGAGTGCAGCCCTAAAAAACGGAATAATCTGACCCCAAATGTCAATGGTAACGAGGTTGAGAAACCTACTCCAGCTCCTGCTTACTAAGTCTAGGAAGGCTCTTTTGAAGAAGCATAAGTCAACTCTTTTTATCCACATGTGGCACATGAAAAAGTACCTGCAACTTTCTACTGAGGTCGACCATTATCACAAAAACATCACATGACAAACCATGCCAAAACTCATTGGCTGGAGCTGCCACTGGGAGCAAGGAGTCTAAGGCAGTGCTCACAGGAACCTGGGGTGCAGTTCCTTAATAGGGGGCACACCTCCTGACTGAGGGCAGTGAGTGTGGGCTCTCAGGATTCTACTGCTTTGTATTAATGTTTCATTGATTTCAAGAAATTAACTAGGATCTTTCCATGTCTGTCTCTGCCCTAGAATAGTTTCAGCACCATCAGATGTACTTTTTCTTTAAATGCTTGCTCCAAACCAGCTCTCAAACCATCTATTCCTGATGCCATATATAAAGCAAAACCAAGCCTGTAAGAACTTGGATAGAGATTTAAATGGAAGCTGGAGCTAAGACTTGCAGTTGGATTAGATGTGGGTTATGAGAAAAACAGAATAATCAGGAATTACTCCAAGGTTTTTGGCCTGAGCAAGAGGAAGGATGGACGTGCTTCAACGCAGCTTTAAAGACGTTGTGCCACTGTCTTCTGTTCTCCAGAAATGCTGAGAAATTCTCAGCAGTATTTCGAATCATTGTTCTACCGAATATAAGGAAAAAGTCCTGAGACGGAAAAGCAGCCTACATGTGAAACAAGGCATTTCAATCTCAAGACTGAAATATTCAAGTAGATCTCTGTAAATCAAAATATTCAAGTAAATGGCTGGTGAAGAATTTCAGAATGAAAAAGATGATAAAATCGAATAGATATAGTCCTTAAAACAGACCTCAAGATTGAATGGTCCTTTAAAAGAATCATGAAGGTTTTTAAACATTTATGTGTATAAGAAAAGTATGCTATGTGGGAAAAGAGTCTGAAAGAGAAGGATACATACCTCAATCACTCTGCTGTACTACAGAAATTATGATGCTGCTGCAAATCAACTATACCGCAACAAAACTTTAAAAAAACAGAAAGAGAAAAGCATGGTTTGGGGAAATTTGGCTAAGAGGTGTTCGCAGAATAATGTGGGAAAACCTCAGAGTATACCAATGAAAAATGTTACAGTGTGACTCCCCCAGAGACTGTGCAATGCAGCATCCTTGACGTGAACATGCAAGTCTCTTCAAAAGAGCTGTGCAGAGGTAGTAGAGTGAGCTCGTACAAGCGGTCCCAGTAAGTGACGGCATCCTTGGTGAGAGGTGGGCACGGAGCGGGTCGGTAAAGGCCAGGACTCTAGCACCTGGCCACCCCTCGACCCCAGCACAGCCATGGAGCTGCAGAGGATAAAGCTAAGGTCGTCCAGAAAAGCCAGGCTCAATAAAGCTGAAGGTGGGATTGTTTTTTCTCCTTTCAAACGATAAACACTGGAGGTAGTGGGTAATATATATTCCTATGGCGCTAAATGAATAAAGAGACTATGCTAAATAATATTCAAAACATTACTTTTTCCCAATGCAAGTCACTTTTGTCTTTTTAGGGCCACCCTGGTGGCATATGGAGGTTCCCAGGCTAGGAGTAGAATCAGAGCTGTAGCCGCCAGCCTATGCTACAGCCACAGCAACAGGGGATCCAAGACAAGTCTGTGACCTACACCACAGCTCTCAGCAATGTCGGATCCTTAACCCACTGAGTGAGGCCAGGGATCGAACCCGAGTCCTTGTGGCTATTAGTTGGGTTCATTAACCACTAAGCCACGACGGGAACTCCCAATACAAGTCACCTTTATAGGGTAGTATCCTGCTCATTACAGCTGTAAAAAAAAAAAAAAAAAAAAAAAAAAATTCTCTATAAGATTCATTGAAGAAACCAAATACAAAAAACACCAAGACTTAAAGGTAGCAGCAGATGAAGAAAAGAAGAACCAGTTCACACATGAAGAAGAAACACACGGGCCTAAGGCTGCCTGAGCTGCCAAGGAGTGAGCAGGGCTCCCCACCCAGTCACGGGAGGAAAGAGACACAAGTGCCTTAGAGGGAGGCCTGGAATACCTGTGGACCAGTCACAGCCTGTGTCATTCTCTCAGCCAGACTCTGTCAAGCAAACCGCTGAGCTGCCCGTTTGTACTCCATACTCTGCGGGAAGATGGCTACCTGGGCTCTGCATACTTGAAGCCTAGAAAAGGCCCAGGCCTGGGCACAAGACGTTCTAAAAGTATAACTTCCCATTCTCAGTTATTGGAGCAGCTTGAAGACTATGACACTACTGATATGAAAATACGTACTGGGTGACAAAATCAGTGACATATTACAGTAAATGGACTATCCTTGTGTAATAAGCCGTGATAGTTGTGATCCTTTATTGTAAGAAATTAAGATTCTAACAAATTCAGAAAAGGATGAGAATTGCAGATGAAGCGCTACTGTCAGTCATTTTCTCTGTATCATAAATCATGTTACAGTTTCTCTGCCACTCTGGAGCTGGTAGTTATTTGACATAGTCTTACATACAAAGTGCTTTTACTTAAAAGTCTAAAGGCTTAACAAGCTGCCGCACTGTAGAGATTATACTTAAAATACTGTGGGGGAAGAAAAGTGAATGAATGAAAAAAACTGGGTTACAGCAAGGATGCATTCTCGTGCTCACTGGTCTATAGGTAGACTGTGCTTTGGCTGATTAAGTGAGGCTGGGCTCAGCTGGGTCTGGCTCCTCACTGAAGGCTGAGGCCAGGTCTGCCCTACTCTCATTCATTCTGTGGTCCAGTAAGTGGGCATTAACTATGTGGGGCCTGTCCTCTGGCACATGCCCAGAGCCCAAAAGGGCAGACCCAACCACGCACATACTTTTCAAGCTTTTGACTTACATCCACTTAGATCCAGTGCCTTACATTCACTATTTGTATCACAGGACTGAACTCAATGTCAGAGGTAGGCTGTTATAGTCACCATGAGACCATGCAAGAGTACAGATGTATAATGCTATCACAGTGGAATGACAAATTTGGACAAAATTGGAATCTCCCATATTTCCCTTTTATTTTCCTTCAAGCTCAATATCACTCTTGCCTTCCATCACACAGCTTCTAGAATTTTCACCACACTGACAATGTTCTTCTACACCACCCTTCATTTTCCTATAAAAAGGTTCAGAATTGAGCACAGGACTCCGTGTGTGATCTGACTCACAATGACTTCTCCTAGTAAAAGGTTTAGTGGCTCAAAAGTTTAAAGCCTAAATGTAGCAAAAAAGAATAACCATAACTATAATAATCTGCTATTAGTTACACAATATAAAAAATATGTAAATTTTACCACCAATATCTTAAAATGAGAGGTGGAAAGAAGTAAAAATGTAAAGCATAAGAACTCTACTGAGGTTAACTTATTATTAGCTTAAAATAGGGTATTATCGTTTTTTAAGATATTTTATGTAAACCTCATGGTCAACATAAGGGAAAAAGCTGTAGTAATTATGAAAAGAACATAATAAAGAAGACAAAGCATACCAATACCACACAAAAAAAGAGAGCAGGATAGGAAGCAAGGAATTATGGATCTACGAAACAAGCAGAAAACAATTAACAAAATGGCAGCAATAAGTCCTTACTATCGATAGTTATTTTAAATATAAACATATTATAGTTTCCAACAAAAGATCATCACAGTTGATAGGAAAAAGCATTTGACAAAATTCAACATCTGCTTATAATAAAAAAAAAAAAACCTCAAAAAAAGGAACAAAAAGGTTTAAAGCCTTACCTAGATAAGAGCACTGCCAGGAAAATATACTATAAATGAAATGGTTTGGGGAAGTTTTAAAATAAAATATATATAAATGACTTTTCTAAACAGCATAAATTAACACAACATTGTAAATCAACCATACTTCAATTTAAAAAGTTACCTTAACAACTTAAAATTTTTCAATAAATCAAGTTAAACACAAAAATAAAGTATCAGATATCCTCACTGAGTACTAAAGACATTTTCTTCTAAAACATAAAGGAGGCTATTAAGAGTGATAAACTCAGATAACATAAATTAGAGAAATTAGCCTCTCTATAAATTCTAATCTTTATTTCAAGAATCAAATTCTCTACCTTTAGGCCAATTTATAAAGCCCTTAAATATATACTCCCTAATTTCATTTATTTCTTTACAACCCTGAGCGCGGTATTTCTTTTGCCACTGCTGAAAGACGAGGCTATTGAGAGTTAGATGGAAGCCCAGTTCTTCCTCTGCCCAGTACAATGCCTTTCTTCCCTCCAGGACTACAAGGAAGACCTCTTCCTTCCACCTGGAATTCTGGTCCCTGGCAATCCCCTTGCTTTGCCTGCCTACCCCCTATTTATCCCGTAAGTCTCCAGTCAAACAGCACATTCTCCATAAGCATTGCCTCGCTCTCATTTTTTTTCTCGCTTTTTTATTAGGGCCACACATGCGGCACGGAAGTTCCCAGGCTAGGGGTTGAATGGGAGCTGCAGCTGCCCACCTACACCACAACCACAGCAACGCAGGATCCGAGCCGCGTCTGCATGAGATCCTTCTATAAACCCACTTGAATTTATAGGAAGTCATGAATACAATCTCCAAACTGCCATCGCATTTTTTACTCTTCCCAAGAATCATTTTAAGCCAATCTTAGGAAAACATCCTCGCTCACTAAAGGGAATTAGCACCATCTAGTGAAAGAAGCTGGTAGAAAAATAAGTTCCACCAGGCGAAAGAAAATTGCTTAGGCAGCAGGGGACGGAGTTAAGAAAATATAGAAAACTGTAGCAGTTACGCCCCCTCCTGGTTATGTTTTATTAATTTATATTGGACACCAACAGATTTTAGCTATTAGTATTACAGTTGTTCTAAAAACCTAATATTCAAGTTCCCTGTGGCACAGTGGATTAAGGATCTGGCGTTGTCACTGCAGTGGCTCAGGTCGCTGCTGTGGAGCAGATCCAACCCCTGGCCCAGGAATATCCATGTGCCACGAGCCAGGCAAAAAAATAAACAATTTTTTTATCTTAAAATAAAAACCTAATACTCATAATCACTTTTTAATTGTGATATTCTAATTATGGAATGTTTAAAAGGAAGATAATTTGCTCCACTGGAGGCACCATGAAATAAGTAGGACCCATTAACACACTTCCCATCCTCTAACTTGTAGCCAAGATGTGAAGGTCCTTGACTTTATCCTACTGCAGGCCTTGAAAAGCCATTACACATTCTAGTACAGGGAAGGTTTGTTTGAGGGCCATATGCATGATGGATTCCCATGGCAAGTGTGCTGAGGAAAGATTAATCGGTTGGGGATTAATGGCAGTAATCTAGACAGGGGATACCAAGCCTGAAATGAAATGACGGATAAGTGTCCACTGGGTCTGGGGATCACTACAACGCAGGATGCAGGATGTCTCAACAACTGCAGCAACCGTTTATTTCACCTTGGTCACACCTCCTTATATCTTTTCTACTATTATCTTAAACAGCGTTAAAACGCTTAAGCACTGTTTTGATCTTATTCTCCCTAAAGATAAGCCCCTTGGAGAGAGAAATCACTTTTGTAAAGACGTTAATGGTGATTTAACTAAAAGAACATATGCATGGGGTAACTTATTTCAATAATAAAACTTGTGAAGACAAAAAATAAGTTGGACTTTCAAAAACTATTGTTTTTATTTTCGCTTTTTCTTGGGGGGTGCACATCCATGGCACATGGAGGTTCCCAGGCTAGGGGTTGAAATGGAGCTACAGCTGTCAGCCTACACCACAGCCCCAACAACGCAGGATCCAAGCCGTGTCTGCAACCTACACCACAGTTCATGGCAACACGGATCCTTAACCCATTGAGCAAGGCCACAGATCAAACCCGAGTCCTCATGGATCCTAGTTGGGTTCATTACAGCTGAGCCAAAACAGGAACTCCCCAAAAACTATGTTTTCACAAGATTCTTGTTGTGGAATTTAGGGGCGCCCTCAGGTTAATGATGCACACTGGCAACTCTCAAATGTGCAATCATTGCATCATGAGGACAGTGCTTATGTGGCGGACAAAAAAGCAGTCTGAAATGGGTTGGTCCTTTTACCTCTATTTTTGGATAAAGGTCAACTCATCTATTAACTTTTTTCCTCTCCATTTCTTTTTTTTAGAATATAGAATTTATTTTTAAGTGTTCAAAAACGGGAAAACTAAATATTAATTTTTTTCAGATACATATACAAAAGTAAAACATTCATATGTATTAAAAATCTAACTTTCAGGGAATTTCCTGGTGGTCTAGAGGTTAGGACTCGGCACTGTAGCCTGAGTTCAACCCGAGGTCTGGGGGTCCCACGTCAAGCCGCTGTACAGAATGGCTCTACACAAACACACACACACACCAATAAAACAAACAAACAAAAAAACCTAATTTTCAGACCTGGCTAACACAAGGACTTAACACAAAATCAGAACAGTGGTTACCTGTGGGGGAGGAGTGAGGAGGAACAAGTGACTCTAAGTTCCTGCTACTGTCCCAGTTCTTAAGGAACAGAAAAGATGGGGTGTTACAGTTTAAATGATATTTATATTTAAATATACAACTTTTTTTTGGCCACACCCACGGCATATGTAAATTGTTGACCGGCGACTGAACTTGTGCCACAGTTGCAACCTGAGCCACAGCTGTGGCAACACTGGATCCTTAACCCGCTGGACCACAAGGGAACTGCCTAAACATACACTTTTAGAGATATGACTTTACCTCACATTAAATAAGAACTATTTTTCCCCTCCCAATTTCAATATTAAATTATACTTCCTATCCTCCAAAACAGCCAAGATGACAACTGAACTCAAGATTAGGACTTATACTAAAGATAAATAAAAACTAATAAAAAAAACCATATAGTCTATAAAAATTCACGTATCAACTATACAGCAACATGATTGTAACAGAAAAAATAAATTTTATGCAAGGTAAATTCCACTCTAAAATTCTAAAATGGAGTTGTCTCGTGGCAGAGCAGGTTAAGGATCCAGCACTGTCACTGCTGTAGCTCAGGTGACTGCTGCAGTGTGGGTTCGACCCCTGGCCTGGGAACTTTCACATGCTGCAGGTGTGGCCAAAACAAAATAAATATAAAATTCTAAAATAACTTTCCTAGATCCTTTCTTACACAGTGTCTAACGGTATCTTGTCTTTGGAAGGTATAAAATAAATTTTTATTCACTTGAATTACTAAGCCAGGGAACTCCATTAAGGATGATCACTTAGACAAGAAGCCTGAATATTCACAGCTACTAGACACATACCTGAATTTAGGAAGAACTGGGGAGGGTCTCCATGAATGCCCACCGTGCCCGGCCCCAAGGAGTCAGACAGGGTATTCACAAAGGAAAACACTCCACTCATGATTCCAAAGCCCAGGCCAGAAACTAAAGAGGAAGGAAAACACTGTTAAACCTGATGCATGCTATGATATTCTCCAAATCAAATGTCCAAGGACTAGAATGCTATTTTGTTGCAGGAAAAAAGGGTGCACAGGAGGTAGGAGAAGCAGTGGAAAGCTGGCTCAGAAAAGGCAAGTGCTTGACTAAATGATGAACCCAGAGAAGATGGGGGGCGGGGGGAGAAGAGGACAGGAAAAGGATAGTGAACTATATAGCAGAGAAATGAAAAGGGAGAGAAAGAGACTCAGAAAGGCTCAGAAGCAATAGGCAAGATGGAAGGCTACTGAAACTCTGGCTTTAATTCAGGAGAACAGAGTCTGTAGAATTAAGTTGGATGCAACTGAGCTCAAGGGGTGACTGTATTGTACAGAGGGAGCCTGGGTCAAGCTGGGTGACCCAACACAGGGCCCTGGGTCCAATCTTTAAAGCACAGTTCTAAAAGAAAAATATACTCTAGGAAGAGTTCTCCCGGCAAGGCCAAAGTCATGGTAACGACCCAGGGAAGGTAACAGTAACATGATTTCAAAACTTTTAACGGGAGTGTATACATGTTCAAAAACCAAACTGTCAAGTCTGGTTAATATTTAATGGACGCACAGATAAGGGGCACCTGCAATTACTTTCCTTTACATAAGGGCCCTGGAAAGCTAGAAAAATAGACAATGTACACCAATAGGCCAAGGCAGTAGTAAAATACTACCACCTGAAATCTATAAAGATATAAAAGATAAAAATGGCTTTGATGCCAAGTCTGATTTTTTCCTTCAATGACACTATACACTTCTAACTTACCATAAGCCAGCAATTGCATAGAGGGTGCTGTCTCATCTGGGTTTAAACTCTTCAAACCTTCACTGGCCTTTCTAAAATAAAACCACACAGATAATTTTTTTTAAGTAGAATATCAGAAAAATACATAAGATTTTAAAATCCGCATACTTAGGCTTCTGAGTAGGTAATACTCTAAATCTAAAATCCACTTAAGGAGTTCCCGCTGTGGTGCAATGGGATCGGCAGTATCTTGGGAGCACTAAGACGTGGGTTCGATCCCTGGTCCAGCACAGTGGGTTAAGGATCCGGCATTATCACAGCTGTGGCTTAGTTCGAGGCTGTAGCTTTGATCTGAACTCTGGCCTGGGAGCACCATACGCCGTCGGGTGGCCTAAAACCAAACTAAACTAAACTAAAATAGAATAAAATAAAATGAAATGAAATTTGAAGTTCCCATCGTGGCTCAGTGGAAACGAATCTGATTACTATCCATGAGGACGCAGGTTCGATCCCTGGCCTCGCTCAGTGGGTTAAGGATCCAGCGTTGCCATGGGCTGTGGTGTAGGTCACAGTTGCAGCTCGGATCTGGCATTGCTGTGGCTGTGGTGTAGGCCAGAGACTACAGCTCTGATTTGACCCCTAGCCTGGGAACCTCCATATGCAGCAGGTGCAGCCCTAAAAAGACAACAAAATAAAATAAAATAGAATAAAATAAAATCCACTTAAACAAATCCAGCAAATTTTCAGTTAACTAAAATCAACCAAAATTTCCAACCAACTTTTGCCTTTTATCTGACATTCACAAAAAAGAGAAAAAACAAGAAGTAAACAAGCCTCAGGGATTGAATTTAATATGAAAAAAAAAGCAATACTTATGACTAAGCTTAGTCTTAATTCAATATCCTAAGGCATCTACCACTCTGAATTTTTCCTCTTCCCAAAGTACTATACCTGCAGCTCCACATTTTTGGTACTTTGCTGAACTTCCACCTGCGTTATAGTTATTCTGCCACCCTCCCTTCTACCTTCTACTCCGCAGAACCTAAATGGTACTCATTCTTCAAAATCTAGTTCAGGCGACAATTTCTCAAAGAAGCCGCCTTTATCAGTGATTGATAATCACTCGTGTCATCTCTCCTTACTCTCAAATCCTACAATACTGATGGTCTGAACTCTCATATGGATATTTAATCACATGGGCTTCTGATGCTAAACACTCTTTGTTTCATATCCCCAAATCAGACTTCAGGGAAGAGGTAATCAGGGAAGAATAAAACGCTATCCTCAGAAAGGGAGATAAGTGAATACTTGAATGAAACACTAGACTACTGCTCAGGAAGCAGTGATCTTCCAAGGAGTTCCCTTGAGGCATAGTGGGTTAAGGATCCCGCGTTGTCACTGCTGTGGCTCTGGTTACAGCAGGGGTGGAGTTTCAATCCCTGGCCCAGGGACTTCCAACCACCCCGAAAATAAAAATAAAATAAAATAAAAAATACCATTTTAGAAACTTTTAAAAACAGACCTATGCCTTTTAAGAAATTATAACAATGGCTATCTTAATATTTTTCCTATAAATGATTTTTATATGTATGGAATCAGCATTATAAAGTAATTGAATTAAATTACAAAAGCTTCAATCCAAGCCAAAAAATTCTAATATATGTTTTAGGCAACGTGTAGGACCATAACTTGTTTTTTTTTTTTCTTTTAATTAACATAGAAAGGTGTATCACTTGTGGTCACACATCAGTTTCTCATGGTGCAACTCTTTGCCAGGCTGAAAGTTACAATTCATTCATTCAAGAGGAAATACTGTTCCTAAGGCCTAAGCCATGCAATAAATTTACACTGGATTGCAATGATAAATACTTTGATTCAATTCCATATGTTGATTCTATTCCACATACATAAAAAAAACTGGTGCAAGCTCTTCACATTTTAAATCTTGGCACCAAAGAGCAAAATCTGACAGAGGCAGTACTTTAAAGTTTAAAACCTACTTTGGCAGTGGAGACAGTTAAAATATTGATTAAACCAAAGTTTCTATATTTGAATGTAGTGAAGCCCAAGGGAGCAACTTAAATGTATCTAATTAATGTTAGTCATAAATAAAGTATCATAGTATTTCTCAAACTTGTTTTAACATATGACTACATAACATCCAGTATTTCTAAAATGTGCTAGGAAAATATTGTACCACATTCCAAAAACTTGTTGCAGATGCATTTTGTAAAGGCAAACAAAGGCACCTGTTAAAACAGATTTGTCCTATTCTCTGTTTGCAAATCTCCAAAGGTCTTTTCAGAGGAGCAAACGTGATTTCCTCAGAAGCCAAAGAGGCTTCTCTGAATCTGCTGGCATGAGAGCCTGCAGACTGACCGCTGTAATGCCTTCTGCAATTGGCCCTACGCCCTTACTGCCCTCATTAAAAATGGAAACCCAGGTTCAGCTTGGAGCCCTTCAGAACCTTAGGTTAGTGCCAAAAAAGGGTTGCTTTTCAGGGGGAAATCTTGAAGAAACAATAGTGATAAACAGCCGGCAGTGATAAGCAGCCACTCCAGGTAAGTGAGGTTTAGGAACCTCAAGTCCTAAAGGGTAACTAAAGCCAAATCCTGATGTATGAAAATTCACTTTAATTAACTTTGTTTCAAATTAGAACCACCATATGTGAAAATGCAAAACCAAAAGACTTCAGTGGTGTTGGTGATGGGAAAATCCAGCGCACCCCAAGGCTGTGTTACTAAGAGACTGGTGCCCTATCAAGGGGGGGAAGGACCCTGCTCTCCACACTACTTCGACCACATCAGGGTACCATGCTGGGTGCCTAGCTCAGGGAAACACCAGGTACCTGCAAAAAGGGGTGTGTCCACTGACATAAAAGAACAGGGCCAGTAAAGGTTTGGAAGCCACATCCATGTCTTGTGAGGGCCAGGTGAAGACATGAGGAATGTTCAGCCTTCAAAGAGACAGGATGACAACCGTGTGACAGAGACTGCATTTGCTTGTATAAGGCAGAGGTCACAAAGAAGGACAGTCTCATTAACATAGCCTACAGTTAACTGTTGAAATGGTAGTAACTGCTCGTACCAGAAACATTCAATCACAGCTGAATGTACATCTGTTAAGGATACTGTATTCCCATGGAAACTGAAATATCTTTGATTTTTGTTGCCCTTTAATAGTTCCATGAACTAATGGAAATTTTATTTTTAAACCTTTTCTAAGACACAACTTTTGCTTCTAAGCAATGGCTTCTTGGTTTTCTTATTTATTTATTTTTGTCTTTTTAGGGCCACACCCCTAGCATATGGAGGTTCCCAGGCTAGCGGTCTAATTGGAGCTGTAGCTGCCCGCCTATGCCACAGCCATGCCAGATCCGAGCCACATTTGCGACCTACACCACAGTTCATCGCAGCACTGGATCCTTAACCCACTGAACAGGGCCATGGATCGAACCCACATCTTCATGGATACTAGTCAGATTCGTTTCTGCTGAGCCACAACAGGAACACTGCTTCCTGGTTTTCTACTTGCGATTTAAACTGCTTCATTTTTAAATTGCAGGATCTGTTATTAAAAGCAACAAGAAAAAATATGGAAGGCCTGGCATACTGGCAAGAACAAATTATCAGAAGCCTACTATAAAGACGTCATTGAGGTTCTGTCTTGGTTGAATCCAAGAAATTCATAAAGTGCTTTAATTATCTCATTTGCAGAAATGAAAAGGCATATAGCACATTTATCACTCTACTAGCTAAGTCTCACTGCATAATCAGAGCCAACTTCACGACTGCCTAACAGAAAATATGGTTCCAAGTTCAAGCTGTGGTTCAAAGCGGTTTCATGTGAGGTCCTCGTGGATCCTACAGATAACCTACTTTCTAGTCTAAAAAGGGAACTCATGCCCACAGCTTTTTTTTAAACATATTTCCTATTATGGACGAGATCATGTGACACACACAAAGCGAACCCATTTCCCCCTAGTACAGTCAAAATAATGGAACACATAATGGCCATAAGAGTTAATCTATTTTAGTGTCAAACAGAAGCGCTTTTATTTTTAATTTATTAGTCTTTTTAGGGCCACACCCATGGCATATGGAAGCTCCCAGCCTAGGGGTCCAATCAGAGCTGTAGCTGGCCGATACCACAGCCACAGCAGCATGGGTTCCCAGCCATGTCTGCAACCTACACCACAGCTTACGGCAATGCCAGATCTTTAACCCACTGAGTGAGGCCAGGGATCGAACCTGCATCCTCATGGGTACTAGTCAGGTTCGTGACCGCTAAGCCACGATGGAAACTTAGAGAAGCATTTATAAATCCTAAGTTGAAACAGTTTTTGTTGTTGTTGTTTCAATGACTGTTTCTCTAGCTTCTTTTTCTCCATGGCACTTACCATCTTTTAACATAGTGTATTTTCTTGCTCATTCACCTGCCGTCCTTCCCACTATAATATTACCTCCACGAAACTGTCTTTTCATCATGACATATTCCCAGTACCTAGGGTAGTGCATGACACTGAGCAAATTCGCAAGAAATAATTTTTTGAATGCGTGAAGGAAGGAGGGAATGTCCACATTTTAAAATACTCAATATTTTCAGGCTGGAAACTTACAATTCCTTGGCTTCTAACTATGTTGGAAGACATGGACCCTCAAATACAATAGTATATTAATGTTTCAAACTACCAAATCATGATGCAAATAAAACTGGGTGGGGAACAACCATTTAACTTACTTTAAAAGTTTATAATATGCAAAGCGAAATGTTTCTTGAATAAGGACTGAGACCAACACTCCAAAGATCAGCAGATATTTCTGTACTCGTTCATCTTTGTTATCAGTAATGGCTGTTGCCATGAACCAGACTAGGGAGGAAAGCAGCAAAGACACCAACCAGAAGAAGGCTCTGAAAATTGGGGGGAAAAAAATTACAAGTGAACAGGATTAATAATGATTTAAATGCAAAAAAAAATCTTACTTGAGAAGGAACGGATTTCCTGACCAAGAAAATGTTCACAAAGTGATGCTCTGAATCAACTATTCTTAAACGATGGTGCAGTTTCCCTGGTGAAATAAACATGCAGTCCAAGAGGAATTTTGAGGTTGTTTTTCCCCTAAAAATCACCTTTTCAGTGATCCTGCTATTTCTAAGTACTGCTGCAGACCATCTGCCAAGTTCTGTCTGGCTGGAAACTTGGTTATTTGCTCCACTTCCTAATTAAAGCTTTGTCCACTGATGTGCAAACAGATGTCTACATCTCTATTAACAGAGTAATTGGCTTTAAAATCCAGAGCTTGAAAGCCTGTGCTCTGATCTAGATCAGTTGTCCAGGCCTGGTTTCTACAACATTCCCGTGGATCTTAGTGATTATAACAAGGGTTACAGATCTTTTCCCAAATCGCTAGTTTTTTAAATGACACTTGTGATGTGGTACTTTCAAGCAGCTCAGAAAAGGTGGCAAATCACTGGCCTTGCCTGGCCAAGTGACACTCTCGGGAGCCCAGGAGCTGCCACACAGGTGAAAACTGAGATTATGACCACAATCACCACGAGAGTTCAGTGTTTACCAGGCTCCTGCAGGGAGATGTACTACAGGTGTTGCCCTGTTTTCCCGTGTTTCTACCGTTTGGCTGAGCCGGTGAATCACCTGGGACGCTTTAAAAAATTCCGTTGTCTGAATCCCAGCCCCCTGACCTTCAGATTCAGCTGAAAGGAGTAGAGGTTGAGCATCGCGCATATTTTAAAACACCTGACGCCCAGTTGCCTAAGGGTTCTTGCTTAGAATCTGAGGGAATCTAGGGACCTCCCCTCTCCTAAAGAATAAAAGATGCGTCTTTGAACTTACCCACAATTTTTAATACAGTTTTACTGTATGACTTATTAAAGTCCACCCGGGAGCCAAGGGTAGGGGTTTTCTGAGACCACGGTGTGATGTGCTCCCCCCAGCCGCCCTCTGGGGTGGTGGACGAAGAGTCCCAAGGGAGGTGGGTCTCCGCTCTCCCCCCCCAACCCTTCTCCCCTCCAAAACCCAAAGAGGTCGAGTCGTTTGGAGAGAACGCCAGCGACTGCCGGTACCCCAGCGGGGGAGGGGAACCCCGGGTCTGCGTTCCCTGGCGCAACCACCTTACCCAACGATGAGGAGGATGATGCGCAACGGCTCGGTGGCGATGGTGAAGATGTAGAGGGCGAGCGCAGGCCCGAAGGCAATGAAAGCGCAGCCAAAGAACACGGCCGCCGTCATGGCGACCGCAAAAGCCGGCCAGGGGGCCTGGCTGAGACGTGCGGGCGCTGAGCGCTGACAGAGCTGAGCGCCGGGCGAGGGCGGGGCAGGCGGGGCGGCTGCGAGCTGGGCGCGGCCGAGGGACCAGAGGCGGGGCGTGGCCGTGAGCGGCGTTGGGGCGTGACGCGTCGGAAGGACAGAAGGCGGGGCGAGGGCCCGGAGGCGGGGCGAGGCCGTGAGCCGCGGAGGGACCGGAGGGCGGGGCGAGGC
>PVHT020003428.1:1335615-1373721 GCA_004024745.2 Catagonus wagneri | reverse complement strand
CCCACCACCGCCACAAGTACACACAGCCATCAGGCCCAGAATATTGGCCGCGAGGTGGCTAAGAGAAGGGGAGGTCTCCAAATTGCTTTGGTGGCAGGGTAGGGGGAGATTCCAGATCAACTAAAGAAAAACTCCGCACAGAACGTAGATAGGATCCCATTTCTAAACAAAGGGGTCTTTAAAGCACATTTTGCCATCTGTAATGTTGGAATTTCGTGCAACTGTGTACAAAACCCAGGCTTGGATAGCGGTGACCCAGGCTCTAGCCTTCACGTTAAGAGCTTGTTCTTTTGAGCTGGTTTTATTTGTTCCGCCCTCCCGCCCAAGTCTTAAAGGTGTTTTTTTTTTTAAGGCATTCTCTGATCACCCTGTAATTACAGCAACATCTCCCTGCTCGGTTTTTACTTGCTCTTTTGTCTCCCCCATTAAAATGTAAACTTTTGGAAGGCAAGGTCTTTGTTTAGTTCTCCATTGTTTCCACAGCACCTAGAAGATGCTCACTAAATAAATGTTAAACGAATGAAATAATTTTAAAAATGGAACTTACAAACATTTGCTATACTAACAATTTCTGAAAGGTTTACAAAATAAAAGCAGAAGGTTAATTTTCTTGATCATTGTATCCAAGATTTATTTCCATGTCTAGTGGGGATAATAATAATTAATGGGTAGTTTTGAGGACTGTGCCACATGGCGGGTGCTATGTAAGTGTCAGCCATTCCTACCCATTCTCTAATGCCTATCATGAATAAAGCTCTTGGAAATCAACACTGAAAAGACAAAAGCTGGGGCCCTGACTGAAGATGTTTTGGGGTTATCTCTGAAAATGGGCCTTCATACAATACAAGTATTTAATTTTTGTGGTAAAATATTACCTTTGTTTAAAACAGACATATATGTTTTCCTTTTACTCTACACAGTATTTCTTCATTTTGAAATGTCTTGTCCAGCACCTACTAAGTAACTCAGGTTGAAACAACAGTTGAAAGTGATAGTGACTCTATCACATTATAAATCAACTATACTTCAAAAAAAAAACTTTAAAAATGAAAAAATAAAGCTATTCCTTAAAAAAATTTTTTTTAAATAAAGTGATGGTGACTCATCACTAGATAGATTCTTTGGTTCTATCCCGAATCAAAATTGTCAAATGCAATGACATTATTTCAGCTCCATGCAGAAATCCCTTCATGAGGAGTTCCCGTCGTGGCTCAGTGGTTAACGAATCCGACTAGGAACCATGAGGTTGCGGGTTCGATCCCTGGCCTCAGTGGGTTAAGGATCCGGCGTTGCCGTGAGCTGTGGTGTAGGCTGCAGACGCGACTCAGATCCCGTGTTGCTGTGGCTGTGGCGAAGGCCGGCAGCTACAGCTCCTGTTAGACCCATAGCCTGGGAACCTCCATATGCCGCGGATGTGGCCCTAGATAAGGCAAAAAAAAAAAAAAAAAAAAAGAAATCCCTTCATGAGTGCCTAATGTACTTATGTCCTTGGGGTAAATTAATTTTTTTAATTAAAGAAATTGTAAGGAGATAGGGTAGGGGGTCCCTGAAGAAAGAGAACCAGGCATGGCTTTATCGACATAAGAAAAGCCAATTTTGGCCCAAACCATTTTGTGATCCAAGCCCGACTACAGTGTTTGTCCTTGAAAGGGTCTCAGTACTTAATAATCAACCAAAGCTTAGATTCTGTCAACTTTCCCCCAATTCTACACTGAATTCTCCTCTGCACAAGCCCTGTCATGAATACACCTGTACTTTTAGCTTAAAACTTTCCCAGTTTTGCTGTTTGGGGAGACCCTGCTTTGGGAAAGATCCCCAGTGTTTTCCTTGCTGCACGTAGTAAGTCCTTCCTTCTGCTGATCTTCGGCTTGGCTGTGCCTTTTGGCTAGATACCCACTAACAGGCGAACTCAGTTTTTTCGGGTAACAAAATGGCCATCTACATTTTTTCTTGCATATTTCATAAAACTGTCATTATCATTCAATATCTTGAATTTACTATTTGAGTTCAGGGCTAAAAAACAAGTGTTTCTCCTGACAAATGCATCTACTCAGCTTGAGAGCTAACTCATCATATGGAAGTTTTAACTTGATTCCCAGAAAGCTTAGAGCTAAATTTAATAATCAATTATTTTGATGCCTACAAAGTTATAGACTATTATGAGCAGTAGTGTTAATCCCATTCTCTTAAGGCCAGGTCTTGGAACTGTGCTGGCCATAGATTCGGTATTGCTCAAGGTGGAGCAGTTTACGTCGTGGCTGTAGTTTGGTCATCATGGAGTTAGCTTTTTCCCTCCGGTAGCTGCTATAGCATCTGTAAAATAACTCAGGAGTATGCAACAGCCATTGAGTCTGTGACTCTATTGTCCTAACATTCGCTGTTTGAGCTCTTTTGAGACTCAGAGAGGCCTGGGAGACTTCAGATTTTCTACAAACAAGAGGCAGAGCACATGAGGGGGAGGACACCCCCACCCACGAAACCCCCTATCTGCTCGATTTCAGCCAGACAGGCAAGTAGAGGGGCTGAGAATAGACAGGAAGGGGGAAGAACAGCCAATTCAAACTTGCGAGGTGTTGCTACAGAAGATAATATCCATTTATTCACATCTCACCTTCAGAGTTAGCAAAGCTAGGAAGTAGGCAAGAAATGGACAGGTGCAGAGACCTCAAAGCGAAAGAAAGCAGGACATTTCTGAGGGACAGAAAGTAGTTCAGAATGCCCCCAGAATGAGGAGAGGGACGAGAGATAAGACCAAAAACGCCAGCCTGTTAGCCTCTCCCTGAAGCCCTGGGTTTATCTAGGGGAGTGACAGGATCAGATCTCCTTTGTAAAGATAATGGAAAATGGGATTACAGATAAGGTCTTTGGCATTTGCAGGCCTGAGTCAGGAAAAGAGCAAGAGCCTGGAGAGAAACAGAAAAAACTGAAGAGACTTAGGAGCTGTGCAAACAGAATTTAGTGAGCTATGTGGAGGAGATATATACATGTATACGTTTTAAAATTAACTAATAGTAATTAATTTAACTGTGTCAGCTGAAAAAAAAAATGCACAACCTAAGAGTTGAGAATTATGTTCTACTCGGTGGACTTAAGCCTCGAAGGCAGCCTCTTAGATAGCTGAGGGACGGCTCCAAAGAGGTAAGGGAGCAGCCAGGATATACAGGAGTTTTTGCAAAAAGAACAACTCCCCCCTATGTAATTGGAACATCAAAAACAAGACATCTCAAATTAATGAATTTAGTACTTTACTAGGTTTGGGAAGATGCAAAAGTCTGGCCTCACTGAAATTATTCCTTAGCTATGAACTTTAACTCCCTAGGGCCGGTCTCCTGCTTTTTTCCATCCTGAATCCCCTGGAGGTGCCTAGTTTCAGAGGTGGCTGAGTGGTTGATGGCTTGATGGCCGAAACATCCTTTGTTTGCTGATATGGCAGGCAACATTTTTCATCCCCACTTGCTATGTGGGCATTCGCATATATCCCTGGAATATTAGAAAACTTAAAAAAAATTAGAAAACCTAAATTTTAAGAGTAGGACACATGAAGAAAGGGGAAGAGAGGGTTTACTCAATTTATCAATACATAAAGAGCATTCGGGCTGATTTACCTCATTAAAAGAAAATCCTTTGGTATTTAAGGTTAAAATAATGTAAGATATTTAACAAAGATTAAAAGTGTACAAGGAGAGGGCCAGAATAAAAACCAGATAACGAAGCTTCTCTTTTTATTGCCCACTTATTGAGGCAATGATGACTTTACTTCCAATCTTTCTTCAAATTAGAAAGTAAATGGAGGAGTCCCCGTTGTGGCGCAGAGGAAACGAATCTGACCAGTATCCATGAGGATTCGGGTTCAGTCCCTGGCCTGTCTCAGTAGGTTAAGGATCCGGCGTTGCCGTGAGCTGTGGTGTAGGCGCAGACGCAGCTCGATTCCTGAGTTGCTGTGGTCGTAGCGTAGGCTGGTAGCTACAGCTTTTATTCAGCCCGTACCCTGGGAACCTCCACATGCTGTGAGTATGGCCCTAAAAAGCAAAAAAGAAGAAGTAAATGGAGAACAAAATAGCTCCTAAATTGCACTCTTCACAGACGCGTTGATTTTGATTTTGACAGTCACTCAAGGTCACTGATTCTTTCAACATTTATTAATCTACTATGTGTCAGGCTCTTTGCTGGATACTATGAATACAAAAAAATAAAGACTTGGTGCTCACCCTGCAGGAGCTTAGAGACTAGTGGGGAAGGAAAGTAAAAAGACAATTCGAAACCAGGGCAGTGAGTGACATTTGGGGCAGACACAGGAAGGGGCTCCTAACCAGGGATGGGTTGTGGCTGAAGTCCTCCCAGAGAAACCCTTACAGAATCTTGAACAAAAAGAAGTTAGCCAGACATGTAGATCGCAGATGCGCCTCAGATCTCGTGTGGCTGTGGTTGTGGCTGTGGCTGTGGCTGTGGCTGTGGCTGGCGGCTGCAGATCCAATTCGAACCCCAGCCTGGGAACTTCGACATGCCACTAGTGCAGCAAAAAAAAAAAATAGGAAAAGTCAGACAAAAGGCAGGAAGTCAGCAAAAGGGAACAGCAGAAAGAAAAGAACGACAAAGAACGACAAAGCATGTTAGGTTTGAGGAAATGCAATTACTGGTGAGGTTCAGACGTGTGGGAGTTAAGATGTGACAAAAATCTAAGGTTAAGAGAGAAAGATGTGGGAATAGCAAAGGACTCTGCTTGCCAGGCTAAAGAGTTTAGGTTTGGAGTTCCCGTCGCAGCGCAGCGGTTAATGGATCTGACTAGGAACCATGAGGGTGCAGGTTTGATCCCTGGCATCGCTTGATGGGTTAACAATCCGGCGTTGCTGTGAGCTGTGGTGTAGGTTGCAGACGCAGCTCACATCTAGTGTGGCTGTGGCTGTGGCTGTGGCTATGGCCGGCAGCTGTAGCTCCGATTCGACCCCTAGCCTGGGAACCTCCATATGCCGCGAGTGCAACCCTAAAAAGCAACAACAACAACAAAAAAAGAGTTTAGGGTTTTTTCCCCAAGGTTATGAGGTACCACTGAAGGACTCAGTTTGGCAGAAGACTCCAGTTTTAAATCTGTCAACACTGTAAAAACTGGATTGGAGGAAAATAAGATGAGACACTAGAAGACTGATTAGGAGAAGTTGTAGAAATCTAAGCAAAAGATGAGGAAGCCTGAACAAAGACAGAAGCAGAAATAATGGGCAAGTGGGTAGATTAGAAAGGGAGTAAGGAGTTAGGATGCTTAAGATTTGGAGGTTGATTAACTGTTCAGGGATCTAGGTAGATGATGGTGCTATCTGTTAAGACGGAGAAAAAAGGATAAAGAACAGGTTTCTGTCCCTGGCATTGAAGGTTAATGGTGGGAAGTGCTGGAGAGGGAGGTGAGATGGAGAGGTGCATTCGGGATTCAGACATGCTGGCTGACGTACCTTAGCAGATCCAAGGGAGAGGTGTCCAGTAAGCAGATCAACTCTCAAGTCTCACCTTCTGGAAAAAGGCTGGGGCTAGAGATATGAACTGGAAAGCTGTATTAGTTTCCTGTTGTTGCTGTAACAAATTACCTTAAATTTAGTGGTTTAAAGCAACACAAATTTATTCTGTTTCTGAAGGTCAGAATTATAGAATGAACCTTACCGGGTTAAAATCAAGGTGTCTGGGCCAGGCTGGTTTCCTTCCGGAGGCTTGAGGGGGAAATCTCTTCCCTTCCCTTTTCCAGATTCTGGAGGCGCCCCACATACCCGGGCTCGTGGCCCTGCACCCCATAACCTTTCCTTCCTGTTTCCATTGCCACATTGTTCCTCCTGTGTCCTGCTCATTAAGACCCTGGGGATTACGTAGGGCTCCCCTGGATAATCTCTCATCTCACGATTTTTAATGTGATCACATCTGCCATGTAAAGTAACACTCACAGGTTCAGGCCTACCGCAGAAGCTATGAGCTATTTAGGAGCCATGAAAGAGGATGAAATGATTTTGGAAAAGTGGTCATGCAGAAGAATCCCATCACCAAGAGAACATTTCGGGGACCAAGGGATCCACTGATCGAATGTTGCCTTGGTTGCCTAGAGGTCAACCAAGATAAGGACTGAAAACCACCCACGACCTCAGCTCCTTGCAACGTCACTGATGCGATAGGGTGGACGCCAAAGTGGAGAAGGTTGAAGAAGAGATGGGAAGGCAAGAGATGAAAGATCTACTACCAAGAGTGAAAGGAAAATAAGCTTGAGAAGAACTGTGATGGTTCCAAACGGCTGTGGGATGAACAGGAAAGGCTCCAACCGCTAACAGGCACCAACCTGTAACACTGAACCATCTGGAAGTGAACACAACAGAAACTACACTTGCAAGGCCTGAGAAGGGAAGGATGATCAGTGTAAGGCTGCAGTTCTTTTTTTTTTTTTCTAACTTTTAATTTAATTAAAAAAAATTTTTTTTATTTGTCTTTTTTAAGGGCTGCACCCTAGGCATATGGAGATTCCCAGGCTAGCGGTCAAATCAGAGCTGTAGCCGCCAGCCTTCGCCACAGCCTCAGCAACACAGGATCAGAGCCGCATCTGAGACCTATACCACAGCTCAAGCAACACCAGATCCTTAACCCACTGAGCAAAGCCAGGAATCAAACTCATGTCCTCACGGACACTAGTCGAGTTCGTTAACGCTGAGCCAGGACGGGAACTCCCCAAGGCCACAGTTCTATAACAGAATAACCTCAATGTATTCTAAACTAAGGGTGGACAGAAACTCTGGCCATGTTTCCAAGTCTTTAAAGAACTTGAAGTCAGATGTGAAGTTTGCTAAAATATGTCATGTCTACCATGGTTTGAGACACACACCTAGCAAATTAGAAGAAACATTTTCAAAATGTGCACTCCATTTCAGAGACATGAGTATTTTCTTCATGTAGTTTTTATTTTAGACGAACATTATTATTTAAAAAAAAGTTCACCTGGAATAAAATTCATTTTTCCTTAAAAAAACAAACACAGTATCAGTACACAGTTAATGAATTGGCTTAAACAAGATTAACCACATGACAAGTCCACTTTATCCGCAGGAGTTTTTTCACACTAAACTGCTGGAGCAAAAGTAAAATATGCTGAAACATACACAGTAGGATATTTCTATGGAAAAAACAGGTATTTCCCATTAGGGAGGGGCAGGACTTTAGTCAAATCGTTTATGGCATTTTGCATTAAAGGGACAGTGTCAGCTGCAAACACATAAAATAAAACCCATCTTGTAAGGCCGTAGGAATGAGTTATAATAATTAAATTCACATTTTTAAAAAAAAAGTTAAGAAATGAAACCAGGAGTTCTATTAGATCTTGGCAATAAGAAATGCAATTGCATATGGCACGAGCATTTCAAAAAATGAAGTAAAATTTGAAAGTATCCCTAAAATAACTGCTTGCTAATTTTCATTTCTTCAAATTTCAGTGATTTAGATTTTTTCATTGTGAACATGACAGCCATTAATTTTATTAGTCTGAAAAAAGACCAATTCTACTGTAAAATTGTGCTAAAATTTGAAACTTTATTAGTACACTCTGTCCCTCTAGGACAAGGAATTCCATTTTTAGACATTCTCTCACCCCTTCTTTGGATGTAACAAGAAGGAAAAAGGAATGTCCTTTCTGTTAAAACAAAAATTCTAAAAAATCTCACAGCAGAAATGAGTGCTTAAAATCTGAGATAAGTAAATAAGTAATGAAATGCTGTTTTAAAATTTTAAGCTTAGAAGCTCCTCTTTAAGAACTAAATTTATAAAGAATCTAAGTCATAAACTAGAAAAGAAAGTCGGCTTAAATGTTATCACTTACTGTTCACAGGAAAAAACTTTACAAGCCTTAATATAGATTCTCAACATTCAGAACCTGTAAAATGGAGTTATAATCTCTTATGTAGAAATTTCTGCAAACAATTATCTATATTGCACAGCTAAATTTATTAATGGAGACAGGAAGATAATACTTTTTTTGGAGCTACTGGATATGACATACATGTTCTATCCTAAACCACTACCTCCTACCTTTTCCAATGATGCCTTTAGTTAAAAACAAAACATAGAGTCTAAATTGTGTTGGATACTTAGGCTGGCTCACTGTTTTTCTACCAGGTATTAGAATACTAGTTAGCTACATGAGGTATAATTAAAAAATAGTCCTTCAAAGTAAAGAGTATAGTCTTCTGAAAATTTATATCAAAGACGGCATAAAATGTTCATGTAAATAGTAAGAAACCCTGCAGCACCTCCTAACTGATGCACAGGTGGATTATTCTCTCATAATCTGTCTGAAGTAAAATATAGCTAAAATAAGTTCCCAGTGAAACGTTTTACAATCAACTGATTGACATGCTACTTGGTTAGAGCACATTTTCATTGTCTGATACCCTCAGACTCTGTTAGAAAGGGTTTAGTCCAGTCATTGTCAGAGATGAGCACACTGATAAGAAGACGCAGCCGCTGAACCACTAATAGGGCTGAAAAAAATCTTCATGTACCTTATCCATAAGACCACAAAAATGTTCACACAAAACTAGATTTCTTCAGTTTCAGCAGGGAACAGACAATTATCTGTCACTAAATTCATCTACAAATAGAAAAAATAATGCACTATATGTACATTATTAAGCAAAGTAGAATATTTACTGGGGCATTTTACCATGCAGAAAGTGAATTTCCTATGGTCTTAGCTCAAATTATATACAATTTAGCAAAGCTAAATGTAAGAAAATAGCAAGGACAATTTATTTCTATATAACAGAGTATATACTCCCAGTTCGCTGCTACTTCAAAGAGCACTTTTAGACTCACCTAACTTTTATAGGCTCTTTCAAAGGGAAGTTCATGGAGACTAGTTATTAACCCATATAAGACAACAGAAGAAAAAAGGAAAAAAACAAAAGCAAAGCAGTCTGTTAAAAAAAAAAAAAAAGGCTAACCACAGGACATGTCAGTTTTGGTTTGCAGACAACCCCTGAGATAGAAACCAAAGTGTTAAGACACCAAAGAGTCGGAGGTAAATTACTAAGAGAGTTACATTCATACATGGTGTCATAGCACTTGCCTTTTAGAAATTACCTTCTTACCATTCAGAAAGCTTAACTGCTGGGATTGTTTTCAGAAAATTTGTGAATACAACATGTTTCTAAGAAATTCTTTTTTCACTGCAAAAATATATTCAATTTTCACATAGCAGTCTTACAGTCAACTTTCAATCAAGGAACTACTGCTTATACTGAGACACCAACAGATGCCTTTAAGCCTATAGGTGGGTGCAAAAAAAATCAAGGAGGCTGGAATTTGTGAACAGTAAGTTCACTGTACCTATCAAAAATAGCTCTGGTAGATTTCACGCCACTATACTGTGCTCAAGTTTTCAAACAAGTAATAAAGGTTGACTGATCCAAGTATTCTAATGATACCTCTTAATTTGAAACAGAATTCTCTGTGGTAACAAACAATCCATTTCCACTTCATCTCCCAGCCTTAACTATCAAGCATGATGGCAACCTCTGTGAAACAAAACAGGTCTAATGGGAAGAAGAATTATTATTCCCTAATCACCTCTTTAATACTCCTCTCTAGTGTTATGACACTGAAGGCTAGAGTAACAGCAATGAATTTGGCACATGACTTAACACTAAATACCTTTTTTTCTTATGTGACGGTTTCATCTACAAAAGGCATACCAATACCAGTGTTTGGTGAGAAAGGCAGCTAAGCTTTTGGTTGGCTTTGGCCCAAATGGTTGGACCAAGTTCTATAACAACGAACCTGAACAGATGGAACTGGGTTCTACACATTCAACAACAGCTGTTGTAAAACTGAAACCGTGCTCGTATTTTCTCTAACGAAAAGGCAAGACTTTTCTTAGAGGCTGTGCTAGATCTAATTACTCTTATTAAAAAAAAAAAAGCCCAAATTAAAAAAAAATCATTATTTTCACCATTACCAAGAGCTATCTCTACGAAATTGATATCCACAAGTTAATCTCTCTCTTCCTATAGGTAAGCTCTCTGTGAACTAAGTCTAAATCTAACTCTTGTTAACTCTTACAGACAGAGTTGTGATAAGAATTGGGCATTACTACTAAATCAGCAAGCTAAGGAGCGAACCTAAGAAAAATTATGTTAACGTATGCTGATGTGACAGAATGACAATTAGATGCTCAAATAAAACCCTACAATGGCTCATCTCTCTGCCTATGTAAAATTTCAGCTCAAAAAGTTTACACTTAAAACAGACAACAGTGTTTAAATATGTTATGCTTTAGATAAGTGAGCAACCACAATAGATCAAACATAGGAAAGTAGAGCAAATATAAACCTCAAGAAAGGTGATTTCCAAATGCAGTTTCAACAGATTAGGCAGAGGTAATCAATTGAAAAAAGTGATTTATTCAGCTACGCAGACTCTCTGGCCAAAAGGTTAGGAATGAAGCAAAATTCTAAACAACCTGAAGAAATCAAGAAACTGTGGCCTTTGATGAATAGGCATTTTTATCAACTTTTAAGATAAAGTTTATCAGAATTCAGTGCCTCCAATGTAATAACATTTGGCCATATGAACCAGACCAAGTGTTCTATAATTTTAGTATATTAACCTCTGCTTTAAATGTTCTACTCCTTTTTAAAACATTCCCAAATGCAAATTTGTCTAGAACCTCACCAGACAGAAGTGTGCAGATATGAATCTCAGACTGTGCGGTACCAAGGAAAGACTAACACTGATGTGCAAAGTGAAAAAGAGACATAGCAGCTTCTGCAATACGCAATAGAACAAGGGAAAAACAAGTTAAGTCCTGCATGTGTCTCCACTTCATTGCTTCCACATTTGAAAAAAGAAGCCTGTAGCTTGGTGGGCTTGAGGCTAGAATTCACCACGCATCCTGTGTCGAGAGGTCTAGGTTCAGTGGTGCTCTCAGTAGCAGCCCGGTGGATGATTCTGAGGCTGGGTGACCTGTGCTTTCAGAGAAGCAGGAGAGGGTCCTCAAGGTGTGCTGCAGTCTCTCAGAAAGAGTTCATCAAAGTAGCAAACAACGGAAGAAACTGGTCTTCTTTGATCGGTTTTCTGTTATTTTCACTGGTCCACCTGCCCCTGATGAATTGCTGTCATTCTAAAAAACAGAAGACAAACTTACCAAGGAAATATGTTTCATGAATTGATCCCAAGTATCTAAAAATAAAGTAAAATATCAAACCATGCCATAAATGTGTCCTTTGTAAAGTGTTTTAATTAGGAAGGGAACTAGTTAAGCTCTGATGGTGTTTCTTTAGAAACAGTGAATTAAAATGGGAAAAATACTTTAAGTATAGCACCCAATATATTAGCAATACATTAGTGAGGAAGTTCCTATTTCTAGTTTAAAGAAATTATAATCAAGAGTTCCCGCTGTGGCTCAGCAGGTTACAAACCCAACTAGTAACCATGAGGACCTGGGTTTGATCCCTGGCCTCACTCAGTGGGTTAAAGATCTGGCTGTGGCACCGGCTGCAGACGAGGCTCAGATCCCGCACTGCTATGGCTGTGGTACAGGCCGGTAGCTGCAGCTCCGATTTGACTTCCATATGCCAAAGGTCCAGCCCTAAAAAACGAAAAAACAAAAACAAAGTTTAACCAGTGAAAATTTAAGTCAGGAAAAAAATGAGTCAATGTGCATAGATCGTAATGAGACCTATCCCTTTAATCAAGTAAGTAAACAATATAAATAAGAAAACCAAAAAAAATTTTTGGCTACTCCTGCAGCATTTACAAAAGCTGCTGGGTCAGGGATCAAACCTACGCCACAGCTGTAACCAGACCCACAGCAGTGACAATACCCGATCCTTAGTTCATTGAGTCATGAGGGAACTCCAAGAAAACAAATTTTAAGATAGCATAATGAAAATGAAAACTTTATGTCATACAAACCATTTTTCTGTTGAGTTTTGTCATTATATCTCGTGCGAGTATAAAAAATGCCTAAAAGTAAACCAAAAATTTCATTATCATATATTTATAAAATACTTAGAAATGTAGAATTTTTTCATGACATCATTGTAAAATATAAATAAAGTTTTTATTGAGAAAAGAACATAACTGCAATCCCAGTAAACACAAGAATATTTTTAATTTTTTCAATTACATCATAAACGTTTTCCAGTGTCATCAAAGTGTCATTCACCCATTCATGCAGTATTTTCTGCAATAATATCCTAACATGGCCCTTGCTGAGTCATGGGTACCTTCCTCGGTACTCCCTGAGCACCTGAGAGGCAGAGGCTCTAAGGCGTCTGTTTGTCTTGAGGGGAGCGCGATCCCTGGTCTAGGAGATGATGAATATTACCCTAAAGATCTAAAATCTGTTTTTGCAAAAATCTCTTACTTTTATTCCCAACCTCCTCTCGTTCAAATTGTTTTCATTCTTATACCTGTGAATATATAATCTTCCATGTCTTAACATTCCAAAATCCCAAGAGTAACCACAGCTCAGCTAAATTCCTCACTATGGAAATCAGAACACATGGCAGCAAGAAAAATCTCAGTTACATTTTATGCCTAGTTTCTCCTGACCCAAACCCAAACCAAACATTTTGTTTTATTTTATTTTTGTTTTTTTAGCTGCACTCACAGCATGTAAAAGTTGCCAGGCCAGGGATCAAACCCATGCCACAGCAGTGACAATGCTGAATCTTTTTTGTTGTTGTTGTTGTCTTTTTAGGGCTGCACCCGTGGCATATGGAGGTTCCCAGGCTAAGGGCTGAATCAGGGCAGTAGCGGCTGCCCTACACCACAGCTACAGCAATGCGAGATCCGAGCTGCATCAGCAACATACACCACAGCAGATCCTTAACCCACTGAGTGAGGCCAAGGATCAAACCCACGTCCTCAAGGATACTAGTCAGATTGGTTTCCGCTGAGCCACAATGGGAACTCCCTGACAATTCTGAATCTTTAACTGCTAGGTCACTATGAAACTCCCAAACCAAATATTTTAAAAACCTGTCACCCCCACTTTGTTCCTATAGAGCCAGGACTCCTAAAGCTTCATCACTGTCTCCATGCTAAACCCTCTGCTTAGTCTCACTGCTCCCAGTCACTCCCGATGCCCCTAAAAATGTTCAGGGAAAAGGATTATTCCCAATCTGGTCAAATAGAAGCAATATGATAACTCACTGTCAGTGTCTCATGGTCACACTGGTTACCTGTAAGTCTGAGTTTCTAAGTAAGCCCATACCCGTTTTTTATAAGGTTAAGTTAAAGCTCTGGGGAAACTGCTAACTTCTGCAGAATACCTAGCCAGAATAAGCAATTCCCAGCTCTCTATTTCCATAGCTCGATGCTCTCTCTAAGCCACAGGTATGACCAGGACATAGGACTAAAAGACACGGAAACCTGCTCCACTAAGTCAGGGTACGGAGTTCACTCTGCGGGAGCGATCCTATTGGGCCATCCTCAGGAGCAGGCTTTTCTCCTGTCTTCATCATTAAAGCTGACTGAAGAGGCTCCCCTTTTTCTGATGAAAGGAAACCCTTTAGCAGCAAGCAGAAGGAAACAGTTTTCTGCATAGCTGTGCTTGAGTAAATAAATCAGTAGAGGTTTCCTGTTTCCTAACACTCATTAGCCAACCTGAAAAAATGAGTGCCAGTTATTTAAACCAAAGAAAAAGTCTGATTAGTATCCACTAGTCCATAAAGTCATTTCAGTCCAATTTTTAAGCCATGATGTCATGGTGAACAGTGAGTAGCCTGAGAATTAAATGTTTATGAAACCACTGGTATTACTGTTAGGTAAATACATGTATTAACATATAGGACATATATTACTTTTACAGTCAGTTTAGAAAGTGTTTTTAAAGAAGAAAATAGTATCAACAACTCTGCCCTGGTAAAGAAAATCTATTCTTGTGGTTTCCGTTATGGCTCAGCGGGTTAAGAATCCAACTATCATCCATGAGGATGCAGGTTCTATCCCTGGCCTTGCTCAGTAGGTTACGGATATTGCGTTGCCAAAATCCGCAGTGTAGGTCACAGATGAGGTTTGGATCTGACATTGCCATGGCTGTGGTGTAAGCCTCAGCTGCAGCTCTGATTCAACCCCTAGCCTGGGAACTTCCATATGCTGTGGGTGTGGGGAAGGGAAGGGAAGGGAAGGGAAGGGAAGGGAAGGGAAGGGAGGAAGGAAGGAAATCTATTCTTAGAAGACTTTATATAATTTGGCGTTTTGTTTTTCCGCCTTTTTTTTTTTTTTTTTTTTGGCTGCCTCATGGCATATGGAGTTTCCAGGCCAGGGATCATATCTGAGCCAGATCCTTAACCCACTGTGCTGGGCTTGGTCGAACCTGCATCCCAGCACTCCTGAGATGCTGCTGATCCCATTGAGCCACAGCAGGAACTCCAGATAATTTGGCTTTAAGCAGTTCACTTACTGAAAATTTATTAAAATCACTCTCTCAAAGGAGTTCTCTTGTGACACAGTGGGTTAAAGATCCGGCATTGTCATTGTAGCAGCTTGGGTCCCTGCTGCGGTACGGGTTTGATCCCTGGCCTGGGAACTTCCACGTGCTGCAGGTGCAACCAAAAAAACAAAACAAGAAAACCAACAACAACAACAACAAAATAGAAACCACTTTCTGATAAGCATATTTTCTTATTTAACTTAATGCCATTGTGTTAAAATGTAACACACATAATCGACTTCAAACATGTACAGGAAGGGAATCTCTCAATAAGCTAACAGTTTAATTCTCTCTAGAGAATGCACACATGAAAGTAATCAAGAATCCGTGCTACAGGCTACTTATAGGATAACATGAAGGATGATAAATGAGCAGAGGATAAATGTGCTTGGATGGCTAGAGCAGGATTTCCAGCTTCCCAAAGGGTAAAACTGAACTTAAACTGAACTTCCATCTTCTGTTCAGTGAATCTGAATTGAGCAATTTAATACATCCCATGTGGAGGGTGGGTGCTGGAAATCTAACAAACAGGGTCCGCATAAAGGTCAGAAACACAAAAGTTTGCGAAATGTAAGTAGAGTTCCCACAAAGCTTTCACGCAGTCAGAAAATAACAAGGCTTGTGGCGCTGCCTGAACATGGAACCTGAGACCTAAACTAACATCAGCTACATTACGAGTCAAACATTTCTTTCTTACCTCTTCTACATTCATACTGGATTTTGCACTTGTCTCCAAGAATTTAATCCCATAGTCAATTGCTAACTGAAAGACAAACAAAACCATTTAAATCTAGAGCAAGTTTCTGGAACACAGAGAACTTTTTTTTTTTGGGTTTTTCAAAGCCCCAAAGGGAGAGTACCTATTTCAGAACTCCTGTGGTTCTCAAGTTTCTTCCCTTTCTTCTACTGTGTTTTAAATTTAGATATCTAACTTCGTCATTAAGTTAAATGGCACTACTTCTGCTCAAAATACAATAAGTACTTCCTTTTTTTCTATTATACCTTTAGTTTTCTAATATGCTTACTAGAAAAACTATGAGACACTCACCCCTAGCATTAATTGGGATTCAACTGCCCCTTTTATCTGCTCCCAAAGTACAAACTTCCAACAGTTACTATTGTTAACTTTTCATTATGTTTTAAAAAACTGGTGCATAACAGAAAAAAAGCTTAAAATACTAAGTACTCACTATACTTGTGTTTCTACTGACCATGGCAATATATTCCATATATTCCCAAAGAGCTCCCAATTCCTTTATTACACCAAGATTAAGTGAATGTTTTTAGAAAACTTTAGTCAGATTGAAAAAAAAATGCATTTTGCGTGTATCACTAAAAAAAGACTAAAGCAAAATTCCCAGATTTAAAAACTGAAATCCCAGAGTTCCCGTCATGGCTCAGTGGTTAACGAATCCAACTAGGAACCATGAGGTTGCAGGTTCGATCCTTGGTCTTGCTCAATGGGTTAAGGACCCGGCGTTGCCTTGAGCTGTGGGGTAGGTTGCAGACGCGGCTCGGATCCTGCGTTGCTGTGGCTGTGGCGAAGGCCGGCGGCTACAGCTCCTGTTAGACCCCTAGCCTGGGAACCTCCATATGCCGCGGGTGCGGCCCTAGATAAGGCAAAAAGACAAAAAAAAAATAAAAATAAAAAAACAAAAATTGAAATCCCTGGCGTTCCCGTCGTGGCACAGTAGAAACGAATCTGACTAGTATCCATGAGGATGAAGGTTCGATCCCTGGCCTCACTCATTGGGTTAAGGATTCGGCATTGCCGCGAGCTGTGGTGTAGGTCGCAGATGCCACTTGGATCCCAAGTTGCAGTGGTTGTGGTATAAGAAGGCAGTTATAGCTCTGATTCGACCCCTAGCCTGGGAACCTCCATATGCCGCGGGTGCAGCCCTCAAAAGCAAAAGCAAAAAAAAAAAAAAAAACTAAAATCCCTAAGTCAAATTGGAAAATGTCATAGAAATGACTATGTATATACAATACTCTTTTGTTTTGCAGGACATAACATAGAGAAATGCTTGTAAATGACCTTTAAAAGATATCCACAGCTTGATGAGTTTACAAAGAGTTTATCCATAATGACATAAATCTGATTTTCTAAAATATTTTAGAAAAAAAAATACTGAACAGGAAAATGATTACCATTGAAACTTCACCTATCCTATTTTTTTCCAAAGAAAATGAATCACTTTAACTTCAAAACTGGGCAATTTCACACAGATATGGAAAAAAATAGCCTGAACTCAAAGTGGCAGGAATCTGAAAAAGGACCAATTTGTATCTCTCAGAAAACAGCAAATTCTTTCCTAAAGAGTCATGACTTCGCAGTATATGGAACTGGAGCTTGGATACTAATTCACACCATTCAAGTAAGGATTACATCTCTTTGCTGTTTTTTAATGGATTAATATACACGTAGTTTAAAATCTTAAATCAATAATCGAAAACAGTAAGAAAATGCATGCTTGTTTAAGTAGATTCTAATCTTTATGTGCATTCAGTTCAAATTTACCTTCTCCCCTCTTTCTTTCGACACTTGTCTTTTGTCATTCATATCACATTTGTTACCCAGGATCATTCTTTCAACATCTGAAGAGGCATGCTGCGGGGAAAAAATAGTATGTCATAAATACAGCCTGAGCAAAACACAGTCACTCAACAGGCAAATCCTGACCTGTCAGAAACATATCCACAAATTTAGTAAGAAGACAAATGACCAGAGTTCCCACTGTGGTGCAACGGGATTGGCGGCATCTTGGAAGCTCTGGGAAGCAGGTTCAATCCCCAGTAGCATGGTGGGTTAAGGATCCTGCATGGCCTCAGCTGCAGCTTAGATCTGATCCCTAGCCCGGGGACGCCATATGCTGCAGGGCAGCCAAGAAAAAAAGAAAAAAAGAAGGACAAGTAAGCTTTCACTCAACACAGGCTTGATTCAGAGAAAAATTTTAAAGATGAGAGGAGGGCAAAACCTACAGCATGAGGATCCACGCAAACTTTTTTCCCAAAGGCCTACAGTCATCCTCATGTCTTTTTTGATATGTTAACAGAAATAAAATAAGGTTATCTAACAAAGCTTCTAAATGTTAGTTTGGGTAAAAGAAGGAGGAAAAACCTCCATACTGAGGGAGCCAATGGAGAAGGTATTTTGGAATCTGAACTACTTCAACAGTAAATTCATATAGGTTAATATACATGTGTATGAAATTATTTCAGAGTCAGATTTCTTCCCCCTTTTTTTTCTCTTTGGCCACACTCATGGCATGTGGAATTTCCCGGGCCAGGGATCAAACCTGTACCACAGCAGTGACCCAAGCCATTGCGGTGACAACACTAGGTCTTTAACCCGTCAGGCCACCATAGTACCCTCTCAGAGTCAGACTCCTTTCTGAAATGTACCAGAGATGTCACCCGCCTTGGCGCCCCTCAGAGCAGGAGGGCCTGACGTGCCCAAGTCTCTGCCCTAGCAGCTCAACTGCACACCAGGGAGACAGAGGGAGCCCCTTACAAGCACCCGGCAGGGCTCTTCTCTGGCACCCAAACTCTCCCCACACTTACCTCTTCAATGTTTCTTATCCAATTCTTAATATTGTCAAAGGACTTTTCATTTGTGATGTCATAAACCAGCATGATTCCCTACAAGAGAAAAAAAAAAGATCTTTATTCAGTACTCTACATATTTAAAGGATATAATGTCAACATACTCCTCCAAAACCTATGCTTTGTCTTTGTCTGTCTCTATGAAAGGAATTTATGATAAAATTTTAAAGTACAATGAAATAAAAATAAACATTTATTTATTCAAAAATACCAGACATCAGATCTTTTAAAATGTGATGATGCCTTTCATTGAACCTGTATTGACAAAAGCATTAAATTTCAGGTGCCTGTGTTTTACTTAGACAGACAGTAACATTTTGATCAGTCCATATAAAGAGAAATAATTTTAAAGCAGTTAGATTATAATCTTTGCATAAGGGTAAAAAGCCAGACGATTTCTACAATAAGCAAATGCACAACAGAAGTGACTGCCTCTTAATCTCAGTGTTCTCTCTTTTAACTTAAAACCTCCTTCCAGCTTCAGTTCTTATCGTATTTGAGGTCAGGTAGAAGCGAGTATCACCTTTACCGTCATCACTAATTCATCAAAGGTTAATAGTGAAAATGTTAACCAAGTGCTTATTTACATGGTGAGACAATGGAAGATTTTTCTTCTCAAGGCTGGCTAGCAAAACAATGAACCAATGATTATACAATTAATTCTAATGTTGACAACTGCTATAAAGAAGCAAGAGAGACTCTGAGTAAAAATGCTAATCTAATCCAGTTGAGGGGTTAAGGGATGGTCAGGGAAGACTTCCCCCCAAAAGAGACATTAAAGCCAAGGCCTGGGGTTCCCGTGGTGGCACAATGGAATCAGTGGCATCTCTGTAGCACCAGCACGCAGGTTCCATCCACAGCCAGGCACAGCGGGTTAAAAGATCTGGCACTGCTACAACTGCAGTGTAGGTTGCAACTGCGGCTCAGATCTGATCCCTGGCCTGGGAACTCCGTATGTTGTGGGGCGGACAAAATAAAAAAAGAAAGAAAAAAGAAAAGAAAAAAAAAAAGGCCAAGACCTGAGCACTGGGTGGACTTGAGCTGGGCAAAGGGGAAGAGGCCAGGGTGAAAAGAGGCCAGAAATGTGCTAAATTTCTTGCTCCCCAGGGAGGTCTAGAAGCCACTGTATCGATTAAAAGAATGTTAGCTTGGCAAGACTGCCCAGATCCCTGGGAAAAGGCACAAGATGATGAGGCCAAAGAGATAGAGGGGGATCAGGTGTACCCTGGAGACCACTGACTGGACATCGGCTCCCAGATGGCCCCTGTGGTGCCAAAAACAACTAAGATCTTCCTTCCCCCCTTTGCGCCCTGTACTCTAGCTTTGAATATAGCTCTGCCAACCAGCCCAAGCAGAACCCTGGGGGCAATCTCCACCACCAGTCAGTCACTGAGTCCTGTAGACTCAACAACTATTTCCACAGCCTGTACCCACCCCCCACCCAACATGCAAGGCCTTATTCACATTCTCATCAAGTGGCTTTTACCTGAATGACTCAGGTCTCCCAGTGTTCATTCTTAACCTCCTCTAAGCCACTCTCCATAAAGGCACCAGAGTTATCATTTCACTACCTAAAAGCCTTCAGTATCCCTCCACTGTACTCAAAATTCAATTAATATCCCTTAAATGGTAGGTAAAGTCCTTCAAGGTCTGGCTTCCAACTTTGTAAATAAATATAAAATATAAATGTACATAAATATAAAACACACATGTACATATACATAAAAGAATCCAGGAAACAAAGCAAAATGCTAACAGAAGCTCTCTCTCATGGTGTTTGGGATTCTGGGTGACTTCTTGTGATTTTCAAAGCTTTCTATACTACATGTGACCTTCTGACAAACAGAAAAATATGTATCTTATAATTTAAATGACAAATAAGATTCTTCTCTATCCTCTCTTCTTCTAGCCTCAAATGCAAATGTTTAGCTTTGGTTACACTGTAAAGAAGATTTTACAATTACCAAGGTAACTAAAAGAGGAATCAAAGTGGAGAACTGTACACTTAAATGGTAAATTTTATGTTACATATATTTTATCACAATTTAAAAGAAACATCGCAGCTCCTGCTGTGGCACAACGGGATTGGCAGGGTCTCTGCAGCACCAAGATGCGCGTTTGATCTCCCACCCGGCACAGCGGGTGAAAGGATCCAGCACTGCCACAGCTGCAGCATAGGTTGAAACTGGGTTCAGATCTGATCCATGGCCCAGGAACTCCATGTGCCACAGGGTGGCCAAAAAACAAAACAAAACAAAACAAAAAAAAAACCCTCAAAATGCAATCGGAATAATCCCTGATTCAGAGTGTTCAGCTGCAGGAGTTCCCATTGTGGTTCAGCAGTAACGAACCCGGCAGTATCCATAAGGACATGAGTTCGATCCCTAGCCATGCTCAGTAGGCTGAGGATCCAGCGTTGCTGTGGCTGTGGTGTAGGCCAGCAGCTGTAGCTCTGATTCAACCCCTAGCCTGGGAACCTCCATATGCCACAGGTGTAACCCTAAAAAAAAAAAAAAAAAACTGAAATCAAAAACAAAAACAATACAAAGTGGCTGTATAGAATATGCAATATTAAAATTAACCACGAAACCACCATAGTTCTACTACCCTTTTGGCTACGTGGACAGCCCTGATCTTTACTGCTTTCTGTCTGTCAAGTGGCACCCTGGGTGGTCAGCAGAGGAGTGTGAACAGAGTGCAGTGGTTAAGGGCACAGATTCTAGTGTCAGAGGCATAAAGCTCCACCACACAATGGGGGATCCTGGAGACATTATTTTATCCCCCGGGTCTGCATTTTCTCACGTGGAAAATGAGGACAGAACATCTTCCACTCTGGGTTTCTGAGGACCTACTGAGACATTATTTGTAAAGTACTTCACCCAGAACCCAGCCCACAGCTTGTACTCAATCACTGATAGGTATTACTATTTTATATATTTGTTTCAATAGCAGAAACCCTTCAATTATTTCCTACGTTTGTAAGCTAGTTGATATTATCAATCAGTTGGAAATACAAATTCAGGTACACCAGTTAAAAATTTTATGTAATCAAAAAAAAAAAAACTTTGTATAATCAAGAATACACATCATAACAACAGGCTCCTCAGAGTTCACAAAACAGTACTGAGAAATGTTGATGAAGCAGCGATATGGTGCCCTTCCCCCCTCTAAAGTCAGACCGTCCATCAGCATTACTGCTATGCCTGTGAATGTTGCTGAATAATTTGAAATACACCAAAGGAATCTGCCATGGTGGCAGGCTCAGTACCATGCTTACCAAAACGCTGCATGCCTGAACCAACCAAACTAAACCTGCCAGAAACTCCACTTGCTGAAATGAGAACACAACCCGACAAGAACTCATGACTCCTCATCCCACTGGAACATATGACAGGCAGGATCCAAGACTCAAGCGGAGCAGGACTGCCTGAAGATGTATCTAAGACTGTTTCTAGATCTGAAATTTTCCACTGATTCACCCCTTCAGCAAGTATTTATTGAGCATCTACTGTGTGTAAGGAAGGCACTGGCATCAAAGCAGAACAAAAGAAACCAAAATCCCTACCTTCAATTTGGAAAGGATATTCTATCTTAGGAGAGCAACAATTTCTAATGATTTGCAGGAACGTGAAAAAGGCTACGCAGGAGAGACAGGAAAAAGAAAATCCTCAAATCTAAATTAAAGAACACATTTCAATGACCTTTCCTCATACCACGACTAGAGCTACACATTCAGGGGAAACATCTGCTCCACATTCCAAATGTTCCTGCCCATCCTCTACTGAAAATAAGCTTGAGGTGGTAGCAATACATCACTCGTAGAAAATAAAAGACTGGTCAATATAAAGGCTTCTGTTTATAAGATGACTCTAATCAAAATTACCCATAAGCTATTCTAAATCATCCTCGTCTGGTAAGATGTTCTGATTTATCCCTAAAATCCTTTCTGGGAGACATAAACAACCAACAAACTTCTTCCCACCACACAAGGTTAAGTCCCTTCCCTTTGATTCTAATCTAAACAAAACAGAGAGTGGCTTGTCAATTGTCCTTCTTGAAATGATGACCTGTCATAATCTTTAAATTATTACAGGGTGGAGAACACACATGTATAAAGTGCTTAGTGGGAATATACTGTTAAGGTGGTAGAGCTTTTTAAAAAGGAATCCCCAGGAGTTCTCTCGTGGCGAAGGCGCTGTCGCTGCTGTGGCTTGGGTCACTGCTGGGGCTAGAGTCCTGTCCCTGGCCTGGGAACTTCCATATGCCCTGGGCGTAGCCCCGCCCCTCCAAAAAAAGGGAGTCGCCAAAAGGAATCTCCCACCTCTGTGTGGGGATGAGTTACTGGCACTCAAATACTGGAGGATGAGGGTCAGTGGAGGAGGAAGGGAAAGCAGCAAGATCAGAAGGGGATCTGGGGATTCAGGTTACATCTTCCTGAAGGCAAAGGGACACCTCTCACCCCTCCAGCTGTCAGCTCCACACCAGTCTCTTTAATGCAACACCCTTTAATGCAACATGCTGGGTATGATGGCAGCCAATACCCCACGGTCTACTAGGCTGGGCTACATGATCTCAGCTGTTCCACCTTCCAAGCTCTCTGAGCATACTGGGTTGCATCATCATTCAAAGCTCCAAGTTAGGTTTAGGACTAAAAGCTAAAGATAAAGTCCCATTCTGGGCCTAACGTTCTATGCATAGTTCAGTAAAGCTCAGCTTTTTTTATTTTTTTTTTTTTTTGGTCCTTTTTTGAAGCCATACTGGTGGCACACGGAAGTTCCCAGGTTAGGGGCTGAATCAGAGCTGCAGCTGCTGGCCTACACCATAGCCACAGTAACACCAAGTCATGGCAATGCCAGATCCTTAACCCACCCCACACTCTCATGGATACTACTTGGGTTTGTTAACCCGCTGAGCCGTGACAGGAACTCCAAGCTTAGGTTTTAAGCTGTCTAATTCACCACCGTTCTCAACAGCACATAGAATCTGCCCTGAGCCAATGAGCGATATAAATGGGTTGTAGAGATAAAGCACCTTCGGATGGAAAACAGCCAAGTGATGAGGTTATGATAATAAGAATAAAGCTAGGATGGAGCAAAGAAGGACTTGGTAGGCAAGATTTGCCAGATTCTAAGCCTCAAAGAGTCACAGATCATTTGGCTACTTGCTGGCCGGCTGGTAGAAGCTGGGGGAGGAGATTCCAACAGGAGTGGGTGCTGTGGACCTGCTGAGAGATAAGAGATGATCGGCAGGGCTGAAGGGTGAGAAGGCACGACAAAGGAACATTCAGGCACAGAGTTTCCGGTTTGCTAAGATCTGGCAAAGGTATTAGTAAAAGGAAAAAGCCCAGGAATATACAATCACTCAGAATGTGTGGCGGAGTTCTAAGCTAATTATGTGATTAACATTATGAAGACCAAAGGCAGAGTATACTGCAACTCAACACAAAACATCAAAATCCCTTTAAACGTCTTGTTTTCACATCCAAAAATCTATTTCCTCCAATGCACAGGACTCTAGCTTGAATCCTACAAACCCAACAAAAATTCATGTTCTCCTTCCACAAAAACCCTAGAACGCACTCACCATGGCTCCTCTATAGTATGCTGTAGTGATGGTTCGAAATCTTTCCTGGCCCGCTGTGTCCCTAAAATTTGAAACAAAAGAGAGAGTGATTTGAAAAGTCATCACCAGTATCGCTGAGGAGAGACTGTGCTGAAGGGCGTGTAACTGTGGTCTGCTCACAAATGCAGTGGTTTCAGGGAGAAGGGAACGAGACACAAAGGGAGCCTGTTGTGCGGCTGCGAGCTGGAGGGCTGCGAGCTGGAGGCGGCGACGGCCATGGGCGCCTGTCAGAAGCTCACAATGACTTGGGTGAAAAACTTAGACCTTGACGATAAAAGCAGCAGTGGGAAAATGCATGGCCCTGCTAGAAACTGGCACGTTGTATTACTCAACCACGTGAGGGAAAGAATAGAGAATAGTTCTAAATTCTTGGACTCCTAAGAGACAGTTCTAATCCTTTTTATAAACGTCTGATGATTAAGGCATTTTTACTCTCTTGAATGAAAGTCTGATTTCTGAACAAAGCAAGCAGTTGGGCTGGACTTACTACTGTGTGAATTCTGCTCAGCAGAGCACACTAAAAAGGACCTGCTCAAGAACTTTTCCAGGTATAGAGCCTGGGATTAAATGAGACCCGGGAGTCCAACACATAATTGCTGAGATGTTTACGAAGACTTCAAAATATGAGCAACACCTCAAAATTACATAAATTCCTATATATCCCTGCGTTTTGGCTGATGGGGTACCATTAAAATACATTCTTAAAAATGCAAACGGTTCCAATTACATTTACGGAAGCCATCGCTAATAAGGGAAGTCAAATTTTCTTGGTATCTGAGAAAATCAATGTTCCTAAATTTGCCACTTCCTGTCAGAACTAATTTCATTCCCTGTGCTATTAAGACAAAACTAAATTGTAAAATTTGATTGCTTTAAAAAAAAAAAGAGGCATTCGGGGAAATATACTAAACATCTAATGCATACTAAACTCAGATGAAGGCCCAAGAGGAATGTAGCAAATTAAAAACATTTATAAATACCTTAACATTTATGGATACTTTACAAAATACTTGCACATGGTGCTCACATGATGCCCACCACAGCCCAGTGTGGTGGTATTACCGCCATCTTTGTTCTGCAAAGAGGAAATAGGCTCAGGTGGGCTGTGGTTCCAGCTCTGCCACTAAACAGCTCATAGCCTTGAATGAGACTCAAGCATCCTGGGTCTTGGTTGTTTAGTGCAGGGCCAGGCCTCATGCTATATCTTATCCTGCCATCCTCTCACTCATCAGGATAAGATACACTGGCACTTGTTTGGTACTCAGAAAATGAATCACGGGGAATACACCTTTGAGTATACTAACTATATAAATATATAAATATATGTGTATATGTATATATGTGTGTACATATATTTGTCTTTTTAGGTCTGCACCTGAGGCATACGAAGTTCCCAGGCTAGGGGTCAAACTGGAGCTGTAGCCGCCATCCTACGTCACAGCCACAGCCACAAAGGATCCGAGCCGTTGTCTGCGACCTACACCACAGCTCACGGCAATGACAGATCCTTAACTCATTGAGCGAGGCCAGGGATTGAACCCGCATCCTCACGGATCCTAGTCAGGTTTGTTTACCTGAGCCACGAAGGGAACTTGCATACTAACCATATTTTGATTCTAACACTCTACTTGATTTAGAACCAGTTCTGCAGCAAGGATGGATAAGAAACCCTACTATCCTAAATGTAGGTCATGAAGATTGAATGGACACTATTTTGCTGCCAAGAGTATTGATAAATAGTGCCACAGAGTTCTAATTAGCTGATCACCCACAGGCTCCTAGAAACACTCCTTATTATGATCAGAACTACACAGCACAGAGTCAGAGATGCTCTGTGTGTTTCCTCCTTCAAAAAGTCTTTCAAAATAAATTTAAATTGACTTCCTACTAAATACCAGTAGATGAAAACAGCAGTGTGTGGTGACCCTCACAGTGCTTTCCACTGAAGTACACTGCAACCTCTGCAGGAACATGAGGCTGACACAAGGTTCCAGAAGATCTGGGTAGTTGCCCCATCTCTGTCACTAACCCAGACACGGGCCCTCACATGGATTTAAATTAACATTCTAAGGAGCTTCTGTCGTGGCTCAGCGGTTAACGAATCTGACTAGCCTCCATGAGGACGCAGGTTTGATGCCTGGCCTTGCTCAGTGGGTTAAGGATCCGGCGCTGCCGTGAGCTGTGGTGTATGTAGGTCACAGACGTGGCTCAAATCCTGAGTTGCTGTGGCTGTGGCGTAGGCTGGCAGTTGTAGCTCCGATTCGACCCCTAGCCTGGGAACCTCCATATGCCTCAGGTGCGGCCCTAAAAAGAAAATAAATAAATACATAAATAAATACATAAACAAATAAACAAACACTCTTAAGTCTCTGTTTCCTCCTCCGTGAAAGAAGGGCTGGTGGATTTCAACATAACGTTTTAGTTCTAATCTGGTTCTGAAATTCAAAGAAGAAAAGTAGCCTAAGGAAAAAGCTGATACATATATATTGCTTTACTCTTCTGCCCTGCTTCCTTCTTAGTCTATGATGCTCGAAATTTCTAAGCTTTGTTTCCTGCTGTTATCAAACATTAGGTCCATAAACATCATCAAAAAACCTTCCTTAGGGCTCTAAATGGCCCTCTATACTGAAAGAAATTAAATCAGCTTATAGGAGGTTAAAAAAAAAAAATCTCAAGAGTTGAGTTCAGGAGTTCCGTAGTGGCACAGCGGAAACAAATCCAACTAGGAACCATTAGATTGCGGGTTCGATCCCTGGCCTCACTTAGTGGGTTAAGGATCCGGCGTTGCTGTGAGCTGTGGGTGTAGGTTACAGACGTGGCTCAGATCCCGCGTTGCTGTGGCTGTGGCATAGGCCAGCAGCTATACCTGTGATTGGACCCCTAGCCTGGGAACCTCCATATGCCATGGGTGAGGCCCTAAAATGATAAAAGACAAAAAAAAAAGACTTGAGTTCAAGCCAAAAATACTGAACCAGGCAATCTGGAGGAATCATATTTATTCACTGTAGTTTGACAAATTTTTTAGGAATTAGCCAGTCAGAGTTAAGTGATCATAACATCTTTGCCTTGCATATTATAACACGAGAGATGAGGGGCATGCCTTTTTCCTCCCCTATTCTCCAGTGCAGTGTTTCTCTCTCCCTCTCTCTCTCTTTTCGCTGCACCTGCAGCACGTGAAAATTCCCAGGCCAGGGACCAAACCCACACGACAGCTGTGACTTGTACCACAGCCGTGGCAATACTGGATCCTCAACCCGCTGCACCACAAGGGAACATCCTCATCTTTTATTTAAAGAAAAGAAATAGTCAAATAAGTGATAAAATATCGGAGCTGGCAGGGAACCCTGATGTCATCAGTCTGACCGACCAATTTACAAATGAGGACAAGGAGGCCCTAGGAAGGGAAGCCAGTGGCCCCAAGTCCTCATTTAGAGGCTGGAATCTAGATGTGCACTTCATTTGGAGTTCCCACCTGCCTACGCTTTGCCTGATGTGATTTCACAGCCGCAACAACTACAGTGAAAAAGTGACCGACATGGTTGAGAGGTGAGTTTCCTCCCCTATAAAATTAGCATTTTTTTTTCCATTCATCTTTTTATAGACCTTTATTTGCCTTCATACCTTGACTATTTTATTTTATTTTATTTTATTTTTGCATTATAGCTGGTTTACAGATTTCCCAACTGCACCATGTGGTGACCCGATTACATGTACATATATGGATTTGTCACATGTAATTAGATATAGTTCCCCGTGCATTACAGTTGGAGCTCCTTGCTATTCCATCATTAAAGCACTAGTTATCCCCAGTCCCTCCCACCCCTCCCCCACAAAATTAGCATTTTGGAAGAATGAGTTCCCAGACCTCCTGGCTGTAAGAGTTGGTGAGCGATATTATCCTTCCCATCCCACTCGTGGTGGGGACGCCTCTGAATACTTACCTATTTCCCCTTGGTTCTTTTCTTTTAAGATTTCTTTTATTATAGTTGATTTACAATGTTCTCCCCTTGGTTCGAATAAAGACAGATGTTCCAGCTACCACAAGACACCCTTAACTCACCATGATTCACCCTGTAATTCTCACTTCCAGTTCCTGACTCAGGCAGAAACATGGTGTGCACATGTTTTCTTTTTTACTTACCATATCTGAAGCTTAATTTTCTTTCCATCCAGTTCTATCGTTCTGATTTTAAAATCAATTCCTGCCAGAAAAAGAAAGACATGCTAAATTTCTTCAAATGGAATCCAAGTCCTATTAGGAAAAGGACAAAGATTTCTATTGAAAAAAAAGCTCTCCAACGCACTGGAAAATGTGAACACAGAGAGGGTGTGAACGGTATGTTTCCTCTGAATACAGGCTGAAGAAAGGAATGCTAATTACTCTGCAAAGAATTCCCACACATGTTAAATGCAACGTATTATACGCCTCATTATTTTGACACAAATGGATCCCATCCCTCAAAGTTACATAATTTAGATAGAATGAGGACATGCCATATTTTCTACTTCCGGGAATACATCTAAACAAAGCTTCCTACCCCTCCTTGTGCCCTGTCCTTCCCTAAAGAAGGCCCTGGGATGACCTCTGTCTTCCTCCACCTCCTTCCATTTATCTCTTTAGAATGTGTAACTGGCTAAGGAAGAAAAAGAAAACACAGGGAAGCCAATATATTTATTTTATACAGTCAGCACGTATTTTACATACATTTACTGACTACAGCTAAAGTAACTAAATTAATTTTTATCCCTGGCTGTCCTTTAGAATTACCTGGAGAACGTTAAAAAAATAAGTAAAAACAATCGTGACTAGGCCTGCTCACTTCCCCAAATTCTGAGATTCTGACTCAGCCAAGGGTGGGATCTGTGCACCAGTGATTTTAAAAGCACCCCAGGTGATTCGAACCTGAAACCAACGTTGACAGCTAGTATGTGAGAGTCATTTGTGGCTCCAAGACTCAAAAGTACCACCCCTCTTTCATCTATTTCCTCCTACTATGGTAGCTCAAAACTTAGCAAATTCAACTACGAAGAACCACAAAGATACCATCATTCACCAGGAAGAGGCTGCTAGTCTTTCTCAAGGGACTAGTTAGTGAACACGACTCAGCTGCAATTTGCTAAATCCTCATCACCTCAGCTTTGTTTCAGACTTTCCTATTCTATCCCAGTCTCTACAAAACCCCTTCAAGGGTTTCCGAGGCATTTCAAGAAAGCATGTCAATTATGTACCCTCTAAAGTGACTTCAACATTAACTGCAGCTATTCTGAGGGGAGAAACGCCCTCGACGGCTATGTTACTACAATATTTCTACATACTAATGTTGAGAGCAACCAAGAAGCTTGCTTGCCAGCTCTAGCTTTATATAAGGCAAAGGCACAAACCAAGCGGAACTGCTCCATCTTCTCTCTGCATTTTGCCCAGGGAACCTTTTCAAGCAGCTTGTGAATCTTGAAATAGGCAATGATCACACCTAAACTAATCCAGCAGAACAGTTTTCATGCTTCCCTCCCCCTCACTAACCGTGTAATGTTAATCTGATAACAAGTGTGCCCAGTCATCTGGCTCACATTTCCTCCTCAAAGGTACCTCCGTACTGCAGGGTCTGCAGTGGCTGAAGCAAAACTGAGCAACGTAGCATGAATATTATTAACACCACACAGAATTCACTGTGGCCATCATTCATTTAAAACTTAATACACACGGATTTTTAGGTGCTCTCCAAATCCAGGGCAACAAAGACGCTCTAGGGATTCTCCTCCAGCCTTTCTCTCTTTGGGGTCCCGCCTCGAGAACAACGCCCAACACCTGGCTGGCAATCAGTAAATGCTTCTTGAAATTAACATTTTTAAAAAAAATCACAGTTTTCCAAATTCACAGAAACAAAAAATAGAATGGTGGTTATGAAGGGCTGAAGGGAGTGGGGGGAGGAGAGCTGTTGTTTAATGGATAAAGAGTTTCAGATCAGCAAGATGAAAAAGTTCTGGAGCTCGGTTTCACAACAATGTGAATATACCCGACACTACTGAATTGCTCACTGAAACCACGGTTAGGATGGTAAACTGTACTTTACGTGTTTTCTTTTTTTTTTTTTTTTTTTTGCTTGTTTGTTTTGTTTTACCACAACAGAGAAGAAGAAAATCTCATGACTTTCAAAGTAGCTACTGGACATCTGGAAGATAACTTTCTTAACTGGAAGGCAAAAGTCATCCAATGTTTCATCTTTTAATAGTTCATTCACATTTCTTAAATAAAAGATGGTGTCTGTCAAAACTCCAGCCAAATGAATACTTTTCCTTATTCTGTTTTATTAAGATACAAGTCCTGTTCTTTCAAGGTTGTTTTCGCCTGTGGTCAAGAGTCATGGGCAACTTTTCCACCTTCGCTCAACAAAGCCATTTGAGTCTCCCTTAAAGTCTCGGTTATTCTCCATGCCTCTGAAACACTGAGGAAACTCTACTGACCCAGCTCTTAGTTTTCTGTATTTGTTAGAAAGATTACCTTTCTGTTATTTGAGAAGGTTCTACCATTATCTGTGATACTTCACCATCAGGTCACTATTCAGAGGTTTTCAATGTCTTTTAAGAGCTGAGAGCTGTGGTTGACACTGCTGTCAGGAGCCAGCTGACAGACAAATGCTGTAGAGCACAGTCAAATCAGCACAATCTAAATTTCACTAAAAATGGGAAATATCATTCATGTGATCATTGAAAAGCCATGGCCCTGGAAGTCAAATGATCTAGATTGTAGGCTGGGTTCTCATTAACAACTTTTAGGAGGCTGCTTACCTGCTCTGAACCTCCATATTCTCATCCACAAAAAAGGTTGAGAGGATCTAACCAGATAAATTTGATAATGTGTTTGATCGTGCTGTGGGAACTCTGAAATCCCCCATAAGTGTGAGATATTACATATTCAGATGCTATTATCCGGCAGCTCTTGTCACCTCACCCGTGGATTATGGTAATAGCTTCCCAGGGCGCCGTGCCAACATCTCTCTGGGTTAATTCCCTTGCATGCCACTGTGAGAAAAGCTTTCAAAAATCCCTGTGGCACTGTCACCTTCCTATTCAAGAAGTCATGGCTCCAGCTTCCTGGGTCTGGCAATCCAGCCTTTCCCACCTAGATGCACCCCACCCCGGACCCCGCCACCCTCCCAGCCTCTGTGTCTCTCACTGAGCCCTGTCCCTCCTCCCTCTTCGTGTGCACAGCCACCTCCCCCGGCAGCCCGCTCAGAGGAGGGCTCTGTACCCACGCGGTCCTCCCCCTCCTTCCCTCCTCGGCTCTCCCCTCAGCCCTGCCCACCCTGACCTTCAGGCCTCACTTTTGCACAGCAATTCCATCCTGTGATACCAGCATGTTAACATATCGCTCTGAACTGCTCTCACAGCAAGCAAGGGCTCCATCCTCTCCAATTAGGCTGCACACAGAAACACATATAGAACAGATACTAAATGAAAGGGTACCTACCCTTCTGTCATCAAGGAAAGGTGAAGCGTGGAGAGAGCTACAGAAACCTTGAGAGTTACAAGTTTTCTGCATACTCTAGTGACCATAGTTAAGGATGCTGAGAAATCCTACTGCAGTAAGAAAAGGAAGACCTCTATATTACAATTAGTTTGACAGTAATATTAGTAGGATATGGAGTACATTAATACTCACTTTAAAGAAAAGTCAACTTCCTGAGGTTACTCCAAGATTAAAAGACTAACCAGTCATAGAATAATAACATAACTATATCAATTAGAATGTTTTCTGTCGCAAATAACAGAAACCCCAAATCAAACTAGCCCCCAATTAAGGTAATATGTTGACTCAGAGGACAAGCCCAGTTGTGAGTTGGGGTTCAGAGATGGCTCGACCCAATAGTTCCGGCTCATTTCTCTGCACCTCCTTTGGCTCTGCCCTTGTGGGAGTATTCATTTCATCCTCTGCTGGAGAGCAGTCCTGCCTACAACAGCAATACCGAGCAGAACAGGCATCGTCTTCCTGTGCCTCTCTCTTCAAAGTGAGGACATGTTTCCCCAAGCCTCCTCTCCCCCATGTCTCATTTCCGGATTTATGAGCATGGGAATGTCATGTTCTGGGGAACAACGCTGAGTTCTTGAACTAATCACTGCCACAGAGCAGTTGGCAAGAGTGGATTAACCTAGACCCATCCCTAAATTTAGATGAATCAAGGCCCATCCCTGGAGCTGGGTCACTCTCCTGACCCACAAGGCTGCTAAAAATAGGGGAGAGAGAGGAAAAGCTGTTAAATCAATCATAATATCTGTCAGAATAATACAAGTTTATTCATAGCTACATGAAGTGGACAAATTATAAGAGTTATCACTACTATCCTAGCATGAATGCTATTAATTTTATGGTAACTCCAGTACTTCTCTGAAAGTCCTTCTGCCCAGCGTTCAGTCACGAACAAGAAAACATGAAAGAAAGGATGACAAACAACCCAAGGAGCTGCCGCATCCCTGGGCTACACCATGATCTTCACAGCTGGGAGAGTCTCCGAGCCACGGATCCAAAGACCGGACCTGCATTCCAGCCCCATGGATTAGGAATCGCAGAGGAGGCGGCGGCATATCAGCAGCAGCAAGAATCGCAGCCCACCCTGGCAGTAAGGGAGCAACTTTTTTTTTTCCCTTTTAAAGGACTCTACCATCTCAAAAATACAGTTTCTGAAGAACATTATACTTAGGGTCAAAAAGCCCTTTGTATTTCAATAGCCTTTTAGAAAGCATCATTTTTGGCAGCACCTAATATGATAATTCATGTTCAAAATGACGACCCTGAGTCATCTCACCTCATGAGCCATCCATGAGCCAGCAGGCTGCATGCCGCCCACCCAGCCAGCAGCACAGGCAACGGTCTACTCTCAGAAGATAAGAGCTCACCGTTGCTTCCATGTTGCTTGAATATGCCCTGACATTAATGTCTTGATGGCTTTAAAGAAGCACCAATTTTCTCATTACTATTTCTCTAATCAAAAAATAGAAAATCTAAATTGCAAGAAAACATTTCCATGAGACCCAAAGCCATTTTTCATTCTGAATTTCAATGCACACACACAACTCTCTCTCTCTCCCACTAATAGATTTTTACTTTTTCTGAATCGATTCTCACGCTAAACAATTGCTCATCACTGATACATATTATGCATCATAAGGAGGCAGGGAAGCAAGCATGAAAAGAATCATAGAATTCTAGGCCTGGAAAGTAGCTTAGTGACCCATCCTCCCTCTGTGCCAAAGACAACTGGAGGAGACGCAGCAAGACGCAGCAACTTACCCAGATTCACAAAGGCCAATTCAAAATGGGGTTAAGATCAACTTATGGCAGTTAAAGATCGGGCCTTCCTGAAGAGACTGTACCAGAATGTCCACGTGTCCCCAAGGAGGCCTCCTCTTAAAGGGTCATAGCAAAACACAAGCCACACAGAAATGCCCACCAGGAGGAGGACAGCTTGCACCGCAAGGAAATACCAGGGAGCAGTGAACAAGAGCCATGTGTATCAACACTGAATGAATCTCAAAACAATAAGTGAAAAGAGCAACTGCAGAAATGCACAAAGTCAAACCATTTCTGTAAAACTTCAATACCAAAAACAATAGTACGATCATTTATACATCCACCCATGTGTAATTCAAGTGTTTTTAAACGTGGGCATTCCCACATTTTATGTTCCCACATAGTGGCACAGTGGGTTAAGGATCCAGCATCGTCACTACCGTGGTGTGGGTTTGATCCCTGGTCCAGGGACCTTTGCATGCCGCAGGCGTGGTCAAAACAGAAGTATGTAAAAATGCACAAGAATGCTTATGAACAAAATCAAAATAGCTGTTTCCTCTGGAGAGAAACGGAAAAGCGGGATTAGGGAGGGGTTCATGGGGACTTCGACTCTACTTTTAATTTATTATTTCTAAAAGTGAGTGGTGATACATGGACAATGGGAATGTTTTATATTAGGTAGATTTCTCTATGCCTGAAATTGTTCATAATTTTTAAGAAGCAATGATTAGTTATCTGGAAAAATGGCCAAAGGAGGGAGACACAGAGCAGGAAAAAAAAATCAAAATTTTACATGCATCTGAGAAGATTTAGTCCAGGGAAATGCAAGCACCACTCCCTCCCCAACTTGCTCAATATACAGAGGGCCTTGGTGACCAGTTATGGGTGGACAGCAAGACCAAATCAGGTTCAGAAAGTGAGGAGGCAGATGAGGGGCTTGGGGTAGCAGGAGTCCTGGCCACTCAGATTTCAAGCAGGGGGTTCAAGGACGTTTCCCTCCCTACCTGGAAGAAAAGGAGCTTCCATTTCGGCCAAGGACCAGTGAAGAATGCACATGCGCTCACTGCTGGGAGTGGCACTGTGGGAGGGGAACAAAGGAGCTCCGATTTACCATCACAGGAGGTTCAGGCTGGGGAACTTGCTAGGGGGTGTTGCCGTGCACCTCCGAGCGGTTTTTGAGCCCTCTGCATGGTTCAGGGCAACCCACAGGAACAAGAGCTGGCAGAGCGGGCAGTGGGGCTCTGCCAAGGGGATAGTGGACTAAGCACTTGCCCAGAGCACTGCTTAGCAGCTAGTTCTCAGAAACCAGAGGTGTATTTGGAGGCAGCTGAGGGAGGGCTTGACCTGTAAAATAAAGGAGATGACACTGAATCTGGCCCAAGTTGACAGTTAACAGACCTTAGTGGGAAAGGGAGTTTGGAATGCGTGGTCTTGTGCGTCCTTTCATTCTGCAAGTTGGATACGATTTAACATGGAGAACGAACAGATGGACAAAATTCTTTTACACTGAAGTCAAACTAGTCAGCCAACAGAGAGAAAACATAACCTTCTCACTTTCAAGAGAACGGGGAGGTGGCCTGGGTTTGTGAATGGGTGAAAGGGTACCACCTACCACTGCTGGAGTGTGGGAAAAAGCATGAGGAAAGGCTCTGGCCTGGCATTCAGGACTCACTCTGGGGCCTGCCAGTTGTCTTGACCTTCAGCAAGCTGTGACCTGATGCATTTTTGCTCTGCGGGTGCTGGAGCTTAGAACACACATAGCTCTCTCTTCATCTCAGGTCGTTTGGGGAAGTTTGTTGCCTGGCCCAGAAAAAGCAGGGGTGGAGAAACCTTCCTTCAACTGAGGTTTTAAACATGAGGTTCCCACTGATATTCTTCTAAAGTCTAATCTGGCTGAAGTCAAGAGAGCCATGGGGGAAAAAAATCAGATTTCTGGGACATTTAGCCTTTTGATGAATGGCAATGTAAGACCCCAATGCTGGGAGTTCCCGTCGTGGCTCAGTGGTTAACGAATTCGACTAAGAACCATGAGGTTGTGGGTTCGATCCCTGGCCTTGCTCAGTGGGTTAAGGATCCGGCGTTGACATGAGCTGTGGTGTAGGTTGCAGACGCAGCTCGGATCCCGCGTTGCTGTGGCTGTGGTGAAGGCCGGCGGCTACAGCTCCTGTTAGACCCCTCACCTGGGAACCTCCATATGCAGCGGGTGCGGCCCTAGATGAGGCAAAAAGACAAAAAAAAAAAAAAGATTGCAATGCTGGTTTTACCTCCGCACATCGAGGGAGAAGAAACACTGGTCCTCTATCCCCTTTGACCTACTTTAAGAAGCAGAAGTTTCAACACTGCGCTTTTACAGTTAAAAGGAAAAAAAACTGTACCTTGTTTCAACAGTACATTTGGGAACAACAAATGTCTATGATTCCAGGCTATCTGAATATGAGTTACGCAGTTTGTCTATTTACATTTCAGAGATATTTCAGAAATAGAAAAAAAAAGTTTCTCAAATACTGAAATCCACTTTAAAGAAATGTTACATTCACTTCCTTACTCAAGATTTATATTATTAATGATGAAGATATAGTGTAGACGAAGCCTGCCAGTTTTGAAACTTTGACAATCATGTTTTCTTATGTTTTTTCTGTGGATTTTTACATACGGAGAATAATAAAATTTTAGAGTAGCTGACTTTAGGATAATTAGGTAAAAATCCCTAATTAGAAAAACAGATTACTGAAATAGGAAAAAATATGAGTCATAGACTGAAGCTTTAAAATATTGTTTTTCCAAAATAAAGGCCTTGGAAAAAAATGTATAAAAGTAAAAACAAAATTAAGAATGTTGTGACTCAGTGGTAATGAAGCCAACTAGTGCCCAAAAGGACTTGGGTTTTATCCCTGGCCTCGTTCAGTGGGTTAAGGATCTGGCGTTGCTATGAGCTGTGGTGTACATCTCGGATGCTGCTCGGATCTAGCATTGCTATGGTTGCGGCATAAATCAGCAGCTACAGCTTCAATTTGACCCCTAGCCTGGGTACTTCCATATGCCAAGGGTGTGGCCCTGGGAAAAAAAAAAAAAAAAGAATGTTATTTAGATTGAAAGAGGTGTTCAAGGCATTATTTGTGGGGTTTTTGGGGGGGAGGAATTTCCTGAGCCAGGGATCTAACTTGCATACAGGAGTAACCAGAGCCACAGCAGTGACAAAGCTGAATTCTCAAACCACTGACCCACCAGAGAACTCCCAACCTTTTTTTTTTCTTTCTTTTTTTTTTTGCAGCCGCACCTGCAGCATATGGATATTTCCAGGATAGGGGTCGAATTGGAGCTGCACCTGCTGGCCTACACCACAGTCACAGCAATACCAGATCTGAGCCGCATCCAAGACCTATGCCACAGCTTGTGACAATGCTGGATCCTTAACCCACTGAGAGAGGCCAAGAATTGAACCTGCATCTTCATGGAGACAACATCAGGCTCCTAATCTACTGTGCCAGAGTGGGAATTCCCCAACACTGTTCTTTTTAAAATACACATTCTATAAGTACATAGAAGCATTATTTCCACCAAGTAACAACTTTGCTGCATAGATTTAGAACTATTTTTTTCACTTTATGATCACTGGCAGCCAAATATGTTAGTTTTGTTAAACCCAACATGGGAAAGGAGAATTTTTTTTTTTAAGGTAGACTAACAAGCAGTCTGTGGATATAATATGCCCTTAAAGGAAAGGACACATGATACACTCAAAACAGACTGACTAGCAAGTTCTCTGTGGCGCAGCAAGTTAAGGATCTGGAGGTGTCACTGCAGCAGCTTGGGTCACTGCTGAGGATCAGGATCAATCCCTGGCCTGGGAACTTCCATATGCTGCACGCATGGCCAAAGAAAGACAAACCAGAAGTTTTCAGATTTTTTGGCTCTTCTACTCTGTAAATAGGAGTGATAAATGAAATGCCATTTATGGTGTAAATCAACAGTGACACATTACTACTTCCTGCTGAAAAAGCTGAACATCTTTACACTGTTTTGGAATTTCCTTCTTCTTCTTATTATTATTATTGTCTTTTTTGCCTTTTCTAGGGCCAGACTCGCGGCATGCGGAGGTTCCTAGGCTAGGGGTCTGATCACAGCTATAGCTGCCGGCCTACGCCACAGCCACAGTAATGCCAGATCCAAGCCGCGTCTGCAACCTACACCACAGCTCACGGCAACGCCAGATCATTAACCCACTGAGCAAGGCCAGGGATCGAACCCACAACCTCATGGTTCCTAGTCAGATTCGTTAACTACTGAGCCATGACAGGAACTCCTCCTACTTATTACTGAATTAAATTCAATTCTTGGTACTCCTCATAAGGCAGCTGAACTCATAAAATCTAATAGTGCTATCAAAAGGTAAGAAACCCATGAACTAATTCTAGAAATTAGGAACCATTTCCAATTTTTCTCCAAGCTATAAACATATGCGTGACAGATACAAAAATAGTGCAGTTAAGAACAATTTTAAGGAATCCCTATATTTGCGAGTCTCAAAGGGCTTTATAGAATAGAAAGATCTAATTAACCCTTAAAATGTCTTTGGGCAATAAAAGGGCAAAATAACAAATCACTATAATACCAAATAATAACTACTAAAATATAACTGTTGAATTACAAATAAAAGGTTTTTAATGCTAGAATTGCCAAAATGTTGAGAGAAAAACAAAAAAAAGCAAGTAAAGTATAATAACACAGCTGCAACAACTAATATATAGTATGCAGACACCTAGGAAGGACTGAGGACTTTAAATCTGATTGAGGAGCCAGCAGCAAAAACCCAGCAATCAAATTACCATTTGAAAACAGCCAAAGAATGTACAAGTCTCTTTTGCAAATCTTCCATTTTCAAAAGGAAATGTGTTTTAAGTGTTACTCAATCTGGAAGTAGCAATGTGCTTGAAGTTGTCAAAATGTGGATTTTACAGGTTTTCAATGAACAGATGTTTTCCCTTCAATAAAATCTCTTTTCATAAAAAGCCTAATTTATGAACTAGACTTCCTTGAAAAGTAAAAGTTCAGAATGCCTCTGAGATTCCCATTCCTTTTCCTGCTATCACTTATGACCATCCCAAGAACCAAACTGCTCTCCAGTGAACGCAGCTGCCTCTCC
>PVHT020003428.1:1243974-1334615 GCA_004024745.2 Catagonus wagneri | reverse complement strand
AAGACGACAAAAAAGCAAATCCCAGATTTTACATATTATTGCTGTGGGAAAACCATACTCCCAAATCACTGGAATTATCACTGGAAAAAATTACAACTACATTCCAATGATGTTGCACCAAAAATGCAGGGAAAGTGATCCTTTAGATCTTTCCAAGTACTGACCACATTATCATATTTTCCATTCATTTGAAGGTAAATGAAAACTAAAAAGAAAAAAAAATAAAATAAACGAACTAAGTAACATCACAGTGTGCAACTAAAAACAAATGACATAATTTTATTATTTTCCAGGAAAATTTCTAAGTCATTTGTTTCAGATTCTAGCCTATATTGCAAAATATAAAATATAAAATGCAGTGATTTTGGAGTTCCGGTCACAGCTCAGTGGAAATGAATCTGACTAGTACCCATGAGGATGCAGGTTCAATGCCTGGCCTCGCTCAGTGGGTTAAGGATCTGGTGTTGCCATGAACTGTGGTACAGGTTGCAGATGTGGCTCGGATCCCATGTCGCTGTGGCTGTGGCTGTGGCTGGTAGCTGCAGCTCCTATTCTATTCCTAGCCTAGCAACTTCCATATGCCACAGATGCAGCCCTAAAAAGACAAAAAGACAAAAAAAAAAAAAAGAGAGAGAGATTTTCCTCACCCAATTAATACAAATCAACTTTTAATAGGAGGCAGTAAGGGTCTGCGCCAAATTACTAGAGGCTGAAAAAAATCATCTGAAGTCATACACTATCTCCTGCAATACCCACCTTACCCTCCCATCCTCCTTTCCACTGCCTTTTTTCTAGATAAAAGGAAAATGATCAAACTCACAGTGCTCTGAACCTAGTTAGCAAAAAAGCCTTTTCTTGATCAAAACCAACATCAATGCCACAAAAGTACAGTAAAATCAAGCATCACTTAAGCTCACTGCAGCCAGGGTAACAGATGGATAATTATAATAAGCTACTGCTAATGAGTAGGGTTAAAAAAGACAGATGGGGTATACGCAAGTAAAAGGAAGAGACAAAAATCAATAAAAATGGCACAAATAGCATATAGTTTTCCCAGTCAGAAATGAAAAAACTGATCGGTGATTGTATTATCCCAATGTGTAAACATACTTCCCTACCACACAAAAGTTCAAAGTTGTCACAGGTGCAGCCATAAAAAGGAAAAAAAAAAAGAAAGTTTAATGTTGATAACACCCTATAACCTTCATGCATAAACCCTTCTACCAGCCTTTTATGCATATCATATATATATGTGTGTATATATATATATATATATATATATATATATATATATATGGTCACCCACCTCTAAAGACATTTTTGGAATGTTATAGGGTGAAAAAGGATTCTGCAGAAGCTATCTCCTAGGCTTGACTTTTAAAACAGAATACAATATTACAACTGGGTTGGTAAATCCAGATCCTCTCTAACCTTTGCAGGAGCTAGAACACGCCACATTTTTTTTCTCCCTAGTCCCTCAGCTAATTGCCATTTTACACTTCAAAGTCACAGAGAATGAGTAATAACTATATTCAAAGCATAAAATAAGTGGGTTGTCAAAACATGCTATAGCAAATTCATACTCAATCATTATTCTTCTTCCTTCTAAAGCCCTGTGTGTTTTTTGGGGGGTGAGGAAGGAACCCTAGGTAATACTAACAAGAGACTTGTTTGTTTGTTTTTTAAGCCATTCTGATATTTTAATGGCTGGGAGATTCATCCAGTATCACATAAATATTTTTTCTAAAATTGACAAAAATCACTTCCAGTTATATTTTATCAGCTTGTTTTTTATAAAACCACCCAAGGCCCTCTACCCCCAATAACAAAGGCCAGACATTAAGGCAAGAAACTATCTGAACAGTTTCCAGTGCCTGGCCCACGATCTTGGATAGGTGAATTATTTACCTTAGGTTTCCTTTTACTCACTTTTTAAAAACAGACAGTTCTTTCCAAATCCTGCAGAATATCTGTCGGAGCCTGTCTTTCTCAGACAAGTGTTTCAAAGTTTCAAATAAGTTTTTAAAAACAGGTCATAATCATGCAGTTGCCCTAACCAAGAGGCACATAAGAGATTCATTTGCAAGTCTCTAGCTGGACCTTGGGTCCTGGAGGGCAACGACACTTATTTCCCACAGCAGAGCACCAGGAGAGAGGGACCGAGAGCTGCATCTTCCCTTAGGCAGGTACAGACACAGACACACTTCCTTGAAAATAACATCCACCTCCCTGCCTCTGCCCTGCCTCCCCGCAGCAGCCCCTCCTCTACCTCCAACGCTAGAGTGGCCACTGAAGGCTCTGTGTCTTTTTCACCATGAAGGAGTATTGTGAGTACATTAAAAGTAATGGTTGATCATTATCAAGATTACGTAGAAGCTTGGAAAGTCTGTTAGAATGTGATAAAAGTAACAAAATAGAAAATGTACTATGTCTGTAACTATGTAGAAAACATATGTCCATATGGAAAGTAACACACAAATTCGTAAACTGGTAAAGCAGTTATTTTAGGGCGAGTATGTTACCGTGAGATGATTTTCAAAATTATGAATTTAGAATGTTTCACATACTCCTATATTATCTTTGCCTTAAGCAATTTTGAAGAAAATATTACATATGCTACAGGTGAACTAGTACTCAGTTCCACTATACCTCAAATGCTGGGTTAAAGAAGCTTTGGGGGACTGTTCTTCCAAAAATTTACCACTGAATGTAATGGTGTTTCTACGGGGAAACAGCATAAAACAGGGGTACCAAATAACCAATTCACACATTCCATCTGAAAGCATCTTTAACTGAAGACTGCAACCATTACCTACCAAACAGTGTGGACAAATGTGTCCCTTTGCCCCTAATTCCTTCAGTTCCAGTTTATTTGCTGTCACTTGCAAGAGAATGTGTGGGAAGACAAAGAAAGGCATGAAGAAATGTGAGCCAGCTTTCACATGATGTGTCTCAGTGGCATCTGCAGAACAAACCAAGGAAGAAAGGCATCGTCCGCAGATTTCATTTTTCCATGCTATCCCTGTCCCTAATTAACAAGATAATTCTGAGTTTGTCACACGACAATTTATTAATCATATTCGATTAATCTAATCAGCTGTAAAACAGGAGAGGGCAACAGTGCAAGTTCTAAGAAAGGAAGCTCACTGGACTTTAAAAACTGCTCAGCTAAGACTCATGATGAATTCCCATACACACAAAGGGCACAAGTGGCCCTGGAGAATAATTCACTTTATTTGTTTGGTTTTTGTTTTGCTTTTTAGGGCTACACATGTATCACATGGAAGTTCTCAGGCTGGGGGTCGAATCAGAGCTGCAGCTGCCAGCCTATGCCACAGCCACAGCAATGCAAGATCCGGGCATCTGTGGCCTATACCACAGCTCACCACAATGCTGGATCTGTAACCCACTGAGCGAGGCCAGGGATCAAACCCGAATCCTCATGGATTACTAGTTGGGTTCGTTCACTGAGGCACTGGGTTCCCTGCTTTGTATATTTTAAAAGAAAAATTTTTTTTGTCTTTTTAGGGCATACCTATGGCATATGGAGTTTCCCAGGCTAGGGGTCCAATCGGAGCTGTAGCCACCAGCCTATGCCACAGCCACAGCAATGCAGGATCTGAGCTGCGTCTGTGACCTACACCACAGCTCATGGCAACCCCAGATCCTTAACTCACTGAGTGAGGCCAGGGATAGAACCCGTGTCCTCAAGGGTGCTGGTCAGGTTCTTTAACTGTTGAGCCACAACAGGAACTCCCCTGCTTTGTATATTGTTAAGTCATCTTTTTACTTAGGGCTCATGTTATAATGTGGCTTAGAAAAAGGCAACAGCAGGTCTACACAGATTATTTTAAAACTAAACACAGGGGTACAGAGGGCCGATAATTCCAGACTCTTGGGTGTGTAAGGGGTAGATCATGCCAGAGAGTTGCTTCGTATAAACAGCTGAGGAAAAAAACGAAACCAAACTTGACCATCAAGTTGAAAATTCTACCTTTCCAACTGAAAAGGCGGTATTTTGCAATGTTAAATTCATCTACCCAGTTTTTGATCCATCTAAAAGCACACTGGCAACACCTTAACTGTAACCCTCAGTTACTACAGTGAAAAACAAACACAAAGTTCTTCATGCACATGATCATTTTACAGACACACTGGCATTTCGGTGATGTCCTCAGGCAAGCCTGGGGCAGGATTTCCACATCTGGTGGTTACCACGTTAGTGCTCCTGGTTTGGACAGCGCCGCCGTCACTGGGCAGGAAATGCATACGGCAGTGATGCAAAGAAGTGAAGAAACACGATACACAATGACTATGTATTTTTAACCCCAAATGGTTTGTCGGCAGATCGAGGAGGGTGAAGAAAAATGTCCCTGGCCATTCCGGGAATAGAAGAGATCACACTCATTGCACTGCTGTTCTTTGAAGCAATTTCAGAAAGTGAAAGAAGATACCATGAAAAAAATGTGCATTCAGAAAACCTGATATTTAATCTACTTCAGATAAGCCTTTTGCAGCCCTCAAAGATGGAGATCATGATGCTGAGAGAAGAAGTGGTAGGCATGGCCCCTTTTGCAACTCTGCAACCAATTCCTCAGCCTATCTGTAAGTATAATCCATGACTCAAATTATAAAACAGAAAATGGACCGAGACTGCTTCATTTCGGCTGCGTAACAGACATGGCTAAAGAGTGCTCAGCCACATACTACAGACACAATAAAGTTTAGCTTAGCCAGACCTAAGTCATACTTATTGAAAATCAAGCTGACAAATGAAAGGGCAAATTTCTTTTTCCTTTTCCCTTTTTAGGGCTACACCTGTGGCATATGGAGGTTCCCAGGCTAGGGGTCGAAGCGGAGCTACAGCTTCCAGTCTACACCACAGCCACAGTAACGCCAGATCCGAGCCGTGTCTGTAACCTACACCCCAGCTCACAGCAACGCCAGACCCTTAACCCACTGAGATCGAACCTGCATCCTCATTGATACTAGGCGGGTTCGTTAAACACTGAGCAACTCTAGGAACTCCCTGACAGGGAAATTTCAGTGTTTGCTTTGATAAGAAGTATTGAGCCTGACAGATGCTAGGCGCTGAGGAATATGAAGATGAAAAGTTACGGGCCTCAGGGAGCTCCCAGGCCAGCAGGCACTAAAATCTCATAATGTGAAAACCCCACATCATACTTGTATCTTTTGTTAAAGATAATATTCTAAGATTTGCTTTTTTGGGAACAGGAACTAACAACAGATGATGAAACAGCAAAAAACATGATCTCCTAGAACGTGAAACCTCCTGCTTTAATTCTGTCTTTTCCACAAGGAGGCATATAATTATCTCCCCACAGGCTGAGAGTAAACAAGTGGCATTTGTCTATCACAAATGGCAAAAATGGTAACAGCAATTTTTTACTGTTGTTTAGAAACCGATTAGGCTGAAGATTTAAAACAGCCTTTAAAAAAAAGACTCGTTATATACCACCAGCTTCCCATTCTCTTCCAGCACTCCAGTATAGAAACGATGGTCTTGGTCAAGTCTGAAACCTTCTCTGAACTCTAAAAGCGGTTAATGACTAGCTAAAAATCAAAGCGAGTAAATACCGTATTTCTAAAGAATGGACACATTAAAAGCCTTGGTCACTTTTTTTGGTTTGGTTCAGTTTCCCTTTTTTGGCCACATCCACGGCAGATGGAAGTTCCTGGACCAGAGATGGAATCCGAGCTGCATCTGTGACCTCCACCTGCGGCAATGCCAGATCCTTAACCTGCTGAGCCACAGCAGGAACTCTAAAAACTCTTGTCAGTTTTAAGTTATATTAGCAAAGCCTAGGGGGCTCAGCAACCCTCTACAGCTCAGCTGCAGTCTTGAGCCCCTGACTCCAAAGTCTTTAATAAGCATAATGAAATTATATTTGAGAGCTACCGTTTACTATGTCCCTACTAGGTGGCAGGTATACCCCCAGGAAATGGCCATTATATCCCCCATTTCACCAACATAGAACCTGAGGCCCAAAGAAGTAACCTGTCCAAGACGACAAGCTAGTAGGTGGCAGAGGTGGGATATTTACCTGTGTCTGCCTAGTTCCCTCCACTAGGCTCTGCGCTAAGAGAATTCTGGGACGCAACTGGCACTAACAGGGGAATCATCTTTCAGAGCCAACTTAGATTACAAGGGATTTGGGAGGAACTAGTTTCCAACAGAGCACTGAAAACTGAACCTAGTTCAGGGTCATCTCGAGATCGCAAAAAGGAGAATCGGTTCGCTCTGGTGAACCTCGATACTACATATTACTCTTTGAGCCTCCTGAGTATGCTTAGTAGAGCCTTCCCATAATGAATTCTTATTCTAGATTAATAAGAGGTAGATCTGATCATCCTGGCATCTTTTTAACTGGCAAAGACTCCATCATTGCAAGGCTGTTTTGAATCACAGTAAATCTCTCACCCAAAACAAGGCCCCAGAAGAGGGACTGGAGAAGAGGCAAGAGGCAACTTTAGCTCCTATGACTAAAATCCATCTCATGTCAGGCTGCAAAACAGGGACTGTGACACTCATGCCGCCCCAGGGAACATGCTCTTGGTTCTGTGGGAAAGCTAGGAAGAACCAAAAGAAGTTTTGGATACCTGGGGTATCATCAGTGGTCAAGTGCATTTCTTGGCAATTTGAAGGATACCTTTTAAAGGCACAGAAATTTCTCCCGAAATAAGATGAATGTTTTATACAACTTTTCTCTCTCTAATTGTTAAGAGAGAGGATCTTCCAATTCTGAGTTTATAATGAGAAAGGAACTATGAGGGAAATAACTACAAGTGCTCATAAAAAATTAAAATATGACCAGCTGGTAGACTGTTGTGTAGCACCAGGGGAGGCCCCAAACTCAGGGCTCTTTCTACATTGCACAACTTTATTTGGAAACACGTTGTAGGATAATAAAATGGGTTGTTTAATACCTATGTTTGAGCCTGTACCATAAGGGAAAAAATGACATAAAGGACAAAAGAAAAACTCCTCTTTTGGAACAATTGATCAGTTAGGGTCTAATCAGGAAAAAGGAACCATTTCAAGTATTTACGCAGGAGAACTTTTTTTCTTTCTTTTTAGGGCCACACCCACGACATATGGAAGTTTCCAGGCTAGGGGTCAAACTGGAGCCACAGCCACAGCAATGTGGGATCTGACTTGTGTCTGTGACCTACACCACAGCTCACAGCAACACCAGATTCTTAACCCACTGAGCGAGGCCAGGGATCAAACCCATGTCCTCATGGATACTAGTTGGGTTCCTTACCACTGAGCCACAACGGGAACTCCTACACAGGAGGAATTCAGTGCAGGGAACTGATAATACAAGCCATGAAGGTGCTGAGCATCCAAGAGGGGATGTCTGCATGAATCTCAGTGAATCTCTCACCCAGAACAAGGCCCCAAAAAAGAGATGTTCAGGAGAAAGGACAAGAGACAACAAGAGGGGATGGTAAAAGCTTTAACAGCAGCAGGAAGCCACTACACCCCCCGAGCCAGAGATACAAAAAAAGGAGATAGTATTACCAGAGCTGAAAGCCCAGACCTATCAATATAGTGGAACCATGGTGGGCCTGTCCAGTGGACACTGAATCCCCAGAGAAACAGTCTCTGCTGAAGAAGCCATCTGACGTGGAAATGGAAGAGAAATGGCCTGGTTTCCCCTTTCACTGCCCTTCCAACTATCTTTCTTTTTAATGATTTTTATTTTTTCCATTGTAGTTGGTTTATAGTATTCTGCCAATTTTCTACCGTACACCCCTCCAATTTCCCTCCAGTGTCTCTGATTGGTTGAACTCAGTCTAAAGCCTGCTGACCCACGAACCTGGGCAGGGGAAGAAAGAGGAAACAGACTTGACAGAAAACTGGCCAAGGATTAACCTTTGGCTACAAGAATTAAATGTGTGTTAATGTTGGAAGCCACTGAGATTTGGGGTCTATGTAACAGCAAAAGCTAACTGATATGGACCTTCACAAACAGCACCAAGTAGGTAAATAAGCAGACAGAAAAGTGAGATAAACGTGAAATAATAGGCATAACTACTTTCAATAACTGCTTTAAAGAAAACATCTCCACCATTCATTTCTGAGCCTGGGGCAGAGGGCAAGCACCTGCACAGATCCCCAACCACGGCCTGGTCCTGAAGGAGACGCACATTCAGGATCCACAGCTGGAGGAAAAAAGCAGCCCTGGCTGTTACTGTCTTGCACTTCACCATCAACTGGGCAGTTCGGGACAGGAAGACCTGGTGAACTGAGAGTGTCATATGCTGGCCAGCCAGGAGCCAGGCTTCCAAAAGTGTGTCATTGAGTCAGGGTGGCTGCCAAGCCCTAAGCCAGAGCAGTACCAATATAGCTCAAAAGTGGCCACCGACATGGTGGCTCCAAGTTTTGCTTATACTACTTACATCTCAGTACCAGCTTCCATCACAGCACTCACAGGACATCCTGGCTAGTTATTTAGAAACGCTTCTCTCGAAGTAGACTATAAGCACCCACAAGATGGGGAGTGCCTTTTCAGCTTACGGATCTCTACAATTATAACCCTTAAAAACACTGGGCCTCCACCAACGTATTCCGCCCTATGGTTCACAGTGCTTTAGCACACACCCTCAGAAATGCCTCCTTCACGCTCTAGCCTGATATTCCCCCCTCGAAGCATTCTCCAGGATTCTTCCACTGTCTAGAACATTCTCCCTCCACATCCCATTGGAATCCTGACAGTGGCTTAGTAACTTCAGTTCTTCTGCCCGCCAGATACCTCAGCCAATCTGCGCACTCTCTACCCCAAATTCTTACCGAATTCAGAATAAAGTATCATTAGTGATGGCATTTAATTATTCTTATTGTTTCACATAAGTTTTGCCTTCCTGTTTGGATTTAGGCAGAAAATCTGGCACCCTATGCAGCCAATTGAGCCGGTGCTCAGGACATGTTTAAAGAGCTGAGTGAAAGTTAAGCTTCATCTTTTACAAGGTATTCTTTTTGTAACCTTCCCTTCTGTTTGCCAAGCACATCACAGGCACTCAATAAATGCCTGGTGACATTGATTAATCACTTCTGAATACAATCAGGTTCACATATCTCCAGACTAATCCTACTGGAATGTCACTTAATGACTAACAAATTAAGTTACATAATTGGGTAACTTTAGGAGAACAGGAAGAAAGAAAGAGAAGACAGCAAGGCAGTCTCTTCCAGAGAAATGGAATCTAATGAGAGGTTCTGTTACCATTGATTGTCTCAACTGTAATCTCTAAAAATCCCCTGTTAATTTAGATAGGCTTGGGAATCTATGTGATTCTTAAAAATCTACACACAATTAGATAAATACTAATTCTGCTATATTACAAGGGCCGATATACCACCTGGTGGCGGGGGTGGGGGAGGTGAGAATTGGACATTTCATGCTGGTTAGGGAATTTTACTTTCTTCAGAAACCATAATCTTCTTAAAACTTTGGCAACAACCACAAAACCATATGTTGCAGATGTTGCTGCTGTAAGGGAACTTCTGCCATTGCTCCGACAACTAGAATGGCTTCCAGAGTCCACTCAGAGAGAGAACGCAGAAAACCCAAAAAAAGGAGACAGACAATGGGCTTATTATTCAAAAGACCCTAATAGAAACACAGCAAGTCAAACCGGCAGTGGAAGCCCTCCATCAATAAAAGCTTGACAAAAGGCCCAGTTTTCTTTCTCAAAAAAAAAAGGATTTATCCAATTAAATACAGCCTTCATAGAACTGGCTTTAAAAACCTTTTTTTTTTAAGTCTTCAGTGGCAAATGCAGTCACAGCAGTTAGTGGCTATCTAGCTTTTCTGTCCTGCAGTTTAGAAATATGTTTTATATCATAGTACATTACACACCTATACATACTTATGTAACTGAAAGTTTCATACAATGGCACTTGACCCTTACCCCTGGTTATTCTTGTATGCAATGGACTCTGTACTTTCTTTTCTATTCTTATGTTCTGGCCTATTCTCTTTCCCTCCATTAAAAAAAAAAAAAAGTGGTCTGGACACACTAAATGGACCCAATAATGGGCTGCAACCCACACTGAAAAACACTGGCTTAAAGAACATTCTGGAAGTCAACCAAAGGTCACATGCTATTTCTTTCTTAAAAAAAAAAAAAAAATCCATTGCTGATAAGGCCACTCCAGCTTCACTTTTTACTAAGAGGAGAAAAAAAAAAAAAAAAAGACAGCTCCAGGGCCCTGTATGTAGTAAGCATAAAGGTATCTGTTAAATTTAAGAGGCCACTAGGAATTCCCATGTGGCTCAGGAAGTTAAAAATCCAGCATTATCACTGCAGTGGTTGCACAGGTTCGACCCCTGGCCTGGGAACTTCCATGTGCCATGGGCGTGGCCAAAAAAAAAATGTACGTATGTATTTCTGTGTTATGGGTAAAGTAACAGGAAGGAGCAAGAAGCCCAAGACTTAAAGGAGACAAAGGAGAATTCCAATAATGGACATACTTACAGGTAACATGCCCAGTTTTTTAAGCAAGACACTGCCAGAGGTTTTGTTTCCTCAGTCACCTGAGATGCTTTGATTCACTGGCCTAAGGCCAAGAAGCAAAACAGAAAAAGTCCCATCCCAAAAGTGCAGAAGAGTTCAACAGAGCTTTGTAATTTACCTTATTTCAAATGACTGAAATAAACTATACCTTTTAAAATGAGGGAATAATTGCCTGCAAAATCAAAGACTCCAGTTTAAATCAATCCAGAATGGCTATAGCACAAATTGCACCAAAGAACAAAATGTAGCCAAACAAAATGAGCGTCAGAGTAGATAACCTTGCATAATGGAATCATTATTAAATAATAATCCCTCAAGATCCTCTCCTGAGACCCCTCTTCCTTCAACAGATAATGATGCTGACAGCTATAACGGAACAGGCTCTCATTAATAAAAATAGCTCTCATTTCTCAGGAGCCCACTCAGGGCCAGGCACTGTGCTAGGTACCTCCTATACCTTATCACTGCTCTCATAACAAGCCTGCATGGGAGCTGTTATCTCCACCTTACACAAGAGAAAACTGAGGTCCCCAGGGAGGAAGGCAGACGTCTCAATCAGAGAGTGGAAGAGGGACAGGTATGAGAGAGGAAGGGCCCTGAGAACATGCTTGTGGTTCCCCGGAAGGGCAGGAAGAACCAAAAAAGTTTGGGATACCTGGAGTATCATCAGTGCTCAAATGCATTTCTTGGCAATTTGGAGGATATTTTTTTTTCCTTTTGGCCATCCTTGCAGCATGCAGAAGGAGGTTCTTGAGCTAGGGATTGAACCCAAGCCACAGCAGTGACCCGAGCCACAGCAGTGACAATGCCAGATCCTTAACCTGCTAGGCCACCAGGGAACTCCTGGAGGATGAATTTTAAATGCACAGAATTTCTTCTAGCATGTGATGGACACTTTATACAACTTTTCTCTATCCCACTCTAGGGACATCTTCCAATTCTGAGTTTATAGTAAGAAAGAAAACATGTTGGAGATAACTACAAATGCTCATAAAACATTAAAATATGACCAGCTGATAGACTGTTCTGGAACATCCAGGAGGCTCCAAACTCAGTGCTCTTTCCACGGCTTTATTTGGAAACATTTTGTGGGACGATAAAGTGGATTGTTTGATACCTGCTTCTGAGGCTGCGCGATAGAAGGCTCCAGCGTCCAGACTGCCTGGGCCCCAGCTGGTGGTTTGGGATCAACATGGTATCTGGTCACAAACAGGAACAGTAGGTGTCTGCCCCGTTCAGAATGGGGAAGCAGCTCAGAATCCTGCGAAGACTGCAGATACCTGACTCTATGCAGTAGAAGGTATGAGGACGTGAGAGCTCGAGAGACCTTCTTCAATTTTAAAGATCTTAGTAAACAAGAAAAATAAATACTATATATGTATACCATAGAAAACATTTTTTTCTTTAGAAAAAATGATTATATACAGTTTTTAAGTCAGGAGGAAAGAAAACGGAAACGTGACCTCTCAAAAGCAGAAACTCAATCTCAATGGTTACATAAAAAAAGGAGAAATGAACGGCTGCTGAAACTGGAGGCAGGAGATCCCCTCCCTGGTCACGTCCATCGTCAAAGGCACAAGCTTTGGAAAGTGTTAGAAGCTGAGCACACCCATTTCAAAGGAATTCAACACCATCGCAGCATTCTTTTCCAAACCGACATTAAGCCCTCAGATAATTACATTAAAAAGACCTTGTACCTCCCACACTGTAATGCCTTGAAAGAAATGACCGATTTGAATTTTGAAGCACTGGAAGTTTCTAGATTATACAAAGTTGGTGATTCTAGAGAAGAAGGCCACTTTTGCTTTGTTCTCGAGAGCAGGTATGAGAGACAGGAATAAATGGAAAAAGGAGAAATTTATTTAGAAGACATTTTACTCATTTTAAGTTTCAATAGTCATTAACAAAAACGGTTGGAAAGAGAACTTATGTAAGAATTCCCCTTAGCCAGAGCAAGACTGTTTGGTTTTTCTCATTTTTTTGTTTTTTAAGTGCCCATAAAGCAACTTCAGCTTTTATCATCACTTTTTCAGTGGAAGCTGCTTTGTCTGTAGTCATAATGCACAGCCTGCTGAATTTAAAAGAGGCACACATTACAGTTTTAAGCCTAAGTAAGAGTGACTAAACGAACAAGAAATTATTTCGACAGTACAGTGGCTTTTCTGGGCATCTGACACTATCTGGACGACAAAGATTTACCAAGCGCCAACCCACCGCCCTAGGTCGTATCATGATTGTTCCCCTAACCTAACCTCCGCCTCCCTTCCCACTTCCCGCCTCCATACAGATCTCTCTGTTTAGGATAGTGAAACAGTCCCTAGGAGATATTTAGCCTTCAGACTTTATTTGAAGAAAGCAGTCAGAAAGCTCAGTTACAATTTCAGTCCTAGCTAGGAAGCAGAGAAATGAAAATTAATCTGCGTTCAGCTTAGAATCGTCCCTACTTTTGAAAAAAGATTAGTCAGAATCTGGAGTTTCCTTTTGATTCCATAAGGAAGGAAGGGAAGAGAAAGAAGGAAGGAAGGAAAGAAGGGAGGGAGAAGGAAGGGAAGCAGGGAGGGGAGAGGGAAGACTGCGACACTGAAACGTGCTTTCAGTTTCTGCCAAAGTCTTATAAAAACCTAACACGAACCTCATGGTTAACTACTGGCATGTGCTTTGAATTATATTCTGAAAATGTGCAAGCAAGCGAGGCGAAACTGTATGCTGGTTCTCATTTACATTTATCATTCCCTCACTACGGGGATGTACAATCACACAGAGACATCTGTGGATGATTATACTGGGCCTCCCAAGATCAAGTGTGAGAGTTCCAAAGTCTTTCTCCTTGCTCACGGGGCGTCGGTGAGGCAATTCACTCGAGCTGTCTTAGTGAAGACGGAGACACGCAAAGTCCAAAGGCTATTTCTCCACAAATTCTATACAAATTCTATAGTAAGTTCCCCGATCCACGCACCCCACGCCTTCCCACAGTAAAGCTCAGAGGTGACTTTCCGTTCCCCGATCTGTTTATAAGAATCACTTTCTACTTTTCAACACTTTCCTTTGTAGGGGGATCTCTATTTTCCCCTCGAGTCAAAAGCAATGCCAAATTATCACTACGGTACCTTGGCTCTTCTGATCTCCAATCAGAATTTCCCCTCCCCTAGTTGAAAGGGACATTTTCTAGTACCAAAAAATGTTCCAAGCAAAATGGGGCTAGACTAGAATAAATATGAGTCACAGCTGAACATGAACTGAAAGAGCAAATGTGCTGGTGAAATCCCTCCCTTACAGACTATCTCTGAGTTCCCACTGTGGTGTAACAGGTTAAGGATCCGGCGTTGTCTGCAGCAGTGCGGGTTCAATTCCCGGCCCAGCACAGTGGGTTAAGGATCTGGCCCTGGCTCAGGAACTTCCATAGGTCACAGATGTGGCCAAAAAAAAAAATAAAAATTATCTCACAACCTCGGATGTTTAAATGTGATAAACACACTGACTTCTGCAACAACAACCTGGATATCAAGTTTTTGTTGCTGTCTGCTTTGTGCCGGGAACTGGTTCAGCACGCTCTGCTTGTCCTACACCTCGGATGCATCCAGGCCACCTCAGAAGACAGGATCACAATGCCTTGTGCCAGGAAGACAGGGCTCCCAGTAATGTTGCACAATCACCTAGAGGCATTTCACCTTCAGATCTGATATATATGAGAAATTGTAGTCAGTCGGTATGTGGTGATACTAAGGAAAATGTGGTGCTTGGCAAAAAATCCACCAGAGCCATAACTGGCTTTAACTGGAAATTAATGTTGAACACTCTCTCACTTTTACTTTTAACAAGATATATTTAAAGGAAGTGTTTGCCGGAGCTCCTTCACGGCTCTACCGGCAGGTTAAGGATTCCAGCACTGTCATTGCCGTGGCTCTGGTTACAGCTGTGGCATAGGTTCAGTCCCTGGCCTGGGAATTTTCACACGCTGTGGACACGGCCAGTAAGTAAATAAATACATACATAAAGAAAGAAAGGAAGGAAGCATTTGCTAAATACAGTGTCAATCAAGAGGCTTTATAGGAGTTCCCTGATGGCTCAGTGGATTAAGGACCTGGTGTTGTGGCTACTATGACTTGGGTCACTGCTGTGGCACAGGTTCAGTCCCCAGCCTGGGAACTTCCTCATGCCATGAATGCAGCCAAAAAAGAAGAGAAGAAGGTTTATAAAGAAAATTTCAAACTAAACTAAAACTAAGGCTCTCTCTAAAGTTTTACACATTCTTTCCTGTGTTGCTGTGCAAAGGGCCATCACAGTTAAGACGTGCCAGGGTTAAATAAGCCTGTCAGTGAGATACAGTGAGTGAACACAGCCTGGAGTGGAGCACAGTTTTAACAGCCCAGGAAGTGAGACAGTAATCTCCCAAGGTCCCTGCACGTAAAGGGGTAAGAATTCATTCAATTTGGCTCCAGTTTCAGGAACATCTGTGAAACATTTCCCCATAATCCCAGTAATTTTTATACTTGTGATCTACAAAGAATATTCTATCATTTATTTGTCACCCTGTCAGAAAAATTAGGTCAGAAAAGCCAAAAGAGATTTTTAATGTAAAACACTTAAGTCATCGAGAGCAGACGTGATCACTCACTTTTACTTGGGCTTTTGCAGATAAGACAACACATCTCAAACAAAGCACAGAATCCTCCCCATACTCTATTTCTGCTTTATCTTTGGGCATTTCAAGAACTCCAACGGGTCACTGTGTACTGGTTATCTTTCAGCCAAAACAAAAGTTTCCTTGGGATGGTTTAAGTCCTGGCTGTTCAAAGCTAATTAGAACCATACCTCGCAGCACTGCTAAACAGGGCTCTCGTATGATGTTAAGCTTTCATTTTCTTCAAGAGACAACTCAATTTCTCACCTTCTATTTACATACCAGTCACTCACAACACAAAATCAGCCTCCAGTTTAGAAAAAAAAGACCAAGAACTACCCACAGCTGCAGCCACCACCCCTCCCCGCACTATTCACCAGCCTCTTCACCCCTTTCTCAGTAGAAAAGACAAGACCCTTCTCCTTTCAGGGTCTTCCGTGTTAGAAACCCCACCACTCTGCCCAAGTGAAAAATGATCTCAGTGATTCTGTGGGAAAAGGTGAGACATGGCTCCACCACAGGAGGTTGGGAACCCAAAGGTAGAAGGTTCTTTGCACGGACAGCTGCCTTGGGCGCACACTAGGAGACAGGCAGTGCTACCTACCTCGCAGCCAGGTCTGCTTTGCCACAGTCCAAACTCAGTTACACGAGATTTCGGGAGAGAGAGTAGATGCAGACGAAGTGAGAAGAAAAACCAAATTCATTTAAAAAAAATGTAAAGAATAAAAGTGACATGCCTGCATATAGTTAAAAGATGGCTTTCTCACAGACACAGAGAAACTCTTGTTGTCTAGATCAGGCCAGTGCTCACAGCTCTGGGCCAGGGCAAAGAAACTATAGCCTGTCATCTGGGGGAAAGGAGATTTTCAGCGCCTTTTCTGTCAAAATGAAATTACAATCAACGTTCCAACAAATGTTTTTATAGAAAAAGGTCAAATGAAATGTGTAATTTCCCACCTTAACTACCTCAACCAAAGTAGACCTTAACCCCACAGAGATATGTAGAGTTTCAGTCTAAGATTAGTTTATCTTCAAAAGATAAATGGACAATCATTCTTATCATGTTTTAGTAAGCAACTATAATTCTAATTTCAGAGTTGTCAGGAAAAAAAAATTTCTAAACTAGTACCTTCAAAGGATCCTTAGCCCCAAAGATGAGAGCTTTACTTATTAATCCCTTCATCAGGATCAACCTGAAATTTCAGTTCAATTATAATTTTCCCAAGGACCAAATATGTGCCTGGTACAACGTTTGGCAATGCAAAGGGCATAAGGATAAAACAAGATTCTGCTCTAAGGAACATTATCATGGGAGTTGGGAGCTGGGGGAAGAAGGAAGCCAGCTCTCCTTTTGACCCAGGAAGAACATGGGAAGTGCCATATAAAAGTTCAAAGGACTTCAAGTTATAAAGTACCACTGAGGAAAGAGAAAGCATCTTCCAGCATGGAGAGGGGGCTGGGAGAAGACTGTGACATGGCATCACAGAGAGAGTAACACGGGAAGAGCATCAGGAAGGAAAGGGAGGATGTCAACAGGCAGGACAAGGTATGTTCATGGAACCATCCATTCTGGTGGAGCAGAGATTCCTAGACTCTAACTCTATAATTAGTAAAATCTCCAGAAAGAGAAAAAAAGGCGGGAAAAAAGGTTGCTGGGGAGAATAAAATAAATTAAAAAAAAAAGAAAATGGAGTTCCCATCGTGGCTCAGTGGTTAACGAATCCGACTAGGAACCATGAGGTTGCGGGTTCGATCCCTGGCCTTGCTCAGTGGGTTAAGGACCCGGCGTTGCCGTGAGCTGTGGTGTAAGTTGCAGACGTGGCTCGGATCCTGCATTGCTGTGACTGTGGCGAAGGCCAGCAGCTAAAGCTCCTGTTAGACCCCTAGCCTGGGAACCTCCATATGCCGCAGGTGCAGCCCTAAAAAAAAAAACCACACACACACAAAAAAAAATTCATGCTAGGGTGGGACATGCAGGATGGGAGTCTGGGAAAGGCTGGGAACATGAGACAGAACACTGGGGTGTCGGATATGGAAGGCTTGGAAGGGGGCAAGCTTACCTCCGAACTTGGGGATTCTGAACCCTCACAATATGCCAGGCCCTGTACCAGGTGCTAGAGATACACTGAAGAACAGCAGACCTGGGACCTACGCTCAAGGACTTTCAATCTGGCAGTTAATGCAGTAATCACACGTGAGAATGTCTAATTTCCAAGAGAGAGAAAAAAGAGGGGAAAAAAAAACAGCAGATACTTGGAAAATGACTTCAATTAAAAGGCAAAATGAGACAACCAATGCAGAAGGCAGTTAGGAGAAGAGGAAGCAAATTGGAGCAGACAATTCCTGGAAGCCAGTAGAGGAAGAGTTTCAAGGAGTAATAAACGGTGCTAAGCGCTGCTGAGGCGCAAAGGGGGACAGGGACTGAGAAACAGCCACTGGCCGGTTTGGCACAGAGGACACGATGACCTGAGCGCAGTGCTGAAGCAGGTGGGGCAGGATTTCAAGGGGCTAATGCGTGAGGAGACAGCAGAAAAGTGCAGGGGACGAGACTTCTCTTCCAAGAAGTTAAACAACAAAGGAAAGGTGATGGGGAGAAAGGTGAGCAGAGGAAGGAGTGAGTGTAAGGGATCTCCTTCTGAAAATGGGGATGCTTTCAAAGAGACCGAACAGGGCCAATGGGGAAAGAGAAGGAGACAGAAGGTGTAAGAAAGGAGGAGCACCAGTGCCGGGGCTCTGCTCCGGGGAGCCTGGGAAGCTCTTAAGAATATCAACCAACAGGTCAGCACAGCTTCTTGGAGAGAAGGGGAAAGGAAATGAGTGAAGATCAAAATACTCGGGAATTATAGACGGCAAGAAAGCATGCTGAGGAAGCGCTTGTTATGGGGTCAGGGGGTCTTTGCTGGGAAACAGTGGGGAAGGAGAGTCATTGGCTGGGATCTGAGTGAGACATGAACAGCCTGGAATGTGCCATCAGCCGCCAACTGTACATGCACGCTACAAACATTTACAGAGGGCCTTGCAGGCACCAGAAACTGTGCATTTACACAGGGGCATAAACCAAGTCAGCAGACATTTATTACTATAGGTAAATACTCTGGGTAAAGAGAAACAGGTTCATTTTATCACACTCACATCTAGAAAAAGACCATAAGCAACAACTACACATCCTTTGAAGCTTATGTATGTGCTAATGGATGAGATCTCACTATTTTAAGAGTCCAAAATTCATTCCTCAGAAGGCAATATATGGTAGTGGTTCATTTATTCCACAGATGCTGCATGCCTGAACACCACACGAACGAGCTCTGAAGAAGCAAGCCAGGGCTCCTGTCCTCCAGAAGGTCACCATCAGATGTGACATCCTGAAAGCTTCTGCTCTTTCCACCATTGTAGTACCTTTTATTTGGTGCCTGCAACACTAACTGAACCAGGCCTCACAGTTTCTATGCTTCATTAGGAGGTAAGCTTGGCTATCTGAACATCTGTACCAAGATACTTTTCTGGACGCAACATGATTTTAGGCAATGGAGCAGACCAGAGGGTTCCAGTGCATGGTTTTTCAAACCATTAGACACCAAGACAAACTCTCTTAAAAACACTGTAGGAGTCCTCTTGTGGTGCAGCGGGCTAAGGACCCAGCTTTGTTCTGCAGCAGCTTGGGTCGCTGCTGTGGTATGGGTTCGACCTCTGGCCCAGGAACCTCCACATGCCTGGAGTATGGCCAAAAAAGGGAAAAAACAAAACAAAACAAAACAAAAACGCACTGCATCTTTTTTAGGTTTTCTTTTTACGATTGCAGCCTCGGATTCACCCGGGCTAGGGGTCGAATTGGAGCTGCAGCTGCAGGCCTACACCACAGCCACAGCAACACCAGGTCCAAGCTACATCTGCAGCCGATGCCTCAGCTTGCAGCAATGTCGGATCCCTAACCCACTGAGTAAGGCCAGGGATCGAAACTGCATCCTTACAGAGACAACATCGGGTCCTTAACCCGCTGAGCCACAAAGGGAAGTCCTAAACCCACTGCAGCTTTTAAAATTATAAATTAAATGTGTCACTTCCCTGCAGGTAAACCTGCATATGTCCTCTCAGCTACAGTTAGAATAAAAGTTACCCTCCTTACTCCAGCCCTTGAGGCCCTTCACAACCTGTTCCCTGCCACCTCTTGTACCATCCTTGGGTACGTGCGTGTGTAAATTTTTCTTTAACGTTGAAAAACTAATGTTTAGGCTAGTGAAGAGCATCTCACCTCTCCTTCCTGGTCCAAGAAAGCAACGAACAAAACCAAACTCAATGCCGGCTTCATCCTACGGTGCACAAGTAATCACTCAGTATGTACTAAACATCACACGGGGGGGAAGAGGGTTAACAGGAGGAAGGTCATGCTTTATGCTCACAGTGACACATTTACTTCCCTAATTCTCTTAATGAGACAGGTTAATGATTCAGAATAAATTAATAGCATGTATTGATTCTGTAAAAATATGATTAATGACTTTTTTGAGATAAAATTATCAGCACCTTGATTATTAGGTAAAAAAAAAAAAACCCATTAACTGACTTTCAAGTTGGGTAATTTACTCCATTAAAATCAGTTACGGTGTTTCAAGATTTAACGTATTGTTCAAATTCATGTATGCAAACAAATTCATTAAAATTCAGGAGACCTCACTCAGAAACTTACTGTACTTAAAATTCAGGGCCCTAACAGAGTACATAGAGCTGGAATATTTAAATTGAAACACTTGTCCTTTCTAGACAGGGCATTAAACACGGTTTTTGTTTTTGTTTTTGTTTTCACCAGAAAGAGGCATTCAAGATGCCTGAGAGTTGGCAACAACTAGAAGGCTCTGAAGACCGCACTCCCTACATCACACTGCCATCCTGCACCCGAGGTCAAGAGCTGTCCTGGACACCTCCTTAGCCAGCTGAGGCCAGGGACAAACACCTTCACTATGGGAATGAGTTTAAAGAAATATTTCTCATTCTAGCTTAGTAAAACGCATGAGCTGGAGTTCCCTGGTGGCTCAGTAGGTTAAGGACCTGGCATTGTCACCAAACTAATTTTCTAGAAAACTAAAGCATACCCTGTCAAGTAACCAAAATGTTCTCGTTCATATTTTTTATGGAACTCATTCTAATAAGTGCTTAAGTTGCTTGGAAAAAAAACAAAACCCTCACCATTTACTGAGTGAGCCTGGCTGCCTGCACGGCCCTATGCTAAATGTTTTACTAACATTCATTAAACTGCCCGACAATAATCCTCTACAGAAGAGGGGACAGGGACCAAGGAGGTTTAAAGGATGTGACGACATTAACCAGCTAGTAAGGAATACCGCCAGAGTGCACCTTGTACCACATAACCGCCTTAAATATAGCTAAGCTTTTTTTTTTTTTTAATACTTTCAAGTCACTCTTAGGTCAGAAATCCATAGCAGTTAAAAACACAGACTCTGGAACCAGACTGCCTAGAACTCAAGTCTGCGTTAGTTCTACCCCTTACTCAATATGTGACCCTGAGATGTTATACAACCATGTCATGTCTCAGTTTCCTGATTTGGAAAAATGGAAATAATAACAGAATGTACCTGAGAGGTTGTTGTGAGAATGGTCAGTCCATGAAAAATGTTAATTTATGTTAAATGCCTAAAACTGTACCTGATATAAAGCACTCAGTAACTGTTAGCTCTTATCACTGAAAGCAAGTTTAACAATAAAGCCCTCATGATTCCCAAGGTTCTTATAGCTGTGTCCACCCGCAGTGAGCTGAGACTGAGTTCAGCCACACACACACACCTTCTGTGTCTCCCACGTGCCAAAGAGATTACGCACACAATAATGCAATTCATTCTCAAAATAAAACATAACAAAGGTCCTGCAAGAGCGTTACTACCCTTCCTTTATCAATAAAGAAAACGGTTAAATAATTGGTCTAAGACTCTCCAGTAGCAAGTAACAGAATCAGGATTTGAATTTGAGAGTTTCTGTCTCAAATGCCCAAGTCCTTTTATCTACACAATGTCATCCTCAGTTCCTATACCTACTTTTCCCATTTTGTTGGTGAGTCCACTTTATCACTTAGGATGAGATTTTTGGAAGGGACTTTTTAGGGTGTATGTAGCACAACATTCCCTGTTTGTTTATGAAGAAATGGAAGCCGGGGAGGCTCAATACTGACTTGCCCAAAGTCACATGGTGAATGCCACTGCCACAGTACCATGCTGCCACTCTTTCCTCTCCAGTGCTGATGGTCTGCCTCCAGGAAGCCCCCAGCTCTGCTCCCAACAGCCACTGTATAAATCAAGAATGCAAAAGCTGGGAGTTCATGTTGTGGCGCAGTGGAAACGAATCCGACTAGGAACCATGAGGTTGCAGGTTCAATCCTTGGCAATGCTCAGTGGGTTAACGACCCGGCGTTGCCGTGAGCTGTGGTGTAGGTTGCAGACGTGGCTCGGATCCCGCGTTGCTGTGGCTGTGGCGAAGGCCGGCGGCTACAGCTCCGATTAGACCCCTAGCCTGGGAACCGCCATATGCCACGGGTGAGGACCTTCAAAAGCAAAAAAAAAAAAAAAATGAAAAAGAAAAGAATGCAAAGGCTGGAGTTCCCTGGTGGCCTAGCAGTTAAGAATCAGTACTGTCATTGCTGTCGCATGGGTTTGAGCCCTAGCCTGAAAACTTCCACATGCCGTGGGAGTGGCAAAGGCTAAATGAGGACCCAGGGGCTCCTCAGTGAGGCAGGTTTATGCATTTCAGCAAATGAATTTTATTATATCTAGTTTCACTGCTTGGACCTTTCCACGTTCTGGCTCACAGTAGCATTCTGGAGACTCAAGGTTAGCAAATAAATCAGATGTTACCCCGGCCTGCAATGTCACTGTGAACCTGAGGAAAACTGCCAAACGTGGCTTTACAAACAAAACCCAGAGGAGAGACAATTTCACCCTAGAAAAAGGGAAAGGACAAGCTAAGGTGAAGTTTAAACTTAATTTGCCAAAGGAAGGAAGTTCACAATTACAGCAGTCATTCCTAGCACACTACAGTCTAACGCCAACAACACACATACAAGCCTAACAAACCAATGGCCCCATGTGGAGGAGCAATGCTGAGATTTCCGATGTAATTAGCTTCCTTTCCACAGAAGAGTTGGATTCTTAATTAAACTGTCTCCTCCTGCCCCCATTCCGCTGTGTATACATTTGATTGCTTCCCAAGGGACTGGGTTAGAGGCCAGGAGACAAGCCGAAACCACAGTCCACTGACCTCCCGGGGCCAGCAGGCAACGTGATGCATGTGTGTATTAGCTGTTACTGGGCCTTCTCCAGGGAGAGGCTGTTTTCATCCTTCCTCTCAATACACTTCTAACAGGTTTCCTGGTCAGTTCACACAGTTCTTTCAGACCACTGGAAGTGACCGCTCCTGCAGGCTAAGTGCCAAGCCACGACACTGAGTGCCACAGAAAACTCCAGGGCCCATTCTGAAGAGGAGCAGGTTATTGTGGACAGCCTGTGGTCCAGAGCTGAAGTTCAAGGCTCAAGGCGTGGCTCTTCTACCTACTGACTTGACTAATTGAGAGTCAATCACCCTCTCGGAACCTTAGCTCCCTTGTCTAGAACAGGAAGATAAACTCTGTGGAGATGATTGGAGATGACTGATGACTGAGGAGTTTAAACAGCAATGTAAGGGAAAGTCCTTTGTCAACAGTAAAGGTCCCAGCAAAGTGAAGGGGCCACTGACCACAACGTCTGCTCCTACCTGGTCTCCGTGTACAAAGTCCCCGATGACTCCCCACTGCTCTCGGGACAAAGTCCAGACTCCTAAACACTGAAGTCCCTTCACAGCCTGCCCTCCAATTACCCTTCAGCTTTACCTCCCATCTTCATCCAGGGGCTGAGTCTCCACACCTACAGGGGGAGTCCTCCCTCCTGAGTCTCCTGCATCCTACTCAACTAACTCCTCCCAGGTGCTGATTTCCACCTAGACGACATTCCCTCCTAGGGGACCTCCTCCTCTATGCTCCGGAAACATCTTACATAATCCCTTTGAAGCCCTTTTCATCACTGTGTTAAAATTACCTGGATACTCATTACTCTTCCTCCTTTCAATATCTTGTGGACTGAAAAATGCTCACTGGAGGAGTGAATTTAGTGTGCACGGCTTAGTGTCTGACACTAGTGGCCTACTAACAAATTACTGCGCTTCCCCAGCCTCTCCTTTTCACTGAAAACAAAGGCCACGAGAAGCTAAGAATTTGCCAAAAGCAAATGGCTAATAAAGGACAGAGATGGCTCGGACCCTACATTTCCTAGTTCAGCCTCAGACTTTCCTCCCACAAAATACTCTGTCCAGATTATATGCGGTACCATCAGTGTCTTTCCATAGCAAGAACACTGAAGGCAGAGGAGTTGTAAGAGCAAAGAGATTTGAAGTCAGAAAACCAGTGCTTAAGGCCAGGCTCTGTGAGACCCTGAACAACCTCCATGCCTCTGGCCCACAACTGTCAAACAGAAATTTAGCATCAGCATACCTAAGCAGCAAAAGGCTTCCTATTATTTCAGATGTTTTTCAGCTACTTTCCCATGTTTTAGGTGACAAAAATGAGATAAGGTGAAAATTCTTTATAATAGCACCTCAAAGAAATATTTTTTACAGCTTTCAAATACTGTCATCCCTTAGTATCTGGGGGGATTGGTTCTAGGGCACTCCCCTCCCCCCAAAAGCGTGGATATCAAAATCTGCGGATGTTCAAGTCTCATATAAAATGGCATAGTATTTGTACATAAACCTATACAAATCCTCCCATATACTTTATTTTTGGGTGTGTGTGTCCTTTTGTCCTTTTATGGCCGCACCCACGGCATATGGAGGTTCCCAGGCTAGTGGTCTAACAAGAGCTGTAGCCACCGGCCTTCACCACAGCCACAGCAACGCCAGATCCAAGCCACCTCTGCAACCTACACCACAACTCATGGCAACACAGGATCTTTAACCCACTGAGTGAGGTCAGGGATCGAACCCGCAACCTCATGGTTCCTAGTCGGATTCGTTTCTGCTGCGCCACGATGGGAACTCCTCCCATATACTTTAAATCATCTCTACTTATAATACCTAATACAATATAAATGCTATGTAAATAGATGCCGGTGCGTGGCAAATTCAAGTTTTGCTTTTTGGAACTTTGTGGAATTTTTTTTCCTGAGTATTTTCTAACCAAGGTTGGTTCAGTCTGTGGATGTGGAATCTGTGAATGTGGAATCCATGGATATGGAGGGCTGACTGTAGTTTTTTCTTGTGATGTTTAGCTTTATTATTTAAAGCAATACCTTTTTTTTTTCTTTTGGCTGCATCCATGGCATTCGGAATTTCCAGGGCCAGGGATCGAATCCTTGCCACAACAGAGACAACCCCCAATCCTTAACCCACTGAGCCACCAGGGAACTCCTAAGCCAAGACATTTTTAAGGACAAGATACAAAAGCATTAAGCCAAATCCTCGGTACCATAAAAAATATAATCAAATTACAACATCAACACAGGCCTGGCTTGAATTAACTAATGTTACTACTTCTTCCTTCTGTCTTCATGTTATCAAAACACTGCTGTCCATCTGCAAAAAGAAACCTCCCCGCAATCATTAACTGAAAAAGGACAAACTCTTTTTTTCTTAACAGACACTCCTTGATTTCATAGACTCATAGAATGCTGCAGCCAGAAGAGACTCTGAAGACCATCAAAGCCTGAACTTGTCCTTCACAATGAGAAAACAGGCCTGGTCTAATGTCCTTAAAAGGGAGTGGTGCTATCAATGATTGGAAACACGCACCAGTTGTTTTCCAGAGCACTATATACTTTATTTTGCAACAATGACAAGACGATTTGAACAAAAAATGTGGTAAATCGTATAATGAGATCCTGACAAAAATTTAAAATACAATGGCTGGATGCTAAAGGACCAAGAGAGAGACACACTTCTGATGATATTTACATATGCACATGGGTTTTTTGTTTGTTTGTTGGCCACATCCATGCCATGCAAAAGTTCCTGAGCCAGGGATCAAATCCGAGCCACAGCAGTGACAAGGCCAAATCCGTAACCACTAGGCCACCAGGGAACTCCTATATACACATGTTTTTAAATTTAGCTGTATAGAATTTTGTAGGTGTAAAAGAAATTGTTCCACTTGTCCTATTAATTTTTCACATTTCTATGAGATTAGAAATATTAAAAACAATAGTATGTAGACAAAATAGGAAATGCACTCAAACTACTTTGTTTGTGGATGACACTCTAATCTGTTCATTACTGGCTGTGACTGAGACAAGCACTGATTTTTTCATTCTTTAGTTTTAAACAACATAAAAAAGCAATGCAGTCAAAAGTCACTATATTTTAGGCAACTCTCACCCAAGAGTTTACTCCAACTGTTAATAAAGCAAAAGATACCGAACAAGTGGCCAAAGAAACTGATCGGGGAGAAGGGTGGAATGCTCTTTTCATTCTTCTCTTCCCAACCCAATCCCCTCTCCCCAAACCCTGGTGGGGTGAGGTGTTAATGGAGAGTGAAATGAGAAAATGGCCTGAATCATTCCAAAAATGGAACTGTTAACTCTCAATAGAGAACCATTTTCCAGCCCATCTCAAGATTTTATTCAGAGACTTTCAGAAGAGAAAAAAATAAAAATTTCCTTGCTGAAAACCATAAGCAGCTATCCTGTCCAAATTCGTAAGCAACAAAGTACTGTAGGGTTAGTCACTGACATTTCACAATGCAAACTCTTTGTTTCTGTAATGGATTTTGTGTATGAGATTAGAATATTGTGCAATACCTATTCCAGCTAAACAAGTGTTACATAGGGTCATAAGAAACGAAACAAACTCTTATAATTCAACTCTTAAAGAGATCAACCTGTATTTCATGTCAAAATCGATCCTATATTTTAGAGATTGTCCTAGTTTATATATCGGGAAAATATCTATGAATTATTGAAATAATCACTGCCAAGTTCTTCCTCCAAACATGCAAAATTACAGTGTGATGTGGGGAAGTCATGTCGGTCCCAGCTCTGCCAGCAGAAAGCTATGAGACACTACAGATTGCTGAGCAACTTGAGGTGGGATTCTATACCTAATGGAGCTTCTGCAAAGTGCTTTGAAATCCTGCAGTGCCGTCACGGGACGGCAAGCAGCACTGTCATCCAGCCTGTCTTAGTGACAGCAAGCCTAATTTGATGAACGTGAGGACACGCAAAGCTTTCACACTTTCTCCTGGGAGCTGAGAATTAAAATCCTGGGCCGAGGAAGATGAGTGCTCCGTGGAACATGACAAAGGTTCAGCAACAGGTAAATGCCAAAGCACCTAATTACTCTGATGCTAAATGCGCAGGTAAGATAGCAAGAAAATACTTCTTCACAGTCAAGTAACAGGGCTGCTGCAAGAACTATCTCCAAGTTGTTTCCACTACTTTATGTGACTTCCCTAAGGAAGTCCTGAGTAACTAAGTAACTTAAAAAAAAAAAAAAATACTGCATACATTTCTTCCTCTAAAGACAATCAGGCACCTACTAATTTTAAGGTTCTTAATAATTCAATGCAAATTATGAAAAATCCCCACATTCAAAACTGAATGTAGGAAAAGGACACATCTCCAGACACAATAGATCTAATAATCATTGATGGGTAACATTTTAATACTGAAATTTGGCCACAACACATTGGACAGCAAATACTACCCATTCACTTTAAAAAAGAGAGATAGCAAATGTGGAGCTCCCGTCGTGGCGCAGTGGTTAACGAATCCGACTAGGAACCACGAGGTTGCGGGTTCGATACCTGGCCTTGCTCAGCAGGTTAGCGATCTGGTGTTGCCGTGAGCTGTGGTGTAGGTCACAGACGCAGCTCGGATCCCACGTTGCTGTGGCTGTGGCGTAGGCTGGCAGCTGTGGCTCCTATTCGACCCCTAGCCTGGGAACCTCCATATGCCGCGGATGCAGCCCTAAAAAAAAAAAAAAAATAGACAGCCAATGTGTAGGATGTTGTCACCCACTCCCTCTCCGAACCCTGCCAGCAGCACTGGCATGCACACTAAAACCCATTTCATCCCGCTTTGCAGAGTCCTCAACCATACAGCACTAAATCACTAAAACAAATCTTCAAAGAAAGACAAAGACACTTAATGTTATTTAGCTTCAAGACTACCCTTAAACCTTCATTTAGACATAATATGGTACCTGTTCTGTATTATGTAATTTTCAAAAGGAAAAGGAGAGCAGGAAACATAACTGTCTACTTATTGTAGACACTATGCTGCTCCACTGAGAGACACAAGCAGTTCTATATAATAAATGTTTATATTCATCTTTTTAAAAGTAGAATTTAGCTGTATTCAACCCAAACGCCCAGCCCAGTTCCAACCCGCTCGCTACTGTCACTCAAACCAGTGCTGGGCATAGCACAGGCACAAACACAGCTCCATCTGCTAATTAAAACTAGGCATGAAACTGTTAACAGGCATCTGTTGCATTGTTTGAAGCTAATGGGCAAAGACAAAGCTGAAATAGCTCTTCTAAAGCAAACCCAGTGATTTCACTCATTTTCTATTTGGTATTTATGTTAGTGCGGGGTTGGAAGCTGCGTGTTAAACAGGTTATTATGGAGACTGAAAGATAAGGGAAATATCTTTCAGAGTCTAAAATATCCCTTTAAAACTAATTATAGAAAGATAGCACTTTTATGGTGGGGGAAATACCATTTTTGAATTTAAAATTCAAATCGAGCACTTTCAACCTTATCTCAGACATCATCTAATAATCTAGAATCCTATGAAAGATAATAACCAAAATTCAAGCAATGCTTTTTTAACTCCTATAGCGCTTTTATAATTCATCCATCCAGATACTCATTCACTCAGTTAATCAGTCATTTAAAACAGGACTTGGAGACTTAAAAAGTGAAGAAGACTAGTTTCCTGCCCTAGGGAGCTCACAGCAACCTTGCAAAGTTGGAAGAGGATTATTACACGCTGGTATAGATAAAGGCCTACCGACTCACTGATGGTCAGAAAAGTAAGAACATCAGAGGTCAGGACATGAACCCAGATCTGACAGCAGACCTCCTGCTCCTAATTCAGGCAATCTCCCTACACCAAACATGACCCAGGTCCCTTCATGGACTACTTGCATCTCAGAGCTCCGTATTATCTGTGCCACAACATGACCACCTAACTGCTACTTCCCCATCCCCACTCCCACCCTCTTCTCATCCTGCTATGAAAACGCTTTCCTGATTTTCCCAGGTAGCAATTCTAACACACAAGAGAGAGCTGCTGTCCAGAGGGGTCCTGTGTGCAGCCAAGCAGACCCAACCTAGAGCCAGCCTGAGGCCATGCCAGCAGCTCCCTGGCCTTCCACTTCTGCTTCCACGGTTCTTTTCTAACTCGGCTATCAGATTCCATTAAATATCAACCGCTAAATTCTCCCTTGCCTTCAAAGACCAGACATTTTCCACCAAGACAATATCCAAACCTATTTTCCTCCAGCTTTGCTCAGAGGATCCAAACAATCCCGGGGCTGTTGCCACGAGAAACCCCTCCCTGATTTGCTGCCATGCACAACAGCTGGTGACGCTCTTTGTCAAAGTACACTTGTTCTTAAGACATATCCAGGTCTGTCTCCCAGACTCAGTTTCCCACGCCCATCATTAACTTGCCAAATGGCTTTTTTCATTTATTAGAACACTGAGGAGATGAGTTTAACCCTTTATTAGTATTAAATCCCTAAAACAGTATTGTTTCCAAGCTATCGCTTAGATGGGAAGTCTAGCGACAGCTCTGAAAGAACACCATGACATTAAAATAAGGCTTTACGTACAAAGATTCAATTTGAAGTTGCCTGTCCCTTGCATATTTTTGTTTGAAAGGTTGAAACCAAGGAAAACAATTATGAAAATTAAAATCAACTTGCACTACATATCTGGCCTATGCTCAGCCAAATGCTGATATCATCTTGGATAAAAAAAGGCAAATATGACAAAGTTTGTTTTTCAGTCAGTAAGTCTTGATAAAAGTTTTGAATTGCTACCAACCAAAAACAGTTTTTAATGCTAAGCTAAGCTGGGGTCAGCAAACTCTTTCCATAAAGGAACAATTAGTAAACATTTTTAAGCTTTGTGGGACACATATGGTCTCTGTAGCATACTTTTTGAGTTATTTTTTAATAACCCTTTAAAATGTAAAAATAATTCTTTGCTTGTGGACTGCACAAAAACAGGCTGCAGGCCACATCTGGCCTGTGGGCCAGAGTTTGCCAACTCCTAAATTTAAAGAAAGTGGATCCAAGAAAAAAAAAATGCAATGTTAGGGAATAAAATGTCTCGAAAGTGCTCTGAAAGGACTAGACTGCAACCATTACCAGCACACTCTTAATATGACTTCTTTAGTTATTTTGCACATGGAAGGAATTTTAATGGTAGGATGCACTTTGATCTCCTAACCTGAAACTACAGTCACAGAAAGAAAGGGCAAAGGCCAATTCTTATATGCTGAGTGAGCCCATATAAACTCTATAGGACTGAGTCACTGTATTAGCATTTACTCTTTCCCTGAAGAACTAATCCAAGTGGGGACACCTTAGCTTTCCTCACATAAATAGCAAACGTGCAAAATCTAATTCCTCCCTGGAAAAGATGGTGGCCTGAATTTATAGAGGTGATCATACTGATCAGAAATAGTGGCAGCTCAACTGTGAAAAGTGACCCAGACTTGGGTTTCACCAGAGGCCCTTCTACAACCAGGTGTGTGATCTTGACGGTATCAACTTAGCTTTTTTAGATATAACTGGGGCAGGGGCATCAAGCAGATAATTTCTATGATTCTTTCTACTGTCAAACTGTGACTATACTAAAATAATAAAACCACTCAGGAAATACCCTGACAGGAAGAAGGGGGCAGGGCAGGGGAGAGACAGTAAAGGGAAGAAGTTTAGACTGGCCTGTTGGAGGACAGGGCTGGGTTTTCTCTTTTTGTTTTACCAACATCTTGTTTGGTACAGGCCACTCTAAGACATCAATATGCCATGGTATCGATATCAAAATGTTCCCATATCCCATAGGAAATGTAACAGGGAGCTACTGCATTACTGTTTCCTAGTTGTCTTAATGCTACCTTTTGCTACACTTAATTGTTAACAATGATTATGTTACGGGTTTGGAGAGTCCATCAGAATTTTTTGTCAGTTCTTAAACATCTGAACTGAAACGTTAGTTGGCTATTGATCCTAAGCAACGGGCCTATAACTTCAGATGGATAAAACATCCCTACTCAATAGTTAACAAATAGTTAACTGTTATCTCAATAGTTATCTGACCTACTTACAGGAAGATTCCTAGCAAGTCAGTTGGGAAAAAAAAAAAAAGGTACCCTCCACGACTCCCAAGAGCAGAAAGGAAATGAGGGGAGCCAGGATAGCAGAGAAGATGCCAGAACCTTAGAGAAATGAAAAAAGATAGTATCGGAGAGACGACCATATCTGTGATTGAAATCACTAAATGTCTCCTTCCTTTCATGATGGCAGAACCACTATCAAAAGTGTCTAGAGGTGGCAGATGTTCTTTAAAAAAAAAAAAAAAACCTACTTAAATTTTAACAAAGCAAAATTAAGGCTTTAAATGTATCTTCATTGGAAAAAACAGGCATTCATAAGTAACTACCAAAATGTACACACAAACCCCAGGTATTAAGAAATGGATCTTTCCTGCGATGTCGACCTAATCAAGTTTTGTCAGCAATGATGTTGCAAGCCTTGTCAAAACCCAATCAGAAAAGCCCAGAACTTCCACCCAGAGGTACCTCAAGAACTAATTAGGACTAGGAGGAGATGGGCCACCAACTCTCCCCACAGCAACTTCAGATCACCTGGAGACAGGGGTGAGGGAGGTGGCGGGAGCGGTGGTGAGGAGCTATTACCGCCAGAGATGCGGACACTCCAAGCCTGTGTCTGTGGCCAGTGTGTGTGTAACTTTCCATGAGAATGCTGTTACCCTTCGCCTTACTGTCCTAGCTTAATGGCGACTCCAAAGCATCAGGTTGCAGGTATGCACGTTCTCTGTGCTGTCTGAAGGCTCTGCGCTACCGCTTCCTGTCGGAGCTCTGGAGCTAAATAAGAGGCGGGGGATTTCCCCTCCTCCATGTCAACCGAAGACTCCGCTCAGAGCCTCTTTATACCACATCCACCCCACAGAAAATACCAAGGCCAACGTCATACATGAGACTCGCAGCATTTAACATCTCCCTCCTGGTAGGATGATTGATTGTTTTTCCTTCCTTAGTAGCTGCAACCCTCCACAAAACCGAATTTCAATCTTTACACGAAAAACAAAACCTACGCAAGAAAGATTCTACTCCTTCAGAATAAAAAGTACTGTTGTAAAAGGAAGCAGACACACAGAACAGGTGGGACAAAAATTAAAAGATCAAAAAAAAGAGGAAACTTATGAAAGCATTACAAACACGCAAAAGTCATTTCAAGACCTTAACAGAAACAGCATCAATGAGATACAGGCACTTTCAAATGCAGGAGAATGCTTCTGGGAGGGTCACACACAGAAGAGACAAAGGGGGACCCATTCAACTAGTTAGAAACTGTCCTTTACCATCTGGATTTCAGTGTGCACTCCGCAACGGAAAAGAGTTATTTGGGGCTTTGAAATTAGTACTAGCATCAAAAAATTAACGCCTTGTGGTTGCTGTAACAGCTCCCATCAAGTCTCTGAGGAATATACTTGAGACATGACATTTAAGATCTGCTTCCCCAGAAAAGAAAAAGTCCCACTCAAGAATGACCGACAAGAACTTGCAACTCAAACTTCCCTAACACCCAGGAGGTTTCAGACCACTCAATCCTTATGAAAGACGCCGTAACAAACAAACCACAGCCTTTCCTATTGCTTGGCTGAAGAGTGCTCCATACCCCAATTTTTTTTTTTTTTTTAGGGCCACAGGTGTGGTATATATAAGTTCCCAGACTATGGGCAGAATCAGAGCTACAGCTGCCGGCTTACACCACAGCCACAGCAACATGGGATCTGAGCCGAGGGACCCTTAACCCACTGAGCAGCCAGGGATGGAACCCACATCCTCATGGATATTAGCTACGTTCGTTTCTGCTGAGCCATGATGGGAACTCCAATATTCTTATTTATAAATGATAAATCATCCTAAAAACATACAAATATTCAAATATACTCGTTACCATAGCACTAACCCCCTAATAATTTCAGCAATTCATGGCAAAATATGCTGTAAGAATCATCCAACAGATGCTTAACTGAGCAACTATTAGAAGCCACAAGCATCACCCAGACAACCAAAAGCTAAGATTCTTAAGGTACTTAATTATCTGGAGCTATTTAACAAGGAAAATGATGTTCGGTCACTTGAACAGGCAGATGGAAACCAGCTCTGATTTGCTCTTCTTCAGTTTACACCAAGTTAAGAGATCCTGTTTCCTGAACACAAAGTCTTCCAAAAAGTAGGAAGGACAGCTCCCGGCCAAGACCGGGAAAATTCAGAATCAACTGAAAGTAACTGGGGGGTATATTGCATGTTGTGATCTGTTTAGCAAGTAATAATTAAAACCAAAGGAAAATGTACAGGGAGGCAGATAGAACGTAAGATCAATTCCTCAGCTGAGAAGTTACTGAACCTTCAAGGCTAAGAATTTTAAAAACTGTCAAGTGCAGCTTCTCAGGAAATAGTGAAGGAGTGAACTGGACGTTCCTGACCACACCATTCCCAAAGTCACCAATTCTCTCAACGCCAGTTTTACACTCACAGAATAATTTAAAACTCCACAGACAGTATTCCACTATCAGCCACTTTTTGCTCTTTCTCCTGCGCTTGATCCAAAGCAAGTAAAGACAGAGAAAATGATAACCAGTGTTCCCAGTTATTGGAGAAAGTCCTACTCACCATTTCCTCTCCTTTTTCCATCTTCTCTCTGCTCCACTCAGCTCTACTGTATATTCTGCTTCCTTTTTTCCTTTCTGTTTCACACGCAGCTCTCCTTTACTTTTTCCAAGTATCCTCATTCTGTCCTGTCCTCTGGTCCCCTGAACTCTTCTCCTTTCTGCAATTTCTTCTGCCCCTTCCCATGATACCTCTGACCAGATTTCTCCTAACCAGTGCCCCTCATCCCTCACTGCCTGATCACTCATTTCCCTGAATCCCTCTCGGATTCCCAGGTTCTCACCTCTCTTGTCCCTTGTGTCCTCTGTCCCTTTACTTCATGGACTTCCCATTCCCATTCCCCTAACCCTTCATTTCCCCCTTCACATTTCCTTCCTCCTTCCTGTCTTGCAATCCATTTCACACCCACTATCCCTTTCTCTCTCTCCATGAGGTTTCCTGTGTTTCCCCCACACACACTTTGTCCCTCTAAGTCTCCTCCCTGTCACACCCCGAAGTCTCTCATTTCCCCAAATACCCCTAGTCCTTGTTCCTCTGGTTCCCCTTCCCCTTCCTTTGCCCCCAAGTTCCTCCCTTCAACCTCTCCCCCCACACCGGCCTCATGTCCCCGCGTACCCCTTTCCCACGGACCTCGCCGCCCTGCCGTTCTCAGGGTCCCCTCCCTGGGGCTCCCGAGGCCCCCCACCACCACCGCTCTCTCCCGGCCCCCCCGCACCCGCCCCCCATTTCTCACTCCCAGTCCCCGGCCGAGGCCCCTCCCTCACCGATGGTGGAGATGAAGGTGGTGTTGAAGGCGTCCTCGGAAAAGCGAAATAGGAGGCAGGTCTTGCCCACCCCCGAGTCGCCGATCAGCAGCAGCTTGAACAGATAATCATACGTCTTCGCCATCTTCTCTCTCCGGCCCTCTGACCAGAGAGCGAAAGGAGCGGCAGAGAGAGGCGGGGAGGGTGCCGCGGGCCAGGGGGCGTGCCCGCTGAGCCGCCGCCGCTCGCCCCGCCCCTCTCCCCGCCCCTTTCCTCGGAGATAGCCTGCGCGCCCCTCCCCTCGTGACCAATCCGCGGGGTGTTCGTCATCACCACCCGTGCCCGATGCTCCATGGGATCTGTAGTTTCTTGGAGGATCTTCGGGCGTGCCCGGGGCAGGCTGTCCCCGGGCCCCCAGAGGATAAAAGAAGATCCGTCCTGGGCGGGGTGATCGAGGATTAGGCGTTTCCACTTGAGCTAGGCTGGGAGGCCAGGTTTCCAACTCCGCGTGTCGCGCCACCGGAACTTAACTTCGTCTATTCTTTGTGTGCAGGCGCCTTTCAATTCCAGGACCTCGGAATCTGAGTCCTGCGGTTCCCGCATCTCTTCTACTGGGACCCGGAACTGAGATGCTTTCTTTCCTTCACGCTGCCGTGGCGCAGCCTGTGGATTATCTGCAAAGTGCCTTACCTGACTTTTCCTCCAGTTCCTGCACCAGCACCACATCTAAGCCCTCTCCTGCAGACCCTCAGTTACAGAGCTCGAACAGAATGGTTGCCGTTCTAACTTGAACCCCACTCCTATTCTCCTTACGCCTCCAGAGCAGAACCAAGTACAGTGGGTATTTTAGAGGATTTCCTGTGCATACTGCTTCCCCCAACCCTCGCGGGAGGATGGACAAAAAAAAGAAAAAAAATGAAATCTGGAAATTGAAATATTTTAGGCTTGTGTTACAGGTCTTGCCCTATAAAACTGCAAGCATCGTGCAAAAGAGGAACTACGAACATGGCAATCTGGAGGATAAGATTTGGATTTTGTCTTGGTTCAGCAGTTTAGCACACAGGCTATCTGTAACTCAGTTTTCTCATCTGAAAAAAACAAACTGTTTCATAGGGTTGTAGGAAAAAAATAAGTGAGGTACTGAACGTGAAAGCACTTTGAAATCCTGAAGGCATTATAGAAATGTTCGTGATGGTTACCTTCTTCAACCCTCTGTGGTTCTCACTTAATGGGAGACAGCCGCATTCTGTTATACCCAACCTAATCCTTTATTTACTGTCTTAGACTATTCTTTGTTTTGTGGATGTATGGGTTCAGGCCTCTCTCACTCGGTAGTGGCAGAAACCCAACCCGTAATGAGAGATTCTGCCTTTTGGTATAGGCTGAGCCTCCCTGCCCCTGCCAGTTCTTGAGCAGGTCTGTGAACTTGGCCTCAGCCAAGGCTAAATAAATGTGGACAGCTCAGTACTATACCTTCCTCTTCATCCTGGAAAAGAAAGGGAGGGAAAAAAGAAAAAAAAAACTCAAAGACCGCTGGAATCTTCTTTTAGAAAATATGTACTGATTAAAATAACTTTTAGTTGCACTACCTGCATGCAACCATTGGCATTCTCTGTATGAATAAGAACACACTGACTTTGGAATTCTTTGTGCTAAAGTGGGTTAAGGATGTGGTGTTGTCACTGCAGCAGCTGGGGTGGCTGCAGTGGCATGGATTTGATCCCTGGCCTGGGAACTTTCATATGCCGTGGGCACGGCCAAAAATTTTTTTTAAAAGAACACACTGATGTGGCAAAGAACTGAAATTCATAAGAAAAGCTAGGGTTAGGAATTTTAAAGTCCCTAAGTTTCCTTAGGGGAATTTTGTTAATTGATGGAAATTTAAAAAAAAATTTTTTTAGTCTTGTTTTCACTTCCCCGGTTTTTTCTGTTAGCAAATATATATATAACATTGGGACTTTCTAGCTGTGCACCACTGTTGGACCATTCAAGCATTTTGATCTATTGACACTACTTCAAGAAGAATATGATATTTTTCCTTTTCTGAATTATGAATTTTCTTATTTCGTATAACAGCATGTTACTTAGAGATCAGATTTTGGTGGTAGTAACTACTCTTGAATCAAGGCACTTTGCTCCAGAGACTGGACAATAAGCATATTTGCAGAGCTGAGGGTACCACAAGTACCTTCAGCTGGTTGCCACTTTCTTTCCTGTCTCCAAGTGGCATGTTACCATGTTTTGAGAAAAACACATCAATATTCTTTGCCAGTTGCTCAAACTCACCCTTGAAATGCTACTTCATGCAGAATGCTAGGCAGACCAGCACTTTCAATTTGATACTGTAAATGTTTATTGAAGCCTTTGATAAGGTCAGCATGTACATGGCAGCTTGACTTACAGAAATCTAGCTGTCCAAGGAGTTTCGCCCCTGTGGTTTTTGTCTGGTCAGCACTCTTTCTTCCTGCTTTGGGGAAGCTTCTTCTCCCCGACTGGTGGCTGTGAATTATGGTACTTACTTTATTCCTTTAGCCACAGAGGTGGGCATATGGCCAAGCAAGGTCAAACTGAGTCCTTCCCCCGTGAATTTTTTAAATGATGGTGATGATGCTGAAAGGACATCTCTTTGATGTGAGGTCTGTGTGAGCTTCAGGCTGGTTTGACCAGAGCTCTAGTTCATTTTCCTGTATCCTTTTGTTACTGCCTTCCTCTATACGTTTACTCTGTTCCCAGTCTGGCTCTCCTCATGGTAGCAAGGAGGACTGCCATGTGCACAATTCCAAGGGCCATTATTCACTTCTTATAGTAGTTTATTCATCTTCAGGGTCTTTGACCCCCCCAAGAATCTGCAAACATATTCATGAGGGTCTGTGTGCTCTCTAGGCAAATCTTCAAATTAAGTCGAGCTTTCTTGAACTGGTTTAAATTGCTCTAAGAGGAGTTCCCATTGTGGCACAGCAGAAACGAATCTGACTAGTAACCATGAGGTTGCGGGGTCTATCCCTGTCCTCACTCATTGCGTTAAGGATCCGGCATTGCCGTGAGCTGTGTGTGGTGTAGGTCACAGATGCGGCTGAGATCCTGCATTGCTGTGGCTGTGGTATAGCTGGCAGTTGTAGCTCCAATTCAACCCCTAACCTGGGAACCTCCATATGCTTCAGGTGCAGCCCCAAAAAGCAAAAAATAAATTAAAAAAAAATAAATTGCTCCAAGACACTTGAGTGAGAGACATGTCTTCTTTCTTAAATGCTTAAGTGAAATTAAATTTGGCTTAGATCCCTACTTGTCAAGGGCTGGCAAAACTAGTACCAATCATTATTAGGAATTTTCCTTCCCTTAACTGTATCTTATAAAATTGCAAGTGCTTATATGGCCCTGAAACACTAGAGGCAAAGCAGCCTCTGGTCATCAGTCTGCTGATGCTTCTGTCCAATCACCCCTGGGTTCAGTCCTCTGCCATCTGTTGAGCACAGCTGTCCCGGTGGGCTACAAAGATGTCCTTCATGGTGATTATTTTCACTGACTGATGACTCAGCCATCGAATAAGTTCTCTCTGTATTATCTAATACTTTGTATACTTCTTTGTCTTCTCCCTTAAAACTTGTGCTCTTTGAGGAAAGGGACACTGCTGATTTTTCACTGTGTCCCCAGCATGCCTACCATGATGCCTTACACATGGTAGGTACTCAAGTTGTTGAATGAATGAATGAACATCATACTATCGTGCCAGCAGCCTAGGTATTTTTAAACCTCTGGGACACCTTCGGTTTGTTATTTGCTATTAGAGCTAGGTATTTTTAGCATCCCCAGTAGCTTTCTGGTTGTACTCTACCTTGTATTTCCACATTATTCATTCTGTAAGCATATTATTTATTGTTGTGTTTAAAAAATCAGCATGATTATATATTATTTCTCTAGCTTGTCAAGACTGTATGGCAAGATAACTCCTCAAAAATACCAGTTTCTTTTATCAACCATGTGTCATCCAGAAACATGCTATTTGTTTAGTGATAATTCAGTAGGATAATTCTATAATTATCTTCATCAGAGAGGGATACACTGTACTCTTTCCACCCACTGATGTTTCCTAAATGATCACTGGTTGAATAATGTCCACTCAAACAAATATTCATTAAGCTCACACTTTTGAAACCAGCTCAGCAAGGCCACCTGGAGGATACAAAGGTATCTATCATGTGGTCCCTGCCTTCAGTTTGCTCCCCGGATAATTGAGGGGAGATCCCACAAGTGAAAAGTTCAGTGATAAAGAGAAGGCAGATATCTGGCTGACACACACTTCATTTATTCTGATGGGTCAGGTATCCATTCTGATTGGTTGGCTTTTAATTCGGATTGGTCAGGCATCCTATCTGATTGCTCACGTGCTCATACCAAACTGACTGTTAAATATTTTGCATATCACCACGAGCCGTAAAAGTTAAATGAAAATGACATGATAATACCAAAAAATGGCTACATGAAATTTACTCTACTATAGGGTAGATTGGAAGGAATCCATTCTAATACCTCTTGTATTATTTCTTTCTCTAATAATAATTTTCCTGACAATAAAGTGTTAGTAAAATCCATTCCTTTCATTAAGGAATGTAGGATTTTGTGTCAAGGTATGTATACAGTTAGTACTATGTGTTTTAGGTAGTTTCTTTTTAGAATGAGTGATTAAAGAAAGCCTTTTGGAACCAACTTTAAAACGGACTTTGATCCAACAGCAAAGTCAACATATACTGAAACTCACAGTCAACACCATAACAGGTATTGAGATATGTAGGGTAGTAAATAGAACACTAAATGGCTTAAATAATAAAAAAATTTTACTTAATCATATACTAAAATAATCAGATCTAAAACTAGTGATAGGTGAGTAATTCAGCAACTCAAATGACATACCCAGGACCTGGTTTCTCTTGCTTTCTTAGCAGTGCTTCCTCAAAGTAACATTTGTTTCAACAGGTTGGCCCCATGTGGTTGTAAAATGTCTTCCTGAAATTTCTAAGACTCCTTGATTCAAAGAGTGTAGAATGTAAAAAAAGTTCAAACAAATACTGTAGAAGTGGAGCTCCCATTGTGGCTCAGCAGTACCGAACCCGACCAGTATCCATGAGGATGCAGGTTCAATCCCTGGCCTCATTAAGTGGGTTAAGGAGCTGGTATTGCCATGAGCTGTGGTGTAGGTCGCAGACATGCTCAGATCTGGTGTTGCTGTGGTTGTGGTGTAGGCCAACAGCTGCATCTCCATTCAACCCCTAGCCTGGGAAATTTCATATGCTATGGGTGCAGCCTTAAAAAGAAAAAAAACCAAAAAACCTGGAATTGAGTTCCATGCACCCTGACTGCCCTTCTGTGAACCAATCCTAGGGTCCTAGAAAAAGGCATAGGCCAACTGGCTTACATCATCGGAGCTGAGTATGGGGTCAACCTCACCCTAAATCACAGCGTTCTGTTAGAAATAGAGAAGACAGGAGGCAACATAGGTGTGGAAGCAACAAATGAATACTACCACCTACTTCAGTGTCAAATGCATATAGATATTCATATCATGTTTGGTTATGTTAAAATTTTTGGAGAGGCCATGGGGCTGAATTCAGGAAAATTCTGATTTGTCGTATTCTCTTAAACAGATGGGTTGATGTTGACCTGGGAAGTAGAGGCAAAAGGAAGTATTGTTTCGCTGAAGTTGTTCAAAGCTAGAACTAACGTAGGCACTTAGACTTCTAGTCCCTTTTCTACCCCCACTTCAGCAACCAGCTAAGGTTAACACTTCAGCAACCAGCTAAGGTTAACACTTCAGCAACATGGAACTTTCTAGATTCTCCATCAGGTTCTGACAAGCCTGTCCTGGAATTTTATCATGGAAGAAGGATTGGACAAAGCATCAGGTGACCCAGATTCTGTTCCTGGCTCTGCCACTAATTAGCTCTGTCACCTTAAACGAGGAGAACAACCCTTCTCTGCCTCAGTTTCCTCATTTGTAAAATGAAAGAGGCCACCTGAAATAAAATTTTTCTGTCTATAAAATCTTTCGGCTCTTGAACCCAAGCTCCTAACAGATGACCTGAGATCTGCCCTTGGGGTTCTAGGCTTATAGACTTTGGTCTCCAAAGCCAGCCAAACAGCCTAGTGAGTTGAGGAGGTTTATCAGTAGGCCTAGCAGGTCCCTTGGAGGCCAGGCAGGGTGTGGTACTGGGAAAGGAGCCCAGGACACCTAGTTCCTTATTCTAAACAGCATTCAGTTCACCCTTTGACTCAAGTTATCAGTACTTCTCTCTTTCCAAAGAATGCAAAGTTTCAGTCTTCTCTCTGATGGCAACAAGGTATTGGGATGCTAATCTACAGGATTAAGAAAAACCTGAAATTCGGCTTTGCATTTTGAGCCATATCCAATGATATTCCCCCTTCATATGGATAATCATTTCCTGAATAACCTTAAACATAGATTTCCCACTCCACTCCCCACCCCAACTGAACAGCAGCAAGGGTTTATAAACAGAGTTAATCAGGGAGCATGTTGAATGCTCCTGAACCTATGATAAAACACCCTGTCTCCCTTGAAATTCTTCGCTCGAGCTGTTCAGGCAGAACTGAAGAGTTAATATGAAATCTAGCAGAACTCTTTGATTACTCATTTTTAAGGTTTACAATGATAAATTACGGCGACAATCTAATGGAAGGCTGAAGGGCTGAGGGTTGATTTTGTCGAGCCAGAATAAATATTCAGAACAAGAAGAACTGCTAATAATATCCCAATCACAGAGTAATTCCCCTTCTATTACTTTCTGAAACGCGAATACCTATATGGCCTAATTAGGCCTGTTTAGGGGATTATCACATCTTATTTCTACACTGAATGGCCTCATTCGGCGTTTAATATTCATTGAGGCTTTTATGAAACAGAGAGGTTTCCATATGTCTCTGGAGCAAAACATTTGTGTTTGCCATCTGCTACTCGAGAGTAGTTTTGTAGAAAAAGAATGCAAATTGCTTGGTTCTTTCATTACTTTGGGGTTAGGCCGTATTGTAGCTGGGGCTGTGGGAGAGCCAGTTCACTGCTAGGAGAATACTGCTGTTTACTTAGCCACCAGTTTAAAAAAAAAAGTCTTCTTTACCAACAAATGGCATGAAAAGAAACGGAAGCCTAAAATTATCTTTGTCCTTTTAACTAGATGCAAAGACCATTGTGAAGTGATGTGTGAAGTTTTTTTTTTTTTTTTTTTTTCTTGAGCTGGCATTAAGGAGATACTGTCCAGAGCACCGGGCATTGAGGTCAGTGTAGCAAGCATCAGTTCTCTTTTTTCAGTCCCGACACCAAAGGAATATATGACTCAATACTTTAAAAAAATAAATAAAGGATCTCCTTGAGCTTAATATCAGAAAAGAGGTAAATTTCTCTTAGCACCCAGGAGGTAATTACCTTGGTTTTGGACTCTGTACCATTTGCTTCTCCTGTTCCCATTCATTTCTTGAATTGTGGATCATCCTCTACTCAATAACATCTCCACTGGCAGATGGATACACGTGATTAATCAGGAGTAACTTCAACCAAAAGAGTTTAACCAAAGTGGAAACCCTGGAACTTTGAGATTATTTGCAGATTTCAATTACTGATACTTTTTCTAATCCTCCTCACAGTAAAATTTCATTCATTGAGGTTATTAGCATATAGAATGTATGACACTAGCAAATGAAAGGGACTTACTCTGGCCACTGACTATCTATGAGATCCGAACCTAATGGACCTCTGATTTCTTTTTCTTTTCTTTCTTTCTTTCTTTTTAGGGCTGCACCTGCGCATATGGAAGTTCCCAGGCTAGGGGTCAAATCAGAGCTGCTGCTTAAGCCACAGCCACGGCAACTTGGAATCAGAGCTACATCTGCGACCTACACGACAGCTCAGGGCAACACTGGATCCTTAACCTGCTGAGCGAGGCCAGGGATAGAACCCGCATCCTTATGGACACTAGTTGGGTTCTTAACTTGCTGAGCCACAATGGGAACTCCTGGACCTCTGATTTCTAAGACTGTTTTCTGCTTTAAGATGCTATTAAACCAGTGAGTGTAATAGATCATTTATTCTAATGTTTCTGAATTTGTATCTCAGGACATTAAGTGAATCAGCAGGTGTTAGTAGGCGAAACTAGAAGAGAGGGTTTCATGGTCGAGCTCTTTTGAGAAATGCTGCTATCAAAGTGTTTTGAAGATAAAGCCTCTTGGAATCCTGCATGCAACGAAGTACCTTGTGACTCTTTGCAGTGGGTGTGGTGGGCAGCTGTCCCCACACAGCTGCCCGAGGCCGCTTTTTGAAGGAGCATCTTAGGGGACCTGTGTTTTGCAGAACATAATTTGGGAAACTCTGATTTAATCCACACTCTTCATTTTAGATAGGAAGATCTAAACTGCCAAGCCCTACTGTCAGGATGAAAACCAGCATGTTTACAGGAAGCCGTCCAGAAGGGAGGCAGCATCCATTACCAGAGCTCCTGACAAACAGGACTGAGAACTCCTGTCCCTGCCTCCTGAGTTTCTCCTGATCCTGGGTTTCTCCTGACTCCCAGGGCAGGGCTCCCTCTTGCTCCCTCTGTCACCATCATACCCACAGAAAGATCAGCCAAGGGGGTAGGGGGCACTGCAATGGCTGTTCCCTCCCTACAGGGGGCAGCTGCTCTTCCTCACGTCCTTGGGGCTGGCTTTCACTGGAATGAATATCGCCTTATGTGCAGAAGCAAGTTTACCTAGAATTCTCAAAGTACAAAAACTAGATCCCTAAAGGAACATTCTGGATGCTGTGTTTTTCAGACAAAAAGACTAATGTCAAGTAATTAAGCTAACATTCGTGTTCTTTCTTTTCTATTATTCTGTATTTTGAGTCACTTATAGGATATATGAGACGGTCGCATCACACCCAGTCTAATTTTCTACAGTGACACCTAAAGTTCTGTAAAATGATCTGCACAATAAAATGTTTTGAAGATGAATTAGTTAAATTTCTTAAGGGTATGAATTATCTTCACATTGAATCCCTAATGACTAACACTGGGCTTGGCATATATTAGACACATAGTGATAAATATGTTTGCATTAATTAGCAGATTATAATCTGATGATTGGGATTTAATGAAAAGAATGGTAATACTATATTAATGGTACTAATGATATCTTACCTTTTCAAAAGTCTTAAAGATATGTTCCTTGACCTGGTCAAGTTTTATAAACAGAAGCTATATTTGTAACCTTCTGTTTTCATAAACAATTGCACTGTGATGTGTGCTTCTTTTAGATGGCAATAAGTGGAATCACTTCTGTATTTGATTCTCAGACACATGCCTACAGACTCAGAATTGGGATGAGTCAGTAGACATCAAGTTCTGGCTTCCAGTCATTGTCGAACTCCGCTTTCAGTTACTTGGACTGTATCAAACATCCCCAGAGACAACACATATAATAATAAGCCTGAAGAAATGTATGATCCTGGAGGGCCTTCTGAGTCATCAAAGAAGGATTAAGTTATGTTGCTAAATTACAGTTTGTGTTCCTATACTGTTGATCCTTGAATAACATGGGCTTAAACTGCACGGGTCCACTTATATAGGAATTTTTTTCAATAAATACCCCAAAATAAGTTATCATTGTTAAGAACTTGACTAGTATCCATGAGGATGCGGGTCGATCCCTGGCATTGCTCAGTGGTTTATGCATCCGGCGTTGCTGTGAGCTATGGCATAGGTCATAGATGCAGCTTGGGTTTTGCATTGATGTGGCTGTGGTGTAGGCCGGCAGCTGCAGCTCCCATTGATTTCTAGCCTGGGAACTTCCATATGACACTGGTGTGGCTGTAAAAACAAAAAAAATCCAAAAATACACATACAGAATATCCTGTGCAAGACTTGAAGTGGATAGCCTATCCTTATGCAGGCAAAAAGTAATATTTGATATGAAATTAATATGTTAGTTTTCTTACTGTTCTATAACTTTGCTTTCAACAAATTACATGACTGTACAGTGTGTTTCTCTCTCCCTCCACCCCCCATCTCTTTCTCTTGTAAAAAAAGAAACTGCATATCAGCCTATCATTATAGGTAAGTCATTTTTAACAATGTTTCTAATACTGTATGATAAATATGACTGTAATACTGCATGCCATAAAAATATATAACCATTCATGAGTGTACAGGCTAGGTTACAGTGAGGCAATTGTATCACTTACACTGGGCTGTCATAAAGAAATCATGCTGCTGCTTCTTTGTTATCCATGCATGAACCATTTTAAACTGTAAACAAATGACTTTCTTTTTCACATTATATTTTCACTAAACCTATAAAACCTCTTGCTATCCCGAGTTTTGAGGGTGTTCACCAGCTGTGTTCTCCTTTGCCTGGCAAAGCAATAAAGCTCTTCTTTCTGCTTCACCCACAACTCTGTCTCTGAGACTAAATTTGTGCCAGCATACACAGGCCAGTTGTGGCTACAGTAATAAACAGCTATTGCACATCTCAGAGTGCTCCAGATATTTGCTGCAAACTTCAAAAGATGGTGGTAGGACAAACACCCCTACCTTCTAACTAGCTAAAGTGGTCTTTATAGTTTTCAATAACTGGGACACAGTAGGAGAAGAAAAAGAAGACAAGAAATAGAGCACCCCAGGTAGCTCAGGAGGAAAGAATAAGACAACATGGGACACTCAGGCCCCTAACGTGGGACACTCAGGGCACCACTAAAGCTGGGACCTAGGCAGTATGCTTACTCCAAGAAAGAGAGACATTGGTAGAAGGAATACCCTGACCATCCCCAGAGAGGGAAGGTCCAAGCTTAACCCACTTCCTTTCAGCTCCTGGTAACCAAAGAATAAAACTTATGGGGCCTGGGAGGTCCCAAAATGCCTCCCCCCAAACACATCCCTGGTAAAAACACTACGGAAAACAGTATGGAGGTACCTCAGAAAACTAAATATAGAACTACCATATGATCCAGCAATCTCACTCTTGGGCATAAATCTGGACAAAACTTTCATTCAAAAAGATACATGCACCCCTACGTTCATTGAAGCACTATTCACGATAGCCAAGACATGGAAACAACCTAAATGTCCATCAACAAATGAATGGATTAAGAAGATGTGGTTCATATACACAATGGAATACTACTAAGCCATAAAAAAGAACAAAATAATGCCATTTGCAGCAACAGGGATGCAACTAGAGATTCTCATACTAAATCAGAAAGGGAAAGACAAACACCATATGATATCACTTTTATGTGGAATCTAAACTATGTCACAAATGAACATGTCTACGGAACAGAAACAAACTTATGGACATGGAGAACAACCACAACCCTGCTTGTGGTCGCCAAGGGGGAGGAGCAAGGAGTGGAATGGTTTGGGAGTTTGGGGCTGGTAGATGCAAACTATAGCCATACATTTGCCCTGATGTTCAGGAGGAAAGGAAAATTATACAGTGAAGTTGTCACAGAAAGTCACTACTCGTGACATGTATCACTGCTTGCTTTAAGTCTACTGCTAAAAGCACATGTACAATGTTTGTGTTACAAATTGGTATAATTGGTAAATGTATAGCCTACAAAATATTTCCTTATTAACATACCTCTGGAGTTGCCATTGTGGCTCAGTGGAAATGAACCTGACTAGTACCCATGGGATGCAGATTTGATCCCTGGCCTCACTCAGTGGGTTAAGGATCCGGTGTTACTGTGAGCTTGGTGTAAGTGGCAGATGTGGCTTGGATCCCAAGTTGCTGTGGCTATGGCCAGTGGCTACAGCTCTGATTATACTCCCAGCCTGGGAAACTCCATATGCCGTCGGTGTGGTCTAAAAAGCCAAAAAAAAAAAAAACAAACAAAAACAAAACAAAAAAAACCCCACAACCCTCTGAGCTTATTCACGATATCTGATAAATTTTTTCCCAATGTGGATAATGGAAAATATCTGTATATTAATAAAAAGGAGGCCTGGCAGCAAGGGAATGATGGACCCAGGGCAGGCAGTAACCACCTGGCACTGAGGGGCAAATGAAAGGTCATATTTTAGAATCCACATAAATGAAAGACTCACAATCAAGAGGGGAAATGATGAGGGAAAAAAAATCTTCATATTGTGGTATGTGTAAGTCATTCTGGCTTATACATTGTTTAACTTAAACTTTACTGGCCAGAGCACCCTATGCTGTGGCCTATTGAATATGCAGTGTATATCTGCTTTGGCTATTTAGGAGAGGAATGCTTTTAGAAATCTAACATAGAGGATGTCATAACTCACACTAAGGACTTGGTGAAATTTACCCAGCAAGCCTTAATAATAGTAATCAGAAGTTACTATGATGAAAAAGTGGTCCTATAAAACCATATAGCCCTTAATATTTTAATAGCTTCTCAAGGAGGAACTTACGCTATAATACATACCAAATGCTGTTTTTAATACCTGATGAATCTTCTAATGTGACTTACCTTATATATATATTTTTTCTTTTTGGGGTCACAACCGCGGCATTTGGAGGTTCCCAGGCTAGGGGTTGAATCGGAGCTACAGCTGCCTGCCTACACCGCAGCCACAGCAATGCCAGATCTGAGCCATGTCTGCAACCTACACCACAGCTCACGGCAACGCTGGATCGTTAACCCACTGAGCAAGGCCAGGGATCGAACCTGCAACCTCATGGTTCCTAGTTGGATTCGTTAACCACTGCACCACGACAGGAGCTCCTGATGTGACTTACCTTATGATGCATGTGAAAAATCATTTCTCCTCTCTGAATGATCCCCTTCCCAGTTTAGGGAAAATATTAGAAAAATGGTTTGGTTTCAGGAGCTGTTGGCTCAAGTCTCTGCTAATGATGTTGCAAAGTCTCTATTAATTGTTTCTCCTGCTGTACCTCTCCTATACCTGTATAATAATACAATTCAAGTGAGGTTCAGATACCACCTTGGTGGACCCCAAAACTTACCTAGTTCTATCAGCAAGAGAATTTCTCTCCTCTAACTAGGGGGACTACTCAACACCCATTCTCAGCAGGAAGCAATTACAAAAGACTAAACTTCAGCCCTATACCCTTCAAGACTGAAGACTGAAATATCTCAAGAGGGGATTTCATAAGCAGATAGGGTAGAGGGTCCCCAGAGTAAGAGAGCCAGTCATGGCTTTCTTGATAAAGAGAAGTCTAAGCCGTTTTGCCATCTAAGCCTGACCATAGTGCTTGTCCTTGATCAGGTCTCAGTAATAAATAATCTTAAACGAACAAAAGAATGCAGGAGCAAACAGCTGTTATCAGGCAAGAGAAGTAACAATAGCAAAGATAAACAAATCAGCAGTAAAGACCCCCAGTTTTGTTTTAATGGTAAAGATTAGCCTGAAGGGCGCAACCATTGGATCAGCCGGAACCTAAGGGATGATGAGGTTGACTTTTTCTGACCTTCAGACTTCAATCAACTACAGTTTGGACTCTTTTGGACCTTTGCCCCAATCCTTTCTTTTCTTTCTTCCTTTCTTCCTTCCTTTCTCTCTCTCTTTCTTTCTTTTCTCTTCCTTCTTTCTTTTCTTTTCTTTCTCTTTTTCTTTCTCTCTTTCTCTCCTTTTGAGTTCCCAGGCCTGGGATCACATCCAAGCAACAAGTTTCAGTTGTGACCTAAGCTGCAGCTATGGCAGTACCGGATCCTTAATCCACTGAGCAAGACAAGGGACTGAACCTGCATCCTCACAGAGACTATGTCAGTTTTTTAACCTACTGAGCCACCACGGGAACTCCCACAAAATATATGTTATTGGACGGCTTATATCATCTGTAAAGCTTCTGGTCAACAGTAGGCTATTAGTAGTTAAGTTTGGGGGGAGTTAGAAGTTATATGTGGATTTTTGACCATGTAGGGATAGGCACCCCAAACCCCACATTGTTCAAGTGTCAACTAGATTTTCATTAATTTAATAAAAACTTTTTCCCCTAGTACCTACAATATAAAGCAATTCTCTAGCTACTATTGATAGGGATAGAGAGGGACAGTTACACAGGTAGTTGTAGAAATCCCTCTAGGGGACCACTGGTGGAGACGGAAACCTAGGGATCTCTGAAAGACCACTGTAAGTTAATGGTCACACAGGAAAGTTATCAGAATGCCATGGAACAAAGCAGGCTTGCTTAACTATAACACCATAAATAAAAGTATGAGATATGCTCATGCATTAAGTGAAAAATAAAATGAGGCCTGCACTCAAGTTCAGTAAGATCATGATCCTTAGGACCAAGCGCAGGAATTTAAGGGAAAGATGACATTCCAAAGTAGGAGACCCTCGTTATATGGAAACCTGAGGTGATCTGACATATTTTAGCATGGGTTACCACCCTTCTGCTGATGTGACAGTCCTAGTTTGACCTCCTAGGGTCAAATACTCTCTTACCGGAGTTCACGTCATGGCTCAGCAGTCAGCGAACCCAACTAGCATCCATGAGGAAGCGGGTTCAATACCTGGCCTCGCTCACGGTTAAGGATCCGGCGTTGCCGTGAGCTGTGGTGTAGTTTGCAGACGTGGCTCGGATCCCACATTGCTGTGGCTGTGGTGAAGGCCGGCGGCTCCAGCTCCTGTTAGACTCCTAGCCTGGGAACCTCCATATGCCTCAGGTGCGGCCCTAAAAAGACAAAAAGAACAACAACAACAAAAAAAAGCAAATACTTTCTTACCCAATATGAGGGAGGAGCTAGTGATGTAAGCCTGATGCCTACTTGAAGAATGAGGAAGAAGGCAGTCTTCTCCCCATCGCCTACCTTCCCTGGATTATAAATATGCAGCCCATCTCATCCTCTGGGTAGAGCCCCTTCACCTGTCCACTTGCATCCCTCACAAGAGTCCTATGTTAATATTTCTTGCCTATCACTTTGTCTTTTGCTGAATTCCTTCTGCACTGGAACACAAACAACCTGAGCCTCCGTAAGTCCAGACACCAGGCGAGCGATTCTAATTAAAAAACCATGGGTTTGGAGTTTCCTTGTGGGGCAGTGGGTTAAGGATCTGATATTGTCACTTTAGCAGCTTGGGATACTGCTGTGACACGGGTTTGATCCTTGGCCCAGGAACTTCTACATGCTGCTAGCACAGCCAAAAAAACAAAAAACAAACAAAAACAAAACTGTGGGTTCAAGTCCCAATCTGGGTTTGGGCTGGGTTCGAGTCAGAGGTGTTTCAGTTTCACTATAAGGGGAATAAAAGTGAAACTGATACAGACCACCCCTCAAGAAGCTTACGGCCTTAGGAGTTCCCTTTGTGGCTCAGTGGTTAACGAATCTAAGAACCATGAGGTTGCAGGTTCGATCCCTGGCCTTGCTCAGTGGGTTAAGGATCCGGCGTTGCCGTGAGCTGTGGTGAAGGTTGCAGACATGGCTCGGATCCCGCGTTGCTGTGGCTGTGGTGAAGGCCGGCGGCTACAGCTCCTGTTAGACCCCTAGCCTGGGAACTTCCACATGCCGCGGGTGCGGCTCTACATAAAGGCAAAAAGACAAAAAAAAAAAAAAAAAAAGAAGAAGAAGCTTACGGCCTTGCAAGAGAGGTGTGGCACACATGTAAATAATTACAATGCCAGGCAAAATTATCATCTGCCCGTAAGAGGCCACTGTTATTTAAAGTTTTTTCCAAATTACCTTATTTTTCTTTCAAAACTGGTAGTCTGTAGTTAACAGATTACCCAATATATTAGAATTCCCTGTTCCCTGACTATTTTGGATAAATGAAAGGTTACATCCCTCCATATCAGAAACCTCAGGTTTTACTAGCAGCTGTCAACACTGTCTGAGAGTCGTGCTTCTCATTAGGTGACGGGTCTGGACCATTCCAGCCAGGTCTTATTGACAGCTCTAAGTCATCTCCTTTGGATGTACAATTCATCTGAACTGGATAGGGAAGGAGGATGATCACGATAACATGGGAACTTGAACCGAGATGGGGAGGCTGAGCGCATGCTTTCAGGAAGCTGGATGCTTGGGTAGGTGGCAACGCAAAAGAAGGTGGGCCAAGTTATCAAGTGACAATCAGAAATGGGGGCAGCATAGGCAGAGGAATTGTCTCTGGCTCTGCAGAATGGTTCTGTCTGAAAGACAGTGACTCTGTCAGGAAGAAGGCGATGAGGGTGGAGGAGGACCTAACTGTCCATACTGCAGACGTGACCACTACTTGATGGTGTAAACTGACTTTTTTTCTTTTTGGTTGTGCTGTGGCATGAAGTTCCAGGGCCAGGGATTGAACCAGTGCCACAGCAGCAACCCAAGCCACTACAGTGACTGAACTAGATCCTTAACTCACTGTGCTACCAGAAGAACTCCCTGAACTGACTCATTTTTTTTTTTTGTCTTTTTGCCTTTTCTAGGGCCACTCCTGCGGCATATGGAGGTTCCCAGGCTAGGGGTCTAATCCGAGTTGTAGCCACTAACCTACACCACAGCCACAGCAACGCGGGATCCAAGCTGCGTCTGCAACCTACACCACAGCTCACGGCAACGCCGGATCCTTAACCCACTGAGCAAGGCCAGGGATCGAACCCTCAACTTCATGGTTCCTAGTTAGATTCGTTAACCACTGAGCCACGACAGGAACTCCTGAACTGACTCTTTTATTCTGATTTGGGCTGTATTTTTTACCTCCCCTTTAAAAGAAAAAAAACTTTAAGGAATACATTTATATAACCTACAGCCAAAGATCATTAAGGAAATATGTCCTTTATATATTAGACACAACAGTGTCAGAGAAGGCGGGACTAAAGCTTTTGAGTCAAGAATCCAGAATTCAATGCTGTTAGGCTAGACATACACAATAGCTACAGATTAGCATCAAAATACACATCTTACACACATTTCCTTATCTACGTCTTTTTGCCTTGAGAATCTGATGATAAAAATACTTTCTATATGTTGACACAGTCTCCTTAAAACTAAATGCTGTGAATCATTAATTCAAACAAAATTGAGATGTGAGTTAATAAGGAAGCTCATAGTGTTAACTTAGCATCTCAAGTCAGGACCGGGATCATGATTCTGATTCTGAGGGAAATTATATGGGCAGAGGAATCTGTTTTGATTCACAGCTCCCCACCATCTCAGCTGACCCAAGGCCCCTCCACAAAGAGCAGGGGGCCCTGGGTGAAATACTTCTCTTCTTTCTCCCAGCTGGCCCGTTTCCGCGAGGGGACAGCAGGGGCACCCGCCCTAAAGTCACAATCTGGGGGGAGGGGGTGTGTTTTTTTTTTTTTTTTGGTCTTTGTAGAGCCGCATCTGTGACATATGGAAGTTTCCAGGCTAGGGGTCCAGTCAGAGCTGTAGCTGCCGGCCATTGCCACAGCCCCAGCAACACCTACACAGCAGCTACACAGCAGCTTGTGGCAATGGGAGATCCTTAACCCACTGAGTGAGTCCAAGCATCAAACTTGCATCCTCATGGATACTAGTCGGGTTCTTAACTGGCTGAGCCACAGTGGGAACTCCACCATCTAGAGCTTTGGTGTCTGGTGTTTTATGGTTTTTCAGCCTCTCCAGTAAAATAGATAATTATAGAGCTTATTCATTTGCTCTCTGGCCCTTATACCTACTGGAGACCATGCTTCCTGCCCGGAGTAAGTTACTGTGGGAGGCAGCAGACAAAACACTTGAAGGAACTCGTGCCTCTGTATCTAGAGTTGAGGTGAAATTATTTATGGTATCCAGATTTGTGCAGATTCCAGTATTAACTCACGCTTTTGGCTTATTTGTTATTTGGCCAGATATTATCTGCTCTTAGGTCTTGGCAAGAGGCCCCTCCCTGGGGCCCACCCTTTAGAAAGCCCTACCCTGCTCTCTTCTGGTCACTCCTCCCCATTGAGCAAGGAATCTAAAGCCCACTGACTTATTCACTCAGAGCCTCTCCTACTTTTAGGCCCAGAATTCCCTGCCCAGGTCCCCACTCTCATGACCGGTCTATTCCTGACCTAGCCTTCCAAGGGTAGACTGTGTCACTGATGCGGCAACACAAGCCCAAGCAGTGGCCATAAGGGGGCGCTGATGTGGCGGGAGCTTGACCGTAGGTGGGGTGGGATCCTTATCCTGTGTATATGAGGCCCTTCGCATGTGGCCGGGCCTGGGGGTGGGAAAAGACATCAGGCCAGAACAGCTCCCCGAACCCCAACATGCTGTGTGGAGCCCTGAGGCGTTTTTGTTCAAAGTAATGTTTTTTTTTCTTTTTCTTCTCACAGCTGCACTCATGGCATATGGAAGTTCCCAGACTGGGGGTCAAATCGGAACTGCAGCCACTGGCCTACGCCACAGCCACAGCCACAGCCACAGCCACAGCCACAGCAATACCAGATCCAAACCACACTTTCGACCTATGCTGCAGCTTGTGGCCACGCCCCACCCTTAACCCACTGAGCGGGGCCAGGGGTCAAACCTGCATCTTTATGGATACTAGTTGGGTCCTTAACCTAATGAGCTACAACGGGAACGCCAATCAAGTGGTTTTATAGGTCATTATAAATGTATATGTGTCAAGGTAGGAAAGCTAACTGGCCTGTTGAGGCTGACTAGGTTCTTTAGCTATAATTTTTAGATATTTAGACGCATGATATGTGGGCTTCCATTTTACTTCTTATTCCGCATTCCACAAATAGGTCTGCTCTTAGAACAGGCTCTATTCTGAGTTTGCTTAGAAAAAAAATTTTTTTACTTTTGGCTGTACCTGAGGCATGTGGAAGTTCCCAGGCGAGGGATCAAACTTGTGCCACAGCAGTGATCTGAGCCACTGCAGTGACGAAACTGGGTCCCTAATCCACTGAGCCACAACGGAACCCCCTAAAATTTTAATATAAAGGACCTGGTAAGAGAGGGCTGATGTGTGGGTGATGGGTAGGCCGCTTTCCACCATGTCAGACGCAGCATTGCTAAAACCGCCCACATGTCCTGGCCTGCTCTCTGGCCTGACCAGAGAAACTTTACGGTATCTGTGTTTAACATACACCAAGAACCAGCAAAATATGACTGGGCTATTTTCAAATAATTCACTGTGCTCTGGTCATGGCGACTTTTTTCTCCCTGCCAAGCAGCTCTTCTTAATTGACTTCCTGCAGCTGCTTGGAGTTAAGAGCCGGGCACGTTGAAGGCCTCTTCCAGGTAAAAAGGAATGAACTCGAAAGGGAATTGGGCCAGGCTTCCTTGGTTGAACACCAGTTCACTTCAGCGTATCCCTAAGTCTTGCTATCTGTTCTGTCAGCTGTAAAGCGAGCAGGCTAATTCAGGCCTATCTTAGAGGCCAAGTGGTGGCCTTAATTCATGATGATTGTGAAGGGCTTTGTAAAGTCGTATACAAATGCAAAGGAGCATTAGAGCTATTTTATCCCAAGTCTGGAGTGCCTCCTGCTTTCCCCTGCCACGGGTAAGCCTCTAAGTCCTCTGCAGACTTCAGGGGTGCAGAAAACCATGGCTGGGTTCACATTACCTGAACCGAAAGCAGGATTCCTGGGAGTGGAGTGCAGAGCAATCAGGGCACAGTTCAGATTTCTGGGTGGCAGGCTGCACCGAGAGCCACTGTGTCTCCGGCTGGTGGCAGGTGATGAACTGGTTTCTGCAATCAAAGTACAAAGAATAGGTGTCCTTTTTAAAATTTAATTTATATTTTGCATTGGAGTTTAGTGTTGTGTTAGTTTCAGGTGTACAGTCATTTATTTCTAGGACTGTTTTGGAAAGGTCCTTGAGATGGAAAATGTGACGTTGAGGGAAGAGATCTTTCCAGAGTGCCACTTCTCCCAACTGTCCCGTCTGCTGGCTGACAGCTCACAGTAGAGAACAGGCAACACAAATCAAGCCTCGCTAGGATCCATTTCTTCCTTTAGTCTTGTGTCTTATTTATATGGGTCACAACCACTTAAAGACATGGGTACATGATGCATGATGTTCACTGCAGCACTGCTCACAATGGCCAAGACATGGAAGCAACTTAAATGTCCATAGACAGAGGAATGGATAAAGAAGATGTTGTACATACACACAATGGAATACTACTCAGCCATAAAAAAGCATGAAATAATGCCATTTGCAGCAACATGGATGGACCTACAGATCATACTAAGTGAAGTAAGTAAGAAAGAGAAAGAGAAATATCATATGATACTACTTATATGTGGAATCTAAAAAAAGATAAAAAGGAGGAGCTCCTACTGTGGCACAGTGGGTTAAGAATCTAACTGCGGCAGCCTGAGTCGCTGTGGAGGTGCAGGTCTGTCCCCAGCCCAGTGCAGTGGGTTAAAGATCTGGCGTAGCCTGCAGCTGTGGCTCAGATCCAGTTGCTACCCTGGGAGCCTCCATATGATGCGGTTGAGTCCAAGAAAAAAAAAAGATGCAAAGGAACTTATTTATGAAATAGAAATAGACTCAGAGGCTTCAAAAACAAACTTACAGTTACCAAAAGGGAAAGGCGGGGTGCAGGATAAATTAGGAGCTTGGGATTAACCTATATACACTATTGTATATAAAATAGATAATCAACAAGGACCCACTGTATAGCACAAGGAACTCTCCTCAACATTCTGTAAAAACCTATGTGGGAAAAGAATCTGAAAAACAATGGGTATATGTATAACTGAATCACTTTACTGTATACCTGAAACTAACACAACACTAAACTCCAATATAAAATAAAAATTAAATTAAAAAAAAAAAGACACAGGGAGTTCCCATCGTGGCACAGTGGAAATGAATCCGACTAGGAATCATGAGGTTGTGGGTTTGATCCCTGGCCTTGCTCAGTAGATTAAGGATCCAGTATCGCCATGAGCTGTGGTGTAGGTCACAGAAGCAGCTCGGATCTGGCATTGCTGTGGCTGTGGTGTGGGACAGCAGCTGTAGCTCCAATTTGATGCCTGGCCTGGGAACCTCCATATGCTGCAGGTGTAGCCCTAAAAAACACACACAAAAAAAGAAAAGAAAAGAAAACAAAAACAAAACCAAAAAACAATCAAAAACAAAAACAACGCAGGTACATGATTTAACAGAAGTTGTACTGGTCCTGCTGAGAATCACACCTGAGAATTTTGATTACTTTGGCTAACAGGATTTCCATTTCTCTCACATGATTTAGCTAACAACGTTCATATGCAGTAAATCATAGCTTCTGTATACTTGGTAGATGTGATCGCTCCTTGCCTTCATCTCCTACAGCTAGGATGTTACTGGAATGATGTGTCATATTTAGCATTTTGGTATATCTATTTTGTACAGCCTCTTGCTTAATATTAGATGACCCTGAGCTCCTTAAAAACCCCAGGAAGTTCTTAATCATTTTTACCTTACCCTCGACATCAATACCTTCCTTAGAGGAGATTTCAAAAAAGCTTGTCCAAATGCATTCAAAATGAAAAGTCAGGAGTTCCTGCCTGGTGCAACAAGACTGGCAGCATCTCTGCAGCACCAGGACGCAGGTTCGATCTCCAGCCTGGCACAATGGGTCATAGGATCAGGTGTTGCCACAGTGGTTTAAGGATCTGTGTTGTCATTGCAGCAGCTCGGGTCACTGCTGTGGTGAGGATCAGAACCCTGGCCCCGGGGGATTTCCACATGCCACGGACACCAAAAAAAAAAAAAAAAAGGAAGGAAAGAAACTCCTCATAAGATCAAAAATGATAAGAACTCCTACTGCCTATTAGGGAGCTTCATTTTCATTTTTTTTTTGCCTTTTTGCCTTTATGTAGAGCCACCCGCGGCATATGGAGGTTCCCAGACTAGGAGTCTAACAGGAGCTGTAGCTGCCAGCCTTCGCCACAGCCACAGCAACGCGGGATCCAAGCCGCGTCTGCAACCTACACCACAGCTCACGGCAACGCCGGATCCTTGACCCACTGAGCAAGGCCAGGGATCGAACCCGCAACCTCGTGGTTCCTAGTCGGATTTGTTAACCACTGAGCCACGAAGGGAACTCTTTCAATTTTTTTTTTTTTTTAATTCTTGTGGGAAGATCTAAGTATTTTATATTGGTTGAGGTCAAAGGTCCTTTAGCTTCAGCCAGACTTAGGCTCATGTCTTGCTTCTGCAAATTACCATTTGTGAGACATTGGGAACATACTTAACTAGTGTGGTGCCTTAGCTTCTTCACCTGTAAAGTGGGGAAGATAATACCAACTACCTTATAGAGAAGTTATAAAGACTAAATGAGATAATTCATGAAAAGTGCTTAGCACAGTGCCTGGCACAAAATAAGTGCTTAAACGATATCCTCCTCCTCCTCCTCCTCATCATCATCATTAGAGACTGCAGGGGAAGGAGTCTTGGTTGCTCTCAGAGCCTGAGTCCAGCCTTCAGATTTACTAAACTGCCCCATAGTTCCCTTAATGCCACCTTATTAATCTGAAGGAGGGAACCCATTTAAGTCAGAACCTCCAGACTTTCTGCTTCTAGTCCCTGACTTCAGATTTTATTCCCTTTTTTTTCTTTTAGGGCTGCACCCATAGCACATGGAATTTCCTAGGTCAGGAGTCAAATCGGAGCTGCAGCTGACAGCCTGCACCATAGCCACAATCACAGCAATGCCAGGTCTGAGCTGTATCTACAGCCTATACCGCAGCTTGCAGCAATGCCAGATCCTTAACCCACTGAGCAAGGCCAGGGATCGAACCCTCATCCTCATGGATACTAGTCAGGTTTGGAACTCACTGAGCCACAAGAGGAACTACTCAGATTTTATCCTTTGGATACCTAGAGAAGCATAAATAAGATAGTGCTCATCCAGACATAATATGAGGGCTATTTAAAAAGGTTTTGCAAGGTTCATGTTGTAGCTCAGTGGCTTAAGGACACAACATTGAATCTGTGAGGATGCAAGTAGGCTTCCTGGCCTCGCTCAGTGGGTAAGGATTTGGCATAGCCACAAGCTGTGGTGTAGGTCTCAGCTGCAGCTCTGATTCGACCGGGGGACTTCCATATGCTGAAGCTGCAGCTGTAAAAATAACAGAACAAAACACAAAATATAAAAAGGTATTCTTCAAATAAATTTCTTGTACATATGCCTAAGTGATTTTGTTGGTTATAAAATATATTGTTAGGCAATGTAGGCTCCTTGTAAGTAGGCTCAGTTCCAGTGCCCTTGGTTGGTCTTCAACCTGGTTCTCCTCTTAACGTGTGGTCCTGAGGATTAATTTTGCTATAAGAAAGAAATGTTTTGGTTGCAGACATTCATCTTCAGTCTGCTGAAGTTCACGATGGAGGCCTTTTCAGTTAACCAACGATGTTTAGATATTGTTTAGTGTCTAAGGGAGAAGGAAGAGCTACAGTGGGTCGGAAAGTGCATAGAGCCACCAGCTGCCTTGACAACAGGTTAAAGGGAGTAGGCACCTTAAGGGGGCTTTGTTCAGCCTATGACTTTCTTTTTCTTTTTTTCTTTTTAGGGCCACACCCATAGCATATGGAAGTTCCCAGGCCAGGGGCTGAATCAGAGCTGCAGCTGCCAGCCTCTGCCACAGCTACAGCGATGCCAGATCCGAGTTGCATCTGGGGCCTGCAGCTTGTGTTAATGGGGGATCCTTAATCCACTGAGCAAGGCCAGGGACTGAACCTCCAACCTCACGGATATTAGCTGGGTTCTTAACCTGCTGAGCCACCCCGGGAACTCCTATATCTCCTTTCTTAAGGCTTCCCCATATCCCCTTCCACAGGGGTGGGCTGCAGGGGTCTCTACCACCCCAAGTGCCCAGTTGATGGGAGGAGACACTCCTGACCAAGCTGAGACAGCCATAGCCTCTTTGCAGGACTTCTGGAATGGGGACACAGGCCTTCTGGTTGGTCACTATCGCCCCCACATCTAGGACAGCATTCAGTAAGGGGCTGGCATGGCCATTTTCGCTCTGGGAGGCAGAAAAAAAAAATTGGAATGGAGAGAAAGGTGACTAAAACAGCACCAGGGAGAGGTAGAGATGAGAAACCAGGTCACCTGAGAGACAAGGAGAGGTGGCAAGAGAATAGCTGTCTACATTCCCAGGGGCCTCTCTGGGCTTTGTTCTGACCCCCTTGAGGCCCAGCTGCCCTTCCTGCCCTGGCCCACATCCAGTCCACTCTCCGTTTTAGCACAGGCAAACTTGAGCTGTATCTGTTACGTGAAACACAAGGAGCCTTGGCTAAGTGAGCGGGCTGGCACAGAGAGAGGCCCCGCCAGGCGGTCTGGGTGCACAGACCAGGTCTGCACGGGGAAGCCCACCCCGGGGCCCGGCACACAAGCCAGCCAAAATCAGACATGCACACAAGTGGTTTTTGCTGATGTCAAAACTGAATAGAACAGATTCGTAGTTATTCCAAAACAATGTTCTCTCTTAGTCATTTCCTGAACTGCTTTCTTGTGTGGCAGGAAGCAGCTGGCACTACAGATGGCACACCCAGAACTGTGTCTAACCCCGAATATTTATAGGGGAGTGTGTGCTGGCGACTATCACGGGTCATGCATGTTGCAGGAAACACAGCTGGATAGGCTCTGGTCTCTTCTAACCAGCCATCAGTCCCCATTGCTGGGCCATTTGACACGCATCTGTAGCTCTGGCCCTGTCCCAGATTCAGAGGCAAATCTTGTCTCTAGCTGAAGGCTCTAAAGCGCCCTTGTTCAGTAGTTCAGGGGACACGGGTCATCCTGTGACTTGCCCTGCTCTGATCCACTGTCCTGGTTCTGCCCTCTGGGTTTCTGCCTTCAACCTGTCATTGAGACTCTGCTCCAATTCCTGCTGCAGAGCCTGGGTTCTTCATTCCTCTGGCTTCAGCCTCGGCCTCTATAACCTGACTGAGACCCTGGTCTCTTCAAAATCAGGACACTAACTTGCTTACATAGGTTTTCTCCAGGTAACACGACCTAAAATGCAGTGCAAGCTGGGAGCTTGCCACCTGCCCCTTGTCCTGTCTGACCCACACTGCCTGTCTGGGTCATTCATATGGTTCCTCCTAGCGTTTCCCCACAACTCCATCACCCGCACTTTCACCACTGTCAATAATCATATTTGCCCATAAATGGGACACCTAACTTTTGGACACCAAAGGTACATTTGTTTGGTACCTTTCTTTCTCTCTCTCTCTCTCTTTTTTTTTTTTTTTTTGGTCTTTAGGGCCACACCCACAGCATGTGGAGGTGCCCAGGCTAGGGGTCGAGTCAGAGCTGTAGCTGCTGGCCTACACTACAGCCACAGCAACCCCGGATCCTTAAGCCACAGAGAAAGGCCAGGGATCGAACCTGCATCCTCAAGGATGCTAGTCAGATTTGTTTCTGCTGAGCCACGATGGGAACTCCTAGATCTAACACTGAATCTCTCTCAATCGCCATGTAACCTGTTACTTCTCTGAAGATTCACGTGGTCCCACAGCTCTGCCTGCCTGGCAGGCAGCTTCCTCCACTGATTTCAGTTGGGCACCAATCACAAAGCCTTGCACACAGCAGGCCGACAGGGAGGTGGTGTGGCACGGTGGGGTAAGTATGACGTGAGCATGGGCATCCTGAGCAGACCCGGGTTCAAATTCTTGCTATCCCTCTTGCACCAGTTTTTAACGCCCACAGAACTTAAAAGTATTATTGAGGTAGTTCCCTGGTGGCCTAGTAGTTAGGATTTGGCACTTTCATCACTGCAGCCCAGGTTCAATCCCTGGTCTGGGAACTGGGATTCCCACATCAAGCCACTGCATGCAGCCCCAAAAATGCAAACAACCAAACAATAACAACAAAAAACAAAAACAAAATGTATTGTTGAAAAATTATATGAGACACTGTGTCTGGCCAAATTTAATAGTTACTTGCTCAAATCAAAATTTAGTATGTAATAAATACATCTGTCTTTCTTTCCTGAATTTACATTTCTTACCAATTTTACCGTGAGAGAATTCCCGTATCATTCAACCCACTGATTTAAAGGTTATTAAGTATATCCACTGGACTTAGGTTTCCAAAAATGGAATTCTAGTATAAGAGATATGAGGTTTATTAACAGTTAAAAAGACTTAGGATTTTAGTCAGCCACAATTTTATGTAAATTAATAGTGTCATGCCATGGTATTGCCAAAAGAGCATATGTGGTATTGGGCTGTGGTTTTTGTTTTTGTTTTTTGTCTTTTTCCTTTTTTTTTTTTTAGGACCGCACCCTCAGCATATGGAGGTTCCCAGGCTAGGGGTCTAATCGGATCTGTTGCCACTTGCCTACGCCCCAGCCACAGCAACGTGGGATCCGAGCCACGTCTGTGACCTACACCACAGCTCACGGCAACGCCAGATCCTTAACCCACTGAGCAAGGCCAGGGATTGAGCCCACAACCTCATGGTTCCTAGTTGGATTGAGCCATGATGGGAACTCCATACTGGGCTATTTTGATACCCATATGACGATCAGAACAAGCAGACTTCGGACAATATCTCAAAGCTACAGTAATCAAAGAAGTGTGACATTGGCACAAAAACGGACATATGGATCAATAGAACAGACTAGAGCTCGGAAATAAACCCACACATCTGTGGTCAATTTCTGACAAAGAAGGAAAGAATACACAATAGAGAAAAGACAGTCTCTTTGTCAAGGGAAGGGAGAGCTGGTCAGCCTCCTGTAAATCAATGAAGTTAGAACACACCCTCACACCATACACAAAAATAAACTCAAACTGGCGTAAAGACAAATATAAAACACCCTACCATAAAACTCCTAGAAGAGTTTTATGCCTATGTTAGGCAAAACATTCTCTGACATAAATTGCAGCAATGTTTTCTTAGGTCAGTCTCCCAAGGCTTAAAAATAAAAGCAAAACTATATAAATGGGACCTAATCAAACTTATAAGCCTTTGCACAGCAAAGGAACCCATAAACAAAACGAAAAGACTACTTATGGACTACAAGAAACTATTTGCAAATGATTAACGAGGGCTTAATTTCCAAAATATATAAACAGCTCATACAACTCAATAACAAAAAGCCAAACAACCTAATTTAAAAATGGGCAGAAGACCTAAATACACATTTCTCAAAAGAAGACAGGCAGATGGCCAATAGGTACATGAAAAGATGCTCAACATCGCAAATTATCAGAGAAACACAAATCAAAACTACGATGAGGAGTTCCCATCATGGCTCAGCAGTTAATGAACCCAGCTAGTATCCACAAGGGATGTGTGTTCGATCCCTGGCCTCACTCAGTGGGTTAAGGATCTGGCGTTGCCGTGAGCTGTGGTGTAGGTTGCAGATGCGGCTTGGATCCCGCGTTTCTGTGGCTGTGGTGTAGGCCGGTAGCTGCTACTCTGATTCGACCCCTACCCTGGGAACTTCCATATGCATGCCTTAAAAAGACAAAACAAAACAACCCCCCCCAAAAAAAAAAAACTGCAATAAGATACTACCTCCTGCTGGTCATGATAGCCATGATTAAAATGTCTACAAATAATAAATGCTGGAGAGGGTATAGAGGAAAGGGGACCCGCTACACTTTTGGTGGGAATGTAAGTTGGCACAGCCAGTATGGAAAAGTATGGAGGTTCCTCAAAAAATGAAAAAGCAATTACCATATGATCCAGCAAGCCCACTCCTGGGCATATATATGGAGAAAACTCTAATTCAGAAAAGACATGTGGAGTTCCCGTTGTGGCTCAGTGGTAACAAACCTGACTAATATCCATGAGGATGCGGGTTCCATCCCTAGCCTGGCTCAGTGGGTTAAGGATCTGGCATTGCCATGAGCTGTGGTATAGGTCACAGACGTGGCTCAGATCCTGAGTTGCTGTGGCTGTGGTGTAGCCTGGCAGTTATAGCTCTGATTCAGCCCTAGCCTGGGAACGTCAATATGCCGTGGGTGTGGCCCTAAAAAAAAAAAAAAGGCACGCGCAGCTATGGGCAGCACTATTTACAATATCTAAGACATGGAAGCAACCTAAATGTCCACTGATAGATGAATGGATAAAAAAGATGTGGTAAGTAAAGTTAAGTCAGAGAAAGACAAATATCATATTACTTATGAGTGGAATCTATTATATGACACAAATGAACTAATTTATGAACTAGAAACAGACCCATAGGCATAGAAAACAAACATGGTTATCAAAGGGGAAAGCTGAGGGTGGGGAGATAAAATAGGAGTTTGGGATTAGCAGATACAAAGATACAAACTGCTATATATAAAGTAAAAAACAAGTTCCTACTGTATAGGGCAGGAAACTATATATCTTTTTAAATTTTTCTTTTTTTGGGCCCCTCCTGCGGCATATGGAAATTCCCAGGCTAGGGGTCAAATCAGAGCAGCAGGTGCAGGCCTACAACACAGCCACACCCATGTTGGATCCGAGCTGCATCTGCGACATATACCACAACTCACTGCAGAGCCAGACCCTTAACCCACTGAACGAGGCCAGAGATCAAACCCACATCCTCATGGGTTTGTAACATTGCTAAGCTTCTATGGGAACTCCCAGAAACTAGATTTAATATCTTGTGCTAACATATTATGGAAAGGAATATTGTCTGAACCACTTTACCATACACCAGAAATTATACAACATTTTAAACCAACTATACTTCACTAAAAAATTAAATAAAACTGGAGTGGATTGTCCCTTCCTAACCTGAAATACTGTATTTAATATACATTCAGAGAGAAATGCCTTAGAGAGCTCTTACTCTGTTGTGTGTCATGCTCAAGTAGGTAAAATGATCAAGTAGGTCACCCCTTCACTCAAGGTCAGTCATCCAGTTTGAGTGAGTTGAATAGTCCATTCTTCCCCCTATTTTCCATTCTCACTCTCTCTGCTTTTTGATCAGAGGAAAGAGAAAAGCTCCAAATTGTCAATATGGCTATTTTATTAGCAGTTCTGATGATAATGGGAATATTCCTGAAATAAGATTGGCATTACCTGATCAGGGGCCTGTGCTCATCTTTTCCGCATTCAGTGTAAGGAGACTTCATCTTAGTACTTGAAACTGGCTGTGGTGGAAATATTTGCAGAAATCAGCAAATACCACAGACCAGCAACACAACTCTCAGTTCAGCTCACTGACCTGTGTCCCACGGCTTTAGAGCCACGCCACCCAATGACTACAGAACTGGCACTGTTTGCTTTCTTTTTGCTTTTTGGGGCCACATCCACAGCATATGGAGGTTCCCAGGCTAGGATTTAAATCAGAGCTACAGCTGCCAGCCACAGCCACAGCAACGCCAGAACCGAGCCACGTCTGCAAACTACACCACAGCTCATGGCAATGCTGGATCGTTAACCCAATGAGCAAGGCGAGGGATCGAACCCGCAACCTCATGGTTCCTAGTCAGATTCATTAACCACTGCACCACGACAGGAACTCCAGAGCTGGCACTGTTAATAATGACAGTCTTGGGAGTTCCCGTTGTGGCTCAGCAGTAACAAACCCGACTAATATTCATGAAGATGCAGGTTCAATCCCTGACCTTGCTCAGTGGGTTAAGGATCTGGTGTTGCCGTGATCTGTGGTATAGGTCGCAGGCTCAGATCTGGTGTTGCTGCAGCTGTGGCTGTGGCATAGACTAGCAGTTGAAACTCTGATTCAACCCCTAGCCTGGGAGCTTCCATATGCCACAGGTGTGGCCCTAAAATGTAATAATAATAATAATAATAATAATAATAATAATAATAATAATTAGTAGTAGTAGTAGTCTTTCTACTAGATTTTTGGATCATGCATCTATAAAAATGTATTGACAATGGTACTTAACTTTCATATATGGGCAATTTGGAATTTCAGTATAATGTAAATAACTACTTTCAGATGATTGGAATATTTAGGGGAAAATATTTGGGGAAGACTAGATTCATTCTCAACTGCCTTCTAGGCCACATCTCTTTGTTCTTTAGGAAAACCCATAATAACCATGGTCTGTGTATTTAGAGTCTGTGACGCACAACTACTTATGAAGGGACCATGTGACAGCCTAAGAAGAGTGTCCAAGATGAAGGCCCTCTGGAAATGAGAAGATAAAGCTTTCTGCTGGCTGGTATGTGCCCTGCATCAGTGGCTCTTTGTGCCACCTATTGGATTTTGGAAGAACAATCTCAGCTTTTGAGTCAAATGTGAGACTCTGACAAGTATTTTCTGCAATTGGAAAGTATGTACAATCTACCTTAAGGCAGAAGTAAAAACTTCACATTGTATAAGTTGTTATGAAGGAAATCACCATCAGCCCAAGATTCCCAGAGCCAACCCATCGTTTTTTTAATTATCAGCAAACTCTAGGAATTTCAGTTGGCATTAATTGAGTGCTTGCAACATGCTTTGTACTTACAAGCACTGTCTTATCTTCCTATAACCTTATAAAATAGGTATAAGTATTTTTATTTTACAGATGGGGAAGGTGATGTCAAGTGGTTAAGCGGCTATTAAAGTTAAAAAAAAAAAAGTTTCTGTCTTTCTAGGAAATGGTGATTACATTGCTACTGCTTCGTATCTAGAAGAGATTCCATAAATAGTTGAATCAGTTTTTTAATGTGAACAAATAGAGCACCTTTCTTAATACTTTGAGTCTTTAACCTATAAGCCTTTTAAGCAGCTTTTATCTAATGGAAAAACAGACTGAATTTCATTTATTTTGCTTCTACACACATTCCAGGGGCATTAACTCTAGAATGACACATAATTATTTTTCCAATTTTAGAAATACATTCATGGAGGCTTAACAGGAATTCAGTTCTCTCTTGATATTTTCATTAAGGCAATGGGAAATCCTTTGGTCAGTGGCCTACATTAAGAACTTAGCAGTAGTTCCCTGTGGTGCAGCAGGTTAATGATCCAGCATTGTTGCTGCAGTGGCTCAGGTTGCTGCTGTGGTGTGGGTTTGACCTCTGACAGGGAACTTTCACATGCCACAAATGTAGCCAAAAAAAAAAGAACCTAGTAAAGTCACAACTAGAAAGAAGGATTCCGGAGCAGTTAGTCTTTAAGAAGGACCACAAGTCAGTTCTGTTGAGTATGGTACTCAATTGACTTAGTTCTGTGCTTGCTAAGATTTGTACTACGCATGTGGAAGATGGGACTAAATCTCAATTTTGAGAAGCCTATGGACTTTTAGAGAAGAGACAGACACACGGACACAGGGAAAGTGAATTCACAGTACAAAGCATAAAAAAGTAAGAGCACACAAAACAGCAGTGGTTATTGGGAAATGATTAATGTAGGCAGTAAGTATGACAGGAACTCAGGAAAGGGACAGTGGACACCCGCGCAGTGACCTGGTTAGACTGATGACTGGGAAGCAGATGGACCTCATCTGCAAAGCCTTCTGGGCTAAAAGGGGAGCATATCCCACCAGGGGATTCTGGCAGATCACAGATAACCCACTCGGAAGGGGCCCAGCCCAACTAGAAACCAGAGGGCATTGGAAGCCAGCTGATACAGCCCATCAAAAGTCAGCCTCGGGGGCACAAAGCGAGGTTAAGGACAGAGACCAGATCTGGTGGGGGGTGCATACAAAAACCCAGTACAGTCCCCAAGAATGAGGTAAAATGTTCTGCCAGGCCAGCTAGCTTTGTCTGGGCTACTAAAACAAAATATCAACGACTGGGTGGCTTATTATACATAATTTCTTAATACATAATACAGTTCTGGAGACTGGGAAGTCCGAGGTCAAAGCATCAGCCAATCTGGTGTCTGGGGAGAACCTTCTTCTTTTTTCTTCTTCTTCTTTTTTTTAAGGGCTGCACCCTTAAAAAAAAAAAAAGGAGGTTCCCAGGCTAGGGGTTGAATCCGAGCAGTATCCACCAGCCTACGCCATAGCCACAAAAAGGCCAGATCCAAGCTGTGGCGTGACCTGCACCACAGCTCACGGCAACGCCAGATCCTAACCCGCTGAGCGAGGCCATGGATCGAACCTGCATCCATCCTCATGGATGCTAGTCAGATTTGTTTCAGCTGAGCCACGACAGGACCTCCCCTCCCCCCCCGCCGCCCCCGCCACCCGAGCCTGCTTCTTGGTTTATAGATGGCATTTTTCTCACTGTGTCCTTACACATCAGGAGCAAGGAGCTCTCTGGGGCCTCTTTTTTAAGAACACTCTCTCTTTTTCTTTTTTCTTTTTTTGCTTTTTAGGGCCACACTAGCAGCATATGGAGGTTCCCAGGCTAGGGGTGGAATCAGAACTACAGCTGCTAGCCTATGCCACAGCCACAGCAACGCCAGATCCGAGCCGCATCTGCGACCTACACCACCGTTCATGGCAACGCCGGCCAGGGCTCAAACCCACAACCTCATCGTTCCTAGTCGGATTCATTAACCGCTGCGCCACAGCAGGAACTCCAAGGACACTAATTTTTTTTTTGTCTTTTTGCCTTATTTAGGGCCGCACCTGCGGCATGTGGAGGTTCCCAGGCTAGGGGTCTAACAGGAGCTGTAGCTGCCGGCCTTCGCCACAGCCACAGCAACGCGGGATCTGAGCCGTGTCTGCAACCTACACCACAGCTCACAGCAACGCCGGATCCTTAACCCACCGAGCAAGGCCAGGGATCGAACCTGCAACCTCATGGTTCCTAGTCAGATTTGTTAACCACTGAGCCACGACGGGAACTCCAAGGACTTTAATTTTTAAACTGAGTAGGACTCTATGGGGCCTTCCCAGAACCACCCCCACCATGAACTCTGCTTGCCTCTTGTTTGTAGAAAAACTGTAGTTGCCCAGGCCTCTCTGGAGTCACAGAAGCCTGGCTCAAGAACGAATGAATGAAATGATGTGAACATGTAGTGACAAAAATGGCAGTTGGTCTAGGAGAACTGCTAAGAATTTAAATAGCAAACCAGCCATATGGCAGTCACAAAATTTTCAGTTCCTCTCCGAAACACCTCAATCCGCTGCACATTTCCTGAGTTGTTTTACAGATGCTGAAAACCCCCACCACATGGAAGAAGTTAACTACTTGATGACCACGAGCACTTAGCCCCCAGACCCACTGGAGCCTGAGGACTGATGACGTTAACCCCTGACATCGCCCTGCTTTCCCCACCATCAACCACAAGTCTTTGAACGGTAAACCCTGTGACTTTCTCCCTCACATTGCTTTTTATTTATTTCAATTTTTTGTAGTTTTAGAATTATATTTATTTATTTATTTATTTTCCATTATAGCTGGTTTACAGATTTCTGTCAATTTTCCAACTGCATAGCGTGGTGACCTGATTACACATACATATATGGATTCATCACAAGTGATTAGACATAGTTCCTGGTGCTATACAGCTGGATCTCCTTGCTTTTCCATCCCGAAGGCAACAGTCTACAACCATTAACTGCAGACTCCCAGACCATCCCCCTCCCTCCCCCTCCCTCTTGGCAACCACAAGTGTGTTCTCCAAGTCCCCGATTTTCTTTTCTGTAGAAAGGTTCATTTTAAAATGCTTCCCCAGCCTCCCAGTTGCTCAGTAGGTTAAGGACACAGCATTTTTACTGCTGTGGCACGGGTCTGATCCCTGACCTGGGAATCTCCACATGCCATGGGTGGGCTGTGGCCAAAAAAAATGCTTCCCTAAAACCTATTGGGGAGTTAGGGTCTTTTGAGTATGACCTGCCAGTCCTCCTTGCCCACAATGAATCTTTTTTTGCTCTCAACCCTGATGTTTCAGTTTGGCTTCACTGTGGGTCAAGCACATGAACTTGGGTTTGACAACAATTCCAACTCGAGGGCTTCACCCTAATGACCGAACCACCTTCAAAGGCTCCCCCTCTCATACCATCACACTGAAGGCTAGGATTCATTGTGGGAATTTTGGAGGAGACACAAACATTCAGCCTATGAGCCCAATGAAGGCTCAGCCTCCATGAAAAATTAAGTTGGTATAAAAAAGAAAGAAAATTACACCAAAGTTTGCATCTGAACCTATAACCGGGAGCTTACCTGAAGCGTAAATCCTTGTGAGCTGCAGATGGATTACAACCCCAGTAGCAAAGCTTGGGGGACAATGGGTGGAGAACCGGTGTGCAAAGAAGAGGTGTGCAAAGAAGAGCTGGGTTTCAGAAGCTACTGCTTTCAAGAACATATTGAGAATAAGCCACACGTGCTTTGCAACCTGCGAACAGGTGACTTGTCATGTAGTCTGACATCATGGATTTCTCTGAGCTTCTCAGAAAAACACTGAGAAAGGCAAGGGTATGACAAGTTAACTTTAGGGCATCACCTCACACCCTGCATTTCTTAAAATTGAAACTAAACTAAACCTCTGACCATCTTTCTGGGAAAAGAAAGGCACAAACCCGAGGAACTCCAGTGCTGGGCAAAATGGGGAACCTATTTAGAATCGGTCTTGACCAGCTTGAAACTTAGCACCAGTGGGTTCAGGGGCTTAACCTGTGAGTTCTTCCAGCATCAGAAATCTGGCAAAGGAGGAAAGGGGTGGAGAGGGCTACCAGCTCTGAGGTGTGGTGAAGGGGGCTGGGTGCTGAGGGGGAGGCGTCTGCAGCACCTCTTCAAACCTGGCCACACAGAACAGCTGGAAAGTTCCCAGGCAGCACACAGAACTCCGACTGGGACTTCATGGTTCTTTGGGAGCCCAGGCAGGAGCTCCTTGTGCATGCTCCCTGAGAGGAGGCTGCCAAGGCAGAGGGACTCTGGGTCCCTGCACCTGCCTGCACGTGCCTTTATCTGTCACCAGTGAAAAGGCCTGGTGACAGGTTAGGAGAAACTGAGCTTTGGACGAGGAGGCAGAGTTATAAATAGAGGCCAGGTCTTCTTGACCTTCACTTTTATTTCTCGTGCTGTTACCGAGTCTCAGAAGTGGAAGGGTTTTAACGCTATACTGGGCATTGGTTAAGGAACTAAAGCCATGACTAGGCCTGATGATTAGAAATTGTTCTGAGACCTGGGACACATGAAGTGCCAAAATAAACCCCAGGATAATTTAAAAGAGAAAGAATAAACATTTCAACAAAAGAATTAGAAGAAAGTTTGGGCAAATATTTAGCTGATCCTTAGGTGGCCAAGGCCTGCCTAAATACAACAGCAAAAAAGGAAAACATTACAGGTTTAAAAAAATATATATACGTATACACACATACATACACATATATATTAAATTTAAAATTCCTTTTTTTTGGTCTTTTTGCCTTATCTAGGGCTGCACCCGCAGCATATTGAGGTTCCCAGGCTAGGGGTCTAATAGGAGCTGTAGCCGCCGGCTTTCGCCACAGCCACAGCAACGCGTGGTCCGAGCCACTTCTGCAACCTACACCACAGCTCATGGCAACGCCAGATCCTTAACCCACTGAGCAAGGCCAGGGATCAAACCTGCAACCTCATGGTTCCTAGTCGGATTCGTTAACCACTGAGCCATAACGGGAACTCCTAAATTTAAAATTCTTGTATGACTAAAAATCATCAAAAATTAATGGGAAACAAGTTGGGAAAAATATTTGCATATCTGTGATCAACAGTTAATATCCTTAACATAGAAGGACACAGAGAAAATACTTTTCTCAATAGAAAAGTGTTGATGGTCAATAAGCATATGAAAAATATTAATAAGACAATGGTGAAATATGACAAAATTTTTAAGATGGTTAATTTTGTGTGTATTTTACTACAATAAAAAATGGAGGGTAAAAGGATACAAGTTATGTGCAAAGAGCTGAGATCTTGGGTAGGAAGGAGATACTGAGCTTATAGGGAAATAATTTCCTGTATTTATTTGGCCTTGCCTCAGCATGCGGAAGTTCCCAGGCCAGGAATGGAACTCATGCCATAGCAGGGACCCAAGCTGCTGTAGTGACAATGCCAGATACTTAGCCCACTGTGCCACAAGGGAATTCTGAATCTCCTTTCCTACTCTGTCTTATCCCTGTGTGTGTCTGGAGACTTTCCAGAGAGTAGCTCCCAAACTCTAGGATATGGTGAAGGTTTTTGTTTTTGTGTTTTTACTAGTCTATGGGGAAGTGAGAAGACAGCCTAGTGAGCGTTTCCAAAAGTTAAATGTTTTCAATGTTAAGAAAAGCCTGAGAGTAGTCTTTCACACCTGTTTATTTCAGGTTGTCTTTTTTTTTAATTGGTGATGATAGTGTAAGATAAGTTTGCAAAGAAGAAAATGTGCACACGCCTCTAAAATGTCTTCATTTGGCGCACAAGAGAGCTGACAACACAACACAGTCCCTCCAATTAGGGGAAAATAAAGACAAATCCAGACATGTGCAAACAACTGCTCTCAATTTTCATGGAAGACTTAACAGCAAAATTTCATTTGCCTTTCCATAATACATAGTATTCTAATAATTTCCATTTCTTTCCATTTCCATTTCCATTTCTTTTGGATTGACTGAGATAGGGAAAAACATAATATCCAGTACCGTCAAGGATGCAAAGAAAAGGACATTCTCCAACATTTATATCTGGATTGGAAACTGGTTTGACTCTTCTGTAGAGTAATTTGGCAGTTTATATTATAAACCTTAAAATGTGCTCAGCAGTTCCTCATTTAGGAATTTATCCTAAGGAAATAATCAAGGATGGACAAGAGGGCCACAAAAATGCTTACTAAAGTGTTATTTCAATAGTGAAAAATTGGCGAATGGAGTATTGCGAGTTAAGATTTGACAGAGCTGGTTGGGGGGTTGAGGAGTCTTCACTATTGTATTAGTTTTCTATTGTTTCTGTAACAAACTACCATAAAGTTAGTGGCTTTTTTAAAACAACAAAATTTATCTGCAACCACATGGATGGACTTTGCGCACATTATACCAAGTAAGATAAGATGCCGGAGAAAGACAAGTACTGTATGTTACCACGTAGATGTGGAATCTTAAAAAGTAATCAAACTTGGAGTTCCCTGGTGGCCTACTGGTCAAGGATCTGGTGTTGTCACTGTTGTGGTGCATGTTTGATCCCTAGCCCAGGAACTTCCCCACGCCATGTGTAGGGCAAAATAAATAAATAAATAAATAAACAAACAAACAAATAAATAAATAAAATCAAACTTGTAAAAAAAAAAACCAAAACGGTGAGTAAAATGTGGTTACCAAGGAATGGAGAGTCGGAAGATAAGATTGATGGTGTTTAAAAGTACAAACTTGTAACAAATACTAAATAAAGATTTAATGAACTCTAAGTCAACTATACTTCAGTAAATTTATTTAAAAAGATTTGATGTACAGTTTATTAAACAGACCATAGCATTGTGCTCTAAGAATGGAACGTGATATTGTTACAACATCGACCATGTTACATAAACGTATCCACCATGTTACATAAACATATCAAAGTAATCCATGCATACTTAAATTTATACAATGTGACATGTCAAATGTAGCCAATAAAAATAATAAATACATAATAAATATAAATAAAAGAACACAAATTTTTCCTCTTAGAGTTCTGAGGTTCAAAGTCTGACCTGGGTCTCACAGTGCGAAAATCAAGGCACCGGCAGGGTTTCTTTCCTTCTGGTGGCTCTAGGGGAGAGTCCATTTCCTTATGTTTCCAGCTTCTAGATGCTGCCCACAATCCTTGGCTCACCTTCCCCTTCCATCTTCTAAGCCAACATGGCACCTCTCAGGCTCTTCTTTCATCACCACATCTCTCTTCTTTTTCACTTTTAAGGGCCCTCGTTATTACATTGGATCCAGAAAATCCAGGATAATTTTCCTAGTTTAAAGCCAGCTAATTAGCAATCTTAATTCCACTTGCCACATAACCACAGATCCTGTGGATGAAGACATTATCTTTGCAGGCTATGATTCTGCATATGCAATTGTATTATTCGATGTACTTATCTGTCTGAAAATATATTAACTAATACTTTAAATAGTATTAAAAAACCCAGCCCTAGTGTCCAATTTAGTGTATGGATGAAATGAGGATATTCACAGGATGAATGCTATGTGCCCATTAAAAGTCATAATGTAGAAGAATATATGGTGATAGTGATCTTTATTATATAGCAACGCGGGGGGCAAGTCTATAAAAGAATATGCACAAGAGATAAGAATTATGTAAAACCAAACCCCAAACATACACGCAACTAAAAAAATGTTTGCAAAGATATAGATGAAAATATTAAAATGTTTACCTCTCGATGGTGACTTTAATTTTCTTCTATTTTTTTCATTTTCCAAAAATGTGTATTTTACATGGATTATTTTTTTTGAAGAGAAATAAAAGCTAATCTAGAACGTCTATTTTGGACACTTTTCTGGTCAAGCGCCTCCTGGCTTTCTTAGCTTTCGGTCAGACTCGCTCACACCCAAACCAGAGGACTGCCCTCCTCAGCAAAAACATTTCAAGTCTGGTTATCGGTGACACTCGCCGTTTTTTCAGGCCTGATCTGTTCGCTCTGCAAAGTGTGATCCACAGTACAGGAAGGAGCCACACCGTGAACTAAGCACGGCAACGAATCGGTGCTTGTTGAAAACTTTTTCAGGGCCAGGCAAACTCGAGGCAAAGAACTTAATAACCGGTACCTTGGAAGCCGGATGCACAGGTATACGAGTCTCTTATAATCTCGCTGGCACATGTTAGTTGTTTTAACTAATAATATTGTTAATACACAAAAGAACAGAACAAAACAGAGGCATCGCCCACGTGCCCGCCCGCAGAGCGGCGGCAGAGCGGAGGGCATGGCGTGCGGTCCGGGGACCAGCCACTCTGCGTGCCCAGCCATGTCCGCTGTGCAGCGGTGCCGGAGCCCTCGAAGCCAGAGGCGCTCCCCAGCCCGGCATACACCAGTTGAGCCTGGCCGCCGGCACCACTGGCCCAGTGCGAAGGCTTGAGGCCCCGCGGCCCTAACCCAGGGGCGCCTTAGGTTCGCGGACTCTGGGAATTGGAATGGGCGTGCCCCTCCGCACCTCCCCTCGCCTGGCACCCACAGATCGCGGCCGGAGCCCGCCCCACCACCGAGAGGAGAGCCTAGAGTGGACGCGCCCGCCGCTCCTCCCGGCCTCCTCTATCCCGGAAGTTGACGCCGCGCTCCGGGTCGCGTGCGGCTCGCCGCGGGTGTAGCTGTAGAGAGCTGGAAGGGCTGTGCTTGCGAAGGGATCAACATGCCTGTGAGTTGTTTACTTTCGGGCTTCGCGTTGGTTTCCGCCGTATCCGTCGGCCGAGGGGTCCCTGGGGCGGGCTAGCTCGATGGCTCCGCGGGCCCCCGGGGCTCCCTGCCGAACGCGGCTCGGCAGCACGGATCAAGCTGCTCTTTTCGCGCGTGGCGGACTTGTTGGGACTTGCCCGGGCGGCGCGGCGGGTCGGGCCCTGCCCTGGGCGTGGAGCGCGCCGCCTGGAGTCGGTGGCTGGGAGGGGACAGCTCCCGAGTAACCCACTCCGGTGGGCGCCCGCGAGGCTTCTTGCTCTCCTTTCGCTTGACGGTTCTTGCCCCCTCTGCCTTTTCCGAAGAAACTGCCTGCTTGTTTCCTTTTTAAAAACTGTCTTCGCAGTTGCCATACACATTAACTCTATAAAGGACAGTCACGCGTCAGCCACTTAAGAGTTCTCCTCAAATCAGATGTTGAACCTTAGGGGCAGAATTCACCTCGGTGTTGGCACTATCGGATCTATCTCAGCGATTTCTACTCTCGGCGGGTCCAGGGGTCACGTTCGTATTTAACACCTTAGTTTTATTTTCACTGGAGGCTTTTAAAGTGAGGAAGAACGGCTCTAACCTTACGATATGTTTCCTGATCGTCCTAAAGCCCCTTTGTCGGGACTTGTAGAACACAAGCATTATAAAAAGTATTAAAGTTAACAGCCTTTAAACAATTTTATATACATATATGTATATATATATATTTGCCTCAGCTGGGTATGACTGTTATTCCTATTTTTGCATGTATATCGCCCATATGGTTAAATCTGCCAGAGTTGTGGTTTCATTCCAGTAGTAATAATATGTTTGTTTGTTTTTTTTAAATTCAGTTGGCTAGAGATTTACTGCATCCTTCCTTGGAAGAGGAGAAGAAAAAACATAAAAAGAAACGTCTGGTTCAGAGTCCAAATTCTTACTTTATGGATGTAAAATGTCCAGGTAAAATTTCAAACCTTAATCCCTTTCTTAAGGAAAATTTCTATAAGAATTACTTACAGTGTGTGGTGTAGTGTTTAGATATAGGACCCTAGGTTGTATAGGAGTGGGATTAAAGAATTGGAGTGTCTTAAGGGTTATTTCCATAATAAGCCACTGTGGAAACGTTTGGGGGGGTGTGTATGTGAGAGAACATGGGACTCCAAAGGGGACATGACATTTAACTTATTAAATCTTTAAGCTGTTCAGATGGTGAGTTTTCTTTTTCATGATGCAGTGACAAGTATATTGATTCTTCAGTATAAAGCTGTGAGGTTCAACATCGTGGCCATTATTCAGGTGTATCTGAATATTCATGATTCTGTATTTGCATGTATTGGGAAATGTCTGATTAATGTCTATCACCATACATGATTATAAAAACTTTTCTTATAAGAACTTTTAAGATATACTCTTAGCAACTTTCAAATATTCAGTACAGTATGATTAACTATAGCCACCATCATGCTGTATTTTTTTTTATTTTTAGGGCTGCACCTGCGTCATATGGAAGTTCCTGGGGTAGGGGTCGAGTCAGAGTAGCAGCTGCTGGCCTACACCGCAGCCACAGCAATGCAGGATCCAAGCCTTATCTTCGACCTACATCACAGCTCACGGCAACGCCGGATTCCTAACCTACTGAGCAAGGCCAGGGATCAAACCCGAGTCCTTGTGGATCCTAATTGGGTTTGTTACCACTGAGCTACAACAGGGAACTCCATCATGCTGTATCTTTAAGGGTAAAATATACACCAAACTTTGAAGATGTAGAATGGGGATAAAAAGCTTTGATAACGTGTTGAAATGATAATATTTTGGAAGTGTTGAGTTCAATAGAATATATTATTTTTACTTTAAAAAAAAAAAAAGATAAGCTTTATTTTTTTGGCCACACCTGCAGCATGTGGAAGTTCCCGGGCCAAGGATCAAACCTGCACCTTAGACCCAACCCAGGTTGCTGCAGTGACAGTGCCCAACCCTTAACCCACTGTGCCACAAGAGAACTCCAAAACCTTGGCTACTCCAAAACCTTTTTAATGTATCTACTAGTAGAGATGTTTAAGCTACATATGTAACTTTCTACCGCATAGCACTGAAGTTCCTAATCTTTTACAAGATCTTTACTAGAAATGTGTTGAACAGGTGCTGTGATTTCCTTCTGCTTCTCACTTTTCACACTGCCCTTTTTAGGTTGCTACAAGATTACCACGGTTTTCAGCCATGCTCAGACAGTGGTGCTTTGTGTAGGTTGTTCAACAGTGTTGTGCCAGCCGACAGGAGGGAAGGCCAGACTCACAGAAGGTAAATCATTTAGCATTTGCTAACCCAAGGATGAGATTTTATGATTTTTTTTTTTTTTTTTTTTTTTTTTTTTTTGCTTTTTAGGGCCACACCCACAGCATATGGAGGTTCCCAGGCTAGGGGTCTAATCGGAGCCGTAGCGGCTGGCCTACGCCACAGCAACTCGAGATCTGAGCTGCGTCTGCAACCTACACCACAGCTCACGGCAACGCTGGATCCTTAACTCACTGAGCAAAGTCAGGGATTGAACCTGCAACCTCATGGTTCCTAGTCAGATTCGTTAACCACTGAGCCACGACGGGAACTCCCCTGAGATTTTATGATTTTAAAGCCTCTCTCTTTACTAAAAATCAGTTTAAAAGAAATCTTAAACTCATAATTACCAAAATAACTAAAAATTTTACTGAAGTATAGTTGATTTAATTTCTGCTGCATAGCATAGTGATTCAGTTATACATATATATATATATTTATACACTTTGTTTTTGGGGGGGGGGTGGCATATGGGAGTTCCAGGGCCAGGAATCAAATCTGAGCCAAAGCTATGGCAAATGCTACATCCTATAATCCACTGCATCAGGCTGGGGAGTGAACCTGCACCTCCACAGCAACCTGAGCCACTGCAGTAGGACTCTTAACCCACTGTGCTATAGCAGGAACTTCTATGCTCTTTTTTTTAAAAAATATTATTTTCCATTATGGTTTATCATAGGATATTGAATATCGTTCTCTGTATTATATGGTAGGACCTTGTTTATCTCCTCCATGTGTAAAAGCTTGCATCTGCTAACCCCAGCCTCCCACTCCATCCCTCCCTAAAATAATACTTATCTTTCATTGTGTGCTCTTTTAGTAAAGAGGTGCCCTGTTCAATTGGATAAATTGTACTCTTGACCTTGCAAAGAATTCCTTTAACTATTACTTTTCTTAGTTTAGAACACTGAATTCTGTTCTATTTAGTCAATTTGCCAAACTTGGAATATTAGACGTAAATCAGATTGGAGCAAAAGAATAACTATATACATTTAGATTTCTAAAAACATAGGATTTAAAATTCTCTTCTGTAAATATCACTTCACATGTATTTGGTACATATGATTTAAGACGGGTTTTAATCATTGCCAGCTGAGCAACAGATTATTGTAATTGAAATGTTGGAGGTTTGATTTCTCTGAGCAGTTACTTATGGTTAATATCTAATATTCTTGTACTTCTGTGTATTAATAAAAAATACTTTTGTGTATAATTCTTTTTCTTTTTGCTTTTAGGGCCACACCTGCGGCATATATGCAAGTTCCCAGGCTAGGGTCAAATCAGAGCTGCAGTTGCTGGCCTCCATACACCACAGCCACAGCCACGCCAGATCTGAGCCGCGTCTGTGATCTACACTAGAGCTCACACCAACCCTGGATCCTTAACCCACTGAGTGACCCTAGGAATCAAACCCATCTTGTGGACATGAGTTGGGTGTGTAGCCTGCTGAGCCACAGTGGGAACACCTCTATGTAATTTTCCATAGCAGTACTTACAGATTTATAATTCCATAATGATATTTGAAATTCAGTATCTTTGGGAGCTGTGAATTCCGTGTTATTCTCACTGGAAGAGTTATAAGTGGATTGGCAATAAATCCAAGATCTATTTGTGTGACCTGGTGAGATCTGTGTAGTCATCATATGATATTTAAATACAGTATTACTCTTAAAAATGTACTTGCAAGATTTCCAAAACCGTTATATCTTTTTTTTTTTTTTCTTTTGTCATTTTAGGGCTGCACCCATGGCATGTGGAGGTTCCTAGGCTAGGGGTCGAATTGGAGCTGTAGCCGCTGGCCTACACCGCAGCCACAGCAATGCAGGATCCGAGCTGCATCTGCGACCTACAGCACAGCTCATGGCAATGCCAGATCCTTAACCCACTGAGTGAGGCCAGGGATCGAACCTGCAACCTCATCGTTCCTAGTCAGATTCATTAACCGCTGCACCACAACGGAACTCCCCCAAAACCGTTATATCATGCTGTGATCTTAGAATTTTGTGCCTGTGTGCTGACAGATGATTAAAAGGGTGCATCTCTTTCCTACTAGATCTGAAATGAAGTCTAATCAAAATTACATTTGAGGAACAGGAGTGACAGTTATAGTCACATCAGAGTAAATTTAAATATAAAAGACTTGTTTTAGCACATTTCTGGTATAAAAGAATAAATAACCTGTATATGAATATTAATCTAAATTAATATTGCTAAAACTTAAGTATTTTATATAAAAAGTACTTTTTGTCATTAAAATTCTATACCAGAGATAGAATAGACTCGTGTTTAATATGCTCTTGTGATTCCTTTGCAGGATGTTCATTTAGAAGAAAGCAACACTAATGATCCAAACAACCTCTTGAATTTCGTTCTATCGCAGAAAGCCTTATCAGTTCAGTAAATCTAGTTAATCTACCAAGATAATGTCATTATGTTTAATTTTGTAAGGAATACAATAGCACTCTCCTATTTTGGTGTTAGTTTTTCAATAAAGTTTTGATTATGGGCTACTTCCTCTTTTTCTTTTTTTCAAGTACACGTGAATATGCTATACACTTATATATATATATATATACTGTGTATGTGAATTTTGGTTTAACCTTATTATTGTGGGGCCATGCCTGCATCATATTCCAGGGCCAGGGGTTTAGCCTGTGCCACAGCAGTGACATCAGATCCTTAACCCCTTGAGCCACCAAGGAACTCCAGCTTAAACATTTTAAAAAGGACATTCTGATTAGTTTGTGTTTCAAGAGTAGGAACCCTGAATATTTGATTTTTCAGTCCTTTACCAAATTGCTATAAAGGGGCTAAATGGAAAGAAGCATTATTAATTCTAAATATAGTTTTGCTATTGTAACTATGGAAATATTTATGGAAGTACATGTTTAATGCAGTAACAATCCCAGTGTAATGCCTTGGACATATGTGCCCATAATATACAGCATAATTTAGTACCGGTAATGGCAGCTGGGGTGTGAGTTACAGGAAGCTCTTTGGGTGAAGAAAATTTGAGAGGGGGAATCAGGAGTAGCATGATTTAGCTCAGTATGTCTTGGCTGGGACAGTAGATGGTGTTGAACTCAGACAGGTGAGCACTCCTGACTGTAAAATGTGTCGAGTGGCTCTACTGTCTCATTGTCATTTTTATGGTTTATGAAGTGACCGTGTGTAGTTAGGAAGAAGGGTGTATATTTCCTTCTTCAGCCCCTCCGTGACTGCTCCTTAGACTGGAAAGATAACTGCTTCTCATTCATCTGCTGCCTTTAAGGCAGGCACTTAAGACAGGCATTTTCTACCAAGAGGTGTGCCGACCTATACACTCCCAATCCGAGAGACTAATCCTTCCACATAATGAATCATATATCAGAGGAAAGTTGCATGTGGACTGAAGAACTGTGGGTAGTTTGGGGTGTACTTAATAGTATGGGGAAGTAGCTAACTCAGAGCTCCCCCAGCTTTCTTGCTTTATGGCATCCTTATGGAGTCTCAGTAAGTTTTTCACAGAACCCCCTGGCCAAAAGAAATACCTAAACAGTTGGAGTTCCCTGTTTGCCTAGTGGTTAAGGATCCAGTATTGTCGCTGCTGTAACTTGGATTGCTGCTGTGGCTTGGGATTGCCCCCCCCAAAATACTTAACAATTACAGTTATTAAGTAGTTAGGTTTTAATAGCTTTTGAAAAAGTTGGGTTCTAACAACTTTTAAAACAGTCATTTGAAAAAAAAATTAAAAGCAAAAGTGATCATTTTTATCTCATTCCTAAACGACCTACTAATGGAATGAATGTGCCTTTTGGGCACTGCCGTTTCAAAATTGGGTCAGAATGGACATTGCCATCCTCATTTCATCCACACTGATATTTCTTGGCCATGCCCACAGTATGTGGAAATTCCCAGGCCAGGGATCAAACCCATGTCACAGCAGCAACCTCAGGTGCTGCAGTGACAGCACTGTGTCATTAACCCACTGTACCATGAGGGAACTCCCCACATTGATTTTTTTTTTTTTTTTTTTTTTTTTGCTTTTTAGGGTCTCACTTGCGGCATATGGAGGTTCCCAGGTCAGGGGTCTAATCAGAGCTGTTACTGCCGTCCTGTGCCACAGTCCCAGCAACAGCAACACCAAATCCAAGCCACGTCTGCAACCTACATGACAACTCATGGCAATGCCAGATCGTTAACCCAGGGATTAGAACCTGCAACCTCACGGTTCCTAGTCGGATTCGTTAACCACTGTGCTACGACGGGAACTCCCCTACATTGATTTTTGCACAGTGCCTTTTTTGTTGTTGCTTTTTAGGCCGCACTCGTGGCATATGGAGGTTCCCAGGCTAGGGGTCGAATCGGAGCTGTAGCCGCCGGCCTACGTCACAGCCACAGCAACGCGGGATCCGAGCCGCGTCTGCAACCTGAACCACAGCTCACGGCAACGTCGGATCGTTAACCCACTGAGCAAGACCAGGGATCAAACCCACAGCCTCATGGTTCCTAGTCAGATTCGTTAACCACTGCGCCACGATGGGAACTCCGCATAGTGCTTTTTATCACAGCAATGGCCTCAAACCCAGCTTCACCAAGATACATCATCAAAGGGAATGTGGTGCCATCTAATGTAACAGAACTACCTGGAACTAGAAGTTTGCATAGTATCCAAAAGACTTCAGGTATTAATGTTTTTCCTATGGTGCCCCGAGGCACCTCAGCTTGCACAGTTTAGGAACCTTGGTTCCAAGGAGAGCCAGTGGGGAAGACGGATATAGAAATATTTCCATATGAATATGGAAAGGAGCAAAACCTATGGTAACTAGTGAGCAGATTCCTGAAAAATTTCTTGGAACTAGTATCAAAAGAAAGAATGCTTTCCTTTAATGCTATTATTTATATTGACATCTTTTGTGTGCGTGTGTGTTTCTTTTTTATGGCCACACCCAAGGCACATGGCGGTTCCCAGGCTAGGGGCTGAAATGGAGCTGTAGCCACTGACCTGTGCTACAGCCACAGCAATGCAGGATCCAAGCTGCATGTGTCACCTACGCCACAGCTCACAGCAACGCCGGATCCTTAACCCACTGAGTGAGGCCAGGGATCGAACCTGCATCCTCTTGGATACTAGTCAGATTTGTTTCCACTGAGCCGTGAGGGGAACTCCAAATTCATTTTTTAATGTAAATGTATTTTTAAAGGAAAGCTTACATCTCTTCCATAAATTAAAAATAGTTACAGAATATAAAGATAAATAAAAATAGAGTGAAATTCTTGGCTTCTGAGCTGGTTGGGTGACAAATGGTTTCTTATCTGATTGCCCCTATAAGTCATCTGATAAGATTCAGTTTTTTTTTGTTTGGGATATAATTTAGATACCATAAAGTTCAACACTCCGCAATGTAAATTTCAGTGGTTTTTAGTATATTCACAACATTGTGGAACCACTACCACTGTCTAATCCCAGGCAATTTTCTTCTCTCCAAAAAGAAACTCCATACTCAGTAGCATTCACTCCCCATTGCTTCCTACTAGCTCCTGGCAACCACCAATATACTTTCTGGCTCCTTGGGTTTGCCTATCTTCTACATGTTATATAAATGGGATCAACAATATGTAGCCAGTTGTGTCTGGCTTCTTTCACTAGAATAATGTATGTCATAGCCATTCGTGCATGTATCAGTACTTAATTCCCTATTTTGACTGAATAATATTCTGTTGTAAGAGTATACAAGATTTTGTTTACCCATTATCAGTTAATGGACATTTGGGTTGTTTTCACTTTTTGGCTACTATGAATAATGCTGCTATGAGCTTGTGTGTACAAGTTTTTGTGTACACGTTTTAAATTCCTAGGGTATATAATACCTAGGAGTAGAATTGCTGGGTCATATAGTAATTCTGTATTTAGGCTTTCAGGAATTGCCTGTTTTACAAAATGGCTACATCATTTTACAAACCTACTAGCAATGCATAAGTGTTCCAGCTTCTCTCCATTCTTGCCAGTACTTGTTACTGTCTATTTTTTTTTTATTATTATAGCCATCTTAGTCTGTGTGAAGAGTTCGTTAGGGTTTGATTTGCATTTCCCTGGTGACAAATGATGTTGACCATATTTAAATGTGCTTATTGGCCATTTGTATATCTTCTCTAGAGAAATGTCTGTTCAGATCTCTGGCCCATTGTTAACTGGGTTGCCTGTTAATTTTGAGTTATAAGAGTTCTTATAAATTCTACATACAAATCCCTTATATACATTATTTGCAAATCTTTTCTCTCATTCTGTAGGTTGTCTTTTTTACCTTTTCTTCTTAGAAACACAACACTTTATTTTTTTTCTTTTTTTGGCCACCCCTGAGGTATATGGAAGTTCCCAGGCCAGGGATTGAATCTGAGCCAGAGCTGCGACCTACACTGCAGCTGTAGAAATGCCAGATCCTTAATCTACTGTGCCAGGCTGGGGATCAAACCAGCACCTCTGCAGAGACAAGCCAGATTATTAACCCACTGTGCCACATCATGAACTGCCCAAATATTTTAAATCTTTATGAAGTCTAATGTATCTAATTTTTTGTTGTTTCTTGTGCTTTTGGTATCATACTAAGAAATCATTGCCTAAACCAAGTCCACAGAGGTTTCTGCCTATTTTCTTCTAAGAATTTCAGTTCTTACATTTTAGGTTTGAATTTTGCATAACCTCCATTCACTAATTCTTTTTAATGGCTGCACAAGTTTGTGGTGTGGAAATGCCATAATTTATTCAAATTATTCTATTGAGGGGCACTTTGTTTCTAGTTTTTTCCATTATAATCAGTGCTGCCATAAACATTTAAATATGTCCTTAATATTAGTGCTTTCATTTTTGTGGGTTACATTTCCAGGAGTGGGACTGCTGCTCGGCATGATAATGTATTTTTAATTTTTAACAGGGAATTGCTTTCTATTATTTTCTTTTTTTTTTTTTTTGCCTTTTGTCATTTTAGGGCCACACCCGTGGCATGTGGAGGTTCCCAGAATAGGGGTCTAATCGGAGCTGTAGCCACCAGCCTACGCCATAGCCACAGCCACAGAAACGCTAGATCCGAGCCGCACCTGAAACCTACACCACAGCTCATGTCAATGCGAGATCGTTAACCCACTGAGCAAGGCCAGGGATGGAACCCGCAACCTCACGGTTCCTAGTTGGATTCGTTAACCACTGTGTCATGATGGGAACTCCTCTATTATTTTCTATTGAAAATATTTACCCCCTTCTCCACCTCTTCCATTAATAAATGGAACCTATATTTTTTGCCGCTTTGATTATAAGCTTTTTTATCATTGTTATTCTAATTTGTATACCTGATTACTGATGAGTTTGGAAATGGAAAGAAGTCAGAATAAGCTACTATCTTCCTAGGATTCATCTTCAGTTGCTTTTCTTAACAACAACAAAAAAACTTGTCATATTAGAAATGTGGCTAAAAATAGTAGAAATAAACTTTTCTGTTGCTGCTGTAACAAACTACCACAAACTTGGTGGCTTAAAATAACATAGATTTATAATCTATAGTTTTGGAGGTCAGAAGTCCCAAACAGATCTCTTGGGGCTAAAACCTTCCTTCTGGAGGTTCTAAAGGGAGAATATGTTTCCTGGTCTTTTCCAGCTTCTAGAGGCTCCCTACCCGCAATCCTTGGTCAGTGGCCCCAGATCACTCCATCCTCTGCTTCTGTCATCACATCTCCTCTGACCTCCCACCTTCCTCCTATAAGGACCCTTGTGATAATATAGGGCTCATCTGAATAATCCAGGATCATCTCCCTATTTCAGGATCCTTGATTTCATTACACCTGCAAAATCACTTTTGTTATTAAGAGGAGGGAACACTCCCAAAGTCATTCTATGAAACCACCGTCACCCTGATACTAAAAGAGGACAGACAATACAAAAAAAAAAAAAAATTACAGGCCACTATTTTGATGAACATAGATGCAAAATTTCTCAACAAAATATTAGCAAACCAAATCCAACAACACAAAAAAGGTCAGACGCCATGACCAAATTGGATTCATTTCAGGACCACAAGGATGGTTCAACATATGCAAATCAATCAATGGATACCTCATATCAACAAAAGACAAAAACCATATGATCATCCCAATAGATGCAGAAAAAACGTGATAAAGTTCAGCATCCATTTATGATAAAAACTCATACTAAAGTAAATATAGAGGGAACATAACAAAATAAGAGCTATTTATGATAAACTAAAGCCAACATAATACTCAAAAAAGCTGAACACCTGCTAAAATGTGGATCAAGACAAGGATACCCACTCTTATCACTTCCATTCAACATAGTATTGGAAGTATCAGCCACAGCAGTCAGACAAGAAATATAAATAAAAAGTATCCAAATTAGAAGGGAAGAGGTAAAGTTGTCATTATATGCAAATGACATGCTACAGTATATAGAAAACCCTAAAGATGCCACATAAAAACTACTAGAACTGATAAACGAATTCAGTAAGGTAGTAGGATACAAGATTAACATACATATAAGTTGCATTTCTTTATACTAACAATGAAATATCAGAAAGGGAAAGTAAAAAATCTCTTTTAAAATTACATAAAAAAGGAGTTCCTGCTGTGGGCAGCAGAAACAAATCGGACTTGTATCCATGAGGATGCAGGTTCAATACTTGGCCTCACTCAGTGGGTCAGGGATCTGGCATTGCCATGAGATGTGGTATAGGTTGCAGATGTGGCTTGGATCCTGCAATGCTGTGTCTGTGGCGTAGGCTGGCAGCTGTGATTCCAATTTGACCCCTAGCCTGGGATCTTCCATATGCTGAGGGTGCATCCCTAAAAAAGCAAAAAAAAAAAAACAAAAACAAAAACAAACAAAAAAATCACATAACAAAACCTAGCAATAAACCTGACCAGGAAGTGAAAGACTTATATACTGAGAACTATAAAACACTGGTAAAGAAATTGAAGACGATTCAAAGAAGTGGAACGATATCCCATGCTCTTGGATTGGAAGAAGTGATTATTAAAATGGTCACACTGGGAGTTCCCATTGTGGCTCAGTGATTAACGAATCTAATTAGGAACGATGAGGTTGCGGGTTCGATCTCTGGCCTCACTCAGTGTGTTAAGGATCCGGCGTTGCCGTGAGCTATGGTGTAGGTCGTGGACGTGGCTTGGATCCTGCATTGCTGTGGTTGTGGTGTAGGCTGGCGGCTACAGCTCTGATTAGACCCCTTGCCTGGGAACCTCCGTATGCTGCGGGTACTGCCCTACAAAAGACAAAAAGACAAATAAATAAATAAATAAATAAAATGGTCACACTACCCAAAGCAACCTACAGACTTAAAGTGATCCCTATCAAATTACCCAAGACATTTTTACACAGAACTAGAACAAACAATCCTAAAATTTATACGCCATCATAAAAGATCCAGAATTGCCAAAACAATCCTGAGGAAAAAGAAAAAGGCTGGAAGCATAACTTCTCCAGACTTGAGACAATACTACAAAGCTGCAGTAATCAAAACAGTGTGGAATTGGCACACACACAAAAAAATAGACAAAAGGATCAGTGGAACAGCATAGAGAGCCCAGAAATAAACCCACATGCCTATGGTCAATTAATTTCTGACAAAGGAGGAAAGAATATACAAATGGAGAAAAGACAGTCTCTTTGACAAGTAGTATAGGGAAAGCTGGTCAGCTGCATTATAAATCAATGAGGTGCAAACATACCCTCACATCATATACAAAAATAAACTCAAAATGGCTTAAAGATGTAAACATAAGACATGATATCATAAAGCCCCTAGAAGAGTACAAAGGCAAAACATTCTCTGACACAAATAGTAGCAATGTTTACTTAGGTTGGTCTTTCAAGGCACAGAAATAAAAGCAAAAATAAATGAACGGGACCAAGTCAGACTTACAAGTTTTTGCATGGGAAAGGAGACCATCAACAAAACGAAAAGACAACCTACAGACTGAGAGAAAATATCTGCAAATGATGACACCAACAAGGGCTTAATTTCCAAAAATACGCAAACAGCTCATACAACTCAATAACAAAAAAAAAAACAAGCCAACTGAAAAATGAGCAGAATAGACATTTCTCCATAGAAAACATACAGATGGCCAATAGCACATGAAAAGATGCTCAACACAATAGTTCCTGCTGTGGTGCAACGAGATCAACGGTGTCTCTGCAGTGGCAGGGAAGTGGGTTTGATTCTTAGCCCAGTACAGTGTATTAAGGATCTGGTGTTGCTGCAACTGTAGCATAGGCTGCAACTTCAGCTCAGATTCGGTCCCTGGTCCGGGAACTCCCTATGCCATGGGGTGGCCAAGAAAGAAAAAAAAAAGGCTTAACATTGCTAACTATTAGAGAAATGCAAAGCAAAACTACAATGAGGTGCCATCTCACACCAGTCAGAATAGCTATCATCAAAGAGTCTATAAATAACAAATGCTAGAGTGGGTATGGAGAAAAGGGAACCCTCCTACACTGTTGGTGGGAATGCAAATTGGTGCAGCCATCATGGAGAAGAGTATGGAGGTTTCCTTAAAAAAGTTGAGTTGCCACATGAACTAGCGATCCCACTTCTGGGTATATATCCACAGAAAACTGTAATCTGAAAAGATACACACACCCCTGTGTTCATAGCAGCACTACTTATAATAGCCAAGACATGGAAACAACCAAAATGTTCACTGACAGATGATTGGATTAGGAAGATGTGATATATATACACAATGGAATACTACTCAGCCATAAAAAAGAATAAAATAATGCCATTTGCAGCAACATGGATGGAATTAGAGACTCTCATACTGAGTGAAGTAAGTCAGAAAGAGAAAGACAAATACCATATGATATCACTTATATCTGGAATCTAACACACTGCACACATGATCCTTTCTACAGAAAAGAAAATCATGGACTTGGATAACAGACTTGTAGTTGCCAAGAGGATGGGGGAGGGAGTGGGATGGTATGGGAGTCTGGGGTTAACAGCTGTAGACTATTGCCTTTGGGATGAAAAAGCAAGGAGATCCTGCTGTATAGCACCAGGAACTATGTCCAATCTCTTGTGACGAATCTATATATGTATGTGTAACTGGGTCACCACGCTGTGCAGTTGGAAAACTGACAGAAAACTGTAAGCCAGCTATAAAGGAAAAATTAAAAAAATAAAAGGAATGGAGTAATGCTGCTGCAGCAAAATGGATGGACCCAGAGATTATCATACCAAGTAAAGTAGCTCAGACAGACAGACAGATATCATACGACATTGCTTATAGTGTAATCTATTATATGGACACAAATGAATTTATGTATAAAACAGAAACAAACTCACAGATAGAAAACAAGCTTATGGTGATTGACTTTGCTGTATACCAGAAACTAACATAATTATAAATAACTGTAAATCAACGATACTTCAATTTTTAAAAACTGATTCTGGAAATATGTCTTTATAATTTTCAATAGCAGAAACGCAAATTTTTGTCTGGAAGGTTTAGAGCTCACTACTGCATTTACAAAGAAAAAAGATTTCTTTTTAGAATGATCTTATATTGTAAACTTTTAGGATTTTTATAGCTACATTTTCAACTACAGGCATAAAGAATTATATCAAGTTAATGGTCAATGGGGACGTGCTGTATAGCACAGGAAACTCTATTCAATATTCTGAAATAACCTATATAGGAACAGATATGTGTATATGTATAACTGAATCACTTTGCTGTACAGCAGAAATTAACACAACACTGAAATCAACTATACTTCAATAAAATTTTTTTAAAAGAATTATATCGAGTTAAGATATTTGCTATTGATCCAGGCACAAATAACCCCTGAAACTTGTTTCTTAGGGGATGCCAGAAGAGCTAATTTTCTCAGTTTATCTCTGTTCTTCCTATTTTGGCTCACAACCCCACTACTATACCAAGTCTACTATTATTTTCTTGCCTAGCAAAACTTCACCATGGAAAAAAATTAGAATAGTCCTGTACAATTTAGTTGAAAGCCTACACTTAAATTTTTTCTTAGGGAAGCAGATTTAGTTTTGATTATTCTACAGAAACAGAATATTGGAGCTGCCTCTGCCTTCTGGACCTAGAGTTCAGGAAACAGCAGCTTCAGTCCTGCTCAATGTTTTTTATGTTTGTATTCCTAAGTCCCCGAGTATCTTTTCCATTTTCTCATTTCACATTTTATATATCATGCTATGTATTTAAGAGAGGGGGTTTTAAAAGCATAACTCTACTGTGCCATCTTTGTCTTTAATTTGCATATTAATAATAAAAGTTGTGTATTTTTCTTCATTTGCAGCCAGACTTATCAAAGAAATAACAGCATTTGCAGCAACACGGATGGATCTAGAAATTATCATGCTAAATGAAGTCAGTCAGATAGTGAGGCACTAACATCAAATGCTATCACTTACATGTGGAGTCTAAAAATAGAACACAATGAACTTCTTTGCAGAACAGATACTGACTCAGGGACTTTGAAAAACTTATGGTTTCCAAATGAGACATGTTGAGGGGTGGGGGGATGCACTGAGGGTTTAGGATGGAAATGCTACAAAATTTGATTGTGATGATCGTTGTACAACTATAAATGTAATAAAATTCACTGAGTAATTAAAAAAATAAAGCCCCAATAAATGTTTATTTTTATTCATTTTATGTGACTTACTCTTTTTTGTTTTTTGGCTGCACCCATGGCATATGGAAGTTCCTGGGCCAGGGACTGAATCTGAGCCACAGCTGCTACCCACACTACAGCTGCAGCAGCTCTGGATCCTTAAGGCACCGTGCCAGCACCACCATAGACAATATGCTGGATCCTTAGCCCACAGTGCCACAGCGGGGAACCCCACATGACTTTAATTTTTTTACTAAACACTGCTTCGATAAAATTTCATGCCACTAACTAGCCTTCTATTGGCTCTAAATTTTTTGAGATGCTTTTTCATATGAGCAGATAAGATAATGATTAGAACAGGCTTTTGAGTCAGTTACACCTGGATTTGAAATGAATTCTAATGGTTAATGATTATAAGACTTTGGGTAAAATAAAGATAATAATTTCTACTTACTAGGGTTGTTTTGAAAATAAAAATGAGTTAACAAATACAAAACGCTAAGCACAATGCTTAACACATAGTAAGCACAGTTAGTAGTATTCTTTTTGTCTTTTGTTTTTTTTTTTGCTTTTCTTAGGGTCGCACCTGCAGCATATGGAGGTTCCCAGGCTAGGGGTCCAATCGGAGCTACAGCTCCTGGCCTACCCCACAGCAACAGCAATGCCAGATGCAAGCTGCATCTGTGACCTGCACCACAGCTCATGGCAATGCCAGATCCTTAACCCACTGAGCGAGGCCAGGGATTGAACCCGCCACCTCATGGTTCCTAGTCGGATTCGTTTCTGCTGCGCCACGACGGGAACTCCAACAGTATTCTTTTAAATAAAAAAGGATCTTGTCTGTTCAAAATTGGGTACTTTAAGTTCTACTTTTTCTCCCAAATTATTTATCTCATAACCACACCAGAGCATAGTTAACTATTTGTGCAAAGCAAGCCACCCCAAAATCTAGGGGCTTAAAATAATGGCAACTAATTCTTTTTCTTGAGTCTGTGGGTTGGGCTCACCGGGCCCCCTCTTGTGTCTGCATTCATATGGAGGCTCAAGGGCACTGGAAGGTCCTAGATGGCTTCAGTCACATGTATGGCAGCTGGTGCTGGCTCTCAGCTGGGTAGCTCAGTTCTCCATGTAGCCTCCTACCATCCAGTAAGCTAGTCTGGCTTCCTTACATGGCAATCTTGGGACAGCATTCCCAGAGGGTAAAGATGGAAGCCTGAGGCTTCTTGAACTGCATGTTGAACTCATGCAACATCATTTCCACCACATTCCATGGGTCAAAGCTAGTCAAAGGGCCAGCCCAGGTTGGGAGCAGAGAAACAGACACCACCTTTGGTGGGGAAGAGAGGCAAAATCACATTGCAAAGGAGCATGAATAACAGAATGGGAAGAATTTGTGGCCATTAAAAAATTTACCGCATGTTGGGAGAACTCCAGTATTTATGAAGGTACTCATTCTCCAATCCATGAACATGTCCACAATCAATTCCTTTTTTTCCCCTTCTTTTTATGGCTGTACCTGTAGCATATGAAAGTTCCCTGGTCAGGAGTCAAATCAGAGCTGCAGCTGTGGCCTGTGCCACAGCCATGGCAACAGTGGATTCAAGCAGCATCTGCGAACTATGCTGCAGCTTGCGGCAATACCAATTCCTTAACCCACTGAGCAAGACCAGGGATAGAACCTGCATCCTCACAGAGACAATGTCAGGGTCCTTAACCCACAGAGCCACAACGGGAACTCCCACAATCAATTCTTAAATGTCTTATTCATTTCCGCTCTTCTAGATAAGCACAGAATATAAGTGGGAAATTTACATTAGAGGAAATCCAGATGGCCAGTGAACAAATGAAAATAGATCTAACTTGAATAACAATAGGTAAATGCAAGTAAAAATAATCAGATACCATTTACCATCCATTGCATAGTCAAAAATTAAAAGTGAGTGCTGGTATACAAACAACAAAATCAGGTTCAATTATATAAAACTTTCCATATTCAAGCAGTTTTGACCCCGAAAAATAGCAATTTCATACAGTTCAAACTAAGAAAAGGATTTTCCTTACAGAATCACATATAATAGTAAAAAAGAAAAAATCCATCAATAAAAGTATAATGTGATAGTCTTACAATGCAGTATTTATAACAGTTAAACTAGATTTATATTTATCAACTTGACCAGATCACAAAAATAATGTTAAAAGTGGAATGTAGAAAACATGCAGACTATGATGTCATTTGTATAAATGTAAATTACACAACTTAATACTATGTATTAGATAAGGATACTACACATGCATGTGAAAGTATTAATCAAGGGACTGGAAGGATACACACCAACTCCTGAGAGCAGCTGCCTGCAGCATAAAAGGAGTAAGACTTTGGGTGGTAGTCCTGGGGGTCTTCAGCTTTATGTTATGTTTCACTATTGCTTTTTTTTTTTTTTTGTCTTTTTGCCTTTATGTAGAGCCCCACCCGTGGCAGATGGAGGTTCCCAGGCTAGGAGTCCAATCAGAGCTACAGCTGCTGGCCTACGCCACAGCCACAGCAACGCGGGATCCGAGCTGCATCTGCGACCTACATCACAGCTCACGGCAACCCCGGATCCTTAACCCACTGAGCAAGGCCAGGGATCGAATCCGCAACCTCATGGTTCTTAGTCGGATTCGTTAACCACTAAGCCACGAAGGGAACTCCACTATTGTTTGTTTGTTTTTTTTTTTGTCTTTTTGCCTTTATCTAGAGCCACACCCGCGGCATATGGAGGTTCCCAGGCTAGGGGTCTGACAGGAGCTGTAGC
>PVHT020003428.1:1228844-1242974 GCA_004024745.2 Catagonus wagneri | reverse complement strand
CACAGCCACAGCAACGCGGGATCCGAGCCGCGTCTGCAGCCTACACCACAGCTCACGGCAACGCCGGATCCTTAAGCCACTGAGCAAGGCCAGGGATCGAACCCGCAACCTCATGGTTCTTAGTCGGATTCGTTAACCACTGAGCCACGACGGGAACTCCCACTATTGATTTTAAATGAATAAAATTTGACTAAATGCTAACATTTTATATTCAGGGTAGTGGGAGTTCCTGTCGTGGTGCAGCAGAAACGAATCTGACTAGGAACCATGAGGTTGCGGATTCGATCCCTGGCCTCACTCAGTGGGTTACGGATCTGGTGTTGCTGTGAGCTGCGGATTAGGTTGCAGACGTGGCTCAGATCTGATGTGGCTGTGACTGTGGTGTAGGCCAGCAGCTGTAGCTCCGATTGGACCCCTAGCCTGGGAACCTCCATATGCAGCAGGCGCAGCCCTAAAAAGAAAAAAAAAAATTCTGGGTATTGGGATTATATGAGTATTTGCAATATGAACCTTTTGTGCTTTGTAGTTTTTTTGTTTGTTTGTTTTTGTCTCTTTAGGGTCGCACCCGCAGCATATGGAGGTTCCCAGGCTAGGGGTCGAATTGGAGCTGTACCTGCCAGCCTATGCCACAGCCACAGCAACACGGGTTCCGAGCCTCGTCTTTGACCTACACCACAGCTCATGGCAACACTGGATCCTTAACCCACTGATTGAGTCTAGGGATCAAACCCATGATCTCATGTATACTAGTCGGGTTCATTAACCCCTGAGCCATGATGGGAACTCCAGTTTTTGTTTTTTTTTTATTTCACAAAAATGAAAGATCAATTATCTATTCTGGCATCTCCTAAGAAACAAAATTCAAAGGCTATTTGAAACCAGATCAATAGCAAATATTTTAATCTGATATAATACTTTATGCCTATAGTTGTGAAAATATAGTTATAAAATCCTAAAAGGTTACAAGGTAAGGTGATTATTTTATAAAGGTTATCTTTTTCCTTTTAAAAGTGCCACAATGAACTCTAACCCTTCCAGAAAAAGACTAAGTGTTTTTCCATTGAAATATACAAAGACATATTTCCAGAATCTTAGTTTTCAAATTCTGGGGTAGAATTTTTAAATTTTGTGTTCTATGATAGGAAGGTAAAGCAAATCATTTGCAGCTGATAATCACCTTGACATGTTGCAAATTTCAGGGAAAAGAAAAGAAAGTTGCCAAGCAAGAGTTCTTTTCCCTAATATTAAAGATAACCCAAACCAGAAATACCACTTTGGGAGATACAGATATTTATTAATGCTGGCTCTAACAGTATTAAGTAAGAAAATAAGTTTTCTGTTGTGGCACAGTGGAAACGAATCTAACTAGCACTCATGACGATGGGGTTTGATCCCAGGCCTTGCTCAATGGGTCAGAGACCTGGTGTTGCCATGAGCTGTGGTTTAAGTCACAGATGCAGCTCGGATCCTGCGTTGCTGTGGCTGTGGTGTAGGCCAGATGCTGTAGCTCCGACTTGACCTAGCCTGGAAACCTCCATATGCCACAGGTTCAGCCCTAAAAGGCAGAAAAAAAAAAAGGAAAGAAAGGAAGTTATCATGGCAAACAGGAATTCTTAATCTGGGGCCTGTAAACCCCTGATATTTGTACAATTGGTTCATTTTTCTGAGAAGGTTCACAGCTCTTCTCTGAGCTTCAGCAAGAATACTAAAAATCTGAAAAGCAATAGTTGAAAGCAAGTGCCCTGTTCGGAGCACACATTCACTAGCTTCACAGGGCTCTTCACACTTCGTGGCTCCTCTTGCACAGATAGTTCGGTCACGGGACAATTCTCCCGACACCCAGACAATGCTCTTTCCTCTTCCTTCTGCCCTAATGTAAATGTCACCTCCTTGGCAGCTCCAAGCAGTTTGCTCTGCAGTCTATGCTAAGGTTCAAGGCTTGCACTGATAAATGACATGGTCAAATTAAAAACATGTATCTGTCAATATCAGAAATGTTTTTAAAAATTGCCATTAATTTGATTTGCTTTTGGTCACAATATTTAATGTTTAAATTTTAGAACAACATTAAAGGAAGGCATTTTATATTATCAAAGATAGCATGATAAAAAAAAGCATGGATTGAAAAATATGACAAGTATGCATAGAAGACCTAGAGGTCGGGAGAAGCCAGAAAGAAATGAGATGAAATGGATCCATTTTAGGGAGTGTCTCTCTCTGTACTTCAACCACTCAGAGATCTTCATCTGCCTGCCCTCACAGATCAAAGTGAAGAAACAGGCTTAGAGCTCAGACCTAAAGAACGGCCTTTTTTTTTTTTTTAGTACAGTGTATAAAAACTTGGTTTTTCAATTTTCCTGAATTCGGTGTAATTGCCAACATTCATCATCTATGGCTGGTACACCACAATTCCCCAATAAGCCATCGGTGGAGCCAGTTTCCAAGATGGCTCCCAATGAGCCCCATCTTCTGGTATTTAGCCTTTGTGTAGCCCTCTGCCACACTGAAGCGGGGGGGGGGGATATGACTTCAAGGCTAGATTATAAAAGATATGGTGGCTTTTGCCTTGTTCCTCTCTTCAGTCACTCCATCTGAGGGAAGCTGCAGGACAGTCAAGGAGACCTGTGGATGAGTCCAGGTAGTGAGACGTTGAGACCTCTTCCGAAAGACTAGGAAGTAACAGAGGCTTCTTGCCTGTAGCTACATGGGTGAACCATCTTGGAAATAGATCCCCCAGTCCCAGACAAGCCTTCAGGACTGAAAGTCCTGCTGATATCTTGTCTGCAGCCACAAGAGAGACCCTGCGCTAGAATCACTCAGCTAAATTGCTCCCAAACATGAAACAGAATTTGTGAGGTGGGCCAATTTGTTATGCAGCAAAAGACAATGCACATTACATTAAGCGAAAAAAGTCAGACACCGAAGGCCACAAACTATATGATTCCATTTATATGAAATGTTCATAAAAGGTAAATCTAAAGAGACAGAGAGTACTTTGGTGGTTGCCAGGGCCTGGGAGGAGAGGGAACAAAGATCAAATGTTAATGGGTATTTGTCTCTTGAGTGAAGATGTGCTGAACTAAATAGGTGCAGAGTCTTTTGAATATACTAAAACCACTAAATTGTACACGTTAGGTGGGTAAATTTTAAGGTATGTGAATTGGGAATTATTTCTGAAATACATATATACATATATTTTTTCCCCTCTTTTCCTTTCCCTCCTTCCCTCCTTCCCTTTTTTCAAGAACACACCCATGGCATATGGAAGGTCCCAGGCCAGGGATCGAATTAGAGCTGCAGATGTGACCCATGCATGCCACAGCTGCAGCAACACTGGATCCTTATCCTACTGTGCAGCGCCAGGGATTGAACTCGTGCCACCCCAGAGACAATGTAGATCCTTAACCCAGTGTGCCACAGTGGGAACTCCTGAAATACGTATTTTTTATGTTACAGATTTTGATACCTGAAAGTAGAGTGCAGCTATAATAAAAACCTAAAATGTGAGACTGAATTTGGAAACAGAACAGTGGATAAAAGTTGGAAGAACTTTGAAAAGAGTGTCAGTGGAAGCCTGAGGAGCCCTGAAAAAACTGTTTAGAAGTATGATGGCCTCTGAGGAGGCTGCAGGTGTGGACTTAAAAGGACAGTAAGACAGGAGTTACCATTGTGGCGCAGTGGTTAACAAATCTGACTAGGAACCATGAGGTTGCAGGTTCGATCCCTGGCCTTGCTCAGTGGGTTAAGGATCTGGCGTTGCCGTGAGCTGTGGTGTAGGTTGCAGATGTGGCTCAGATCCCGCGTTGCTGTGGCTGTGGCGAAGGCTGGCAGCTACAACTCCTGTTAGACCCCTAGCCTGGGAACCTCCACATGCCGCGGGTGCAGCCCTAAAATGACAAAAAAGGCAAAGAAAAAAAAGAGGACAGTAAGACAAATTTTATTGGAAACTGGAGGAAAGAAGATTATTGTTCCGTGGTGGCAGAAAATTTAGCAACACTGTTGCCTGCAAGAACATGGAAAGTAGAAAATGTACCTGATGAACTAGGTGATCTAGCTGAGATTTCCAGACACAGGGCTGACGGTGCCTTTTGGATTCTTGTTGCTTACACTAAAATTCAGGCAAGAGGTAGTTAAAGGAAGGACTACTGAACAAAAATGAATCAATAATTTATGGTCTGGAAAATTCTCAGACTCAGGGTTCCCACTGTAGTGCAGTGGATTAAGGATCTGGTATTGTCTCTGAAGCAGCATGGGTTCGATCCCTGGCCTGGTGCAGTGGTTAAGGATCCATTGTTGCTGTAGCTGTGGTGCAGGTCACAGCTGTGGCTCAGACTTGATCCCTGGCCCAGGAATTTCTATATGCTGTGGGCATGGCCGAAAAAAAAAAAAAAAAGATTCCCAGACTCTGCAGATGAGAAACAACTCTAAAATTAAGAAATGGGTTCAAAGCAAAGATAAAATTTAGGGTACTTCCAGGAAAAAAATGGTCTAAAGATGAAGTTGAGGGTGTGACTATAAAACCCTTTAAGACTGTGGAAAGAACCAAGGTGTGCCTTGAGAGCTATTTAAACAGTAGGCCTTAAAAGAAACTTAATGGTGTTTTCTCCAACTGTCTTAGCAGAATGCCTAGAGAGGGGTATATTTTGAAGAGATTTTTGTGGTTATGGCTTTTGTTTATTAGCCTGAACCCTAATGATATTCAGAGTGGATTCACAAAATTTTAAAAAATTACATTAGCAGGGACACTGTTAAGCTATACTGAAAGGAGAGGATAAAAGAGGCTTTTGGACACCCAAACTTGTACAAGCAGAAAGCAGGCAGAGAAAAATACTCAGATCCAAATGCATGCTGCCTTTCATGAAAGAAGAGTAAAGCATAGAGTAGAACCAAGAGTTCAGAGAGCATAACCAAGAATTATTTTTAAGACTCAAGTACTAAACAAGCAGCCACCAATTTGGGGAGCAAATGACATCTTACAATTCTCAGGTCTTAAGATCAAGAGGAACAGCCGTTGTTGATTCCAGACAAGATGGCGGAGTAGAAGGACTTGAGCTCACCTCTTCCTACGAAAACACCAAAATTACAACCAACTGCTAAGTGACTATCAACAAAACAGACTGGAAGCTTACAAAAAAAGATATCTTACAATGAAAGACAAAGAAGAAGCCACATCAAGATGGTAGGACAGGTGCACAAACTGGCAAATAACTGTATCACAGAGGCTCTCCCATAGGCGTTAGAGTTCCAAAACCCACATCAGATTTCCTGGTTTGGGGGTCTGGCATTGGGAGGAGGAGCCCTTGGAGCATTTGGCATTGAAGGTCAGTGGGGCCTGAGCATAGGAGCTCCAAGGGACTGGTGTTAACAGAGACCTGTCTTGGAGAGTGCACACAGGGATTCATGTGCCATGGGTCCCAGGGCAAAGAAAGAATTCCATAAGAATCTGGGTCAGTCCTACCTGTGGGTCTTGAAGGGTCTCCTGGGAAAGCAGGCGGTGGCTATGGTCCCGGTGGGGGCAGGACATTGAGGATGCAGATCCAGGGAATAATCACCAGCCTCAGCCACCCTGGAAGCCGCCATTTTACAAAAACCTGGCTCCAACCATCAGGGCTGAAAAGCCCCAGGCCAAACAACAAACAAGGTGGAAATACAGCAGCACTTATTAGCAAACAGGCTGCCTAAAGTGTGCCTAGGCACACAGTCACCTCTAATCACACCCAAAGACAAAGCCCCACTCACCAGAGGGACAAGACTCAGCTCCACCTAGCAGTGTGCAGGCACCATTCCCTCCCATAAGGAAGGCTGCTACAAACCCCTGTATCCACTTCGCCCATAAGGGGGCAGACACCAGAAGCAAAAAAGGCTATAACTCTGTAGCCTGCAAAAAGGAGACCACATAGAAAGCTAAACAAAATGAAATGACAGAGGTATATGATGAGTCAAACAAAGGAACAAGACAAAACCCTAAAAGAACAGCTAAGTGAAGTGGAAATAAGCAAACTACGTGAAAAAAGATTTTAGAAAGATAGTAAGGATGATCCAAGATCTCAGAAAAAAACTGGAGGCAAAGATCAATAAATTACAAGAATCTTTTAACAAAGAAATAGAAGATTTAAAGAATAAGCAGAGATTTACAACACAACCAAAATGAAAAATTCACCAGAATGAACCAATAGCAGAAAACAGGAGGCAGAAGAATGAATAAGTGAGGTGGAAGACAGACAGGGGAAATCACTGATACAGAATAGAATAAAGAAAAAAAAAAGAAAGGAAATGAGGACAGTCTAAGTGAACTCTGGGACAACATTCGCCTTATAGGGGTATCAGAAGGAGAAGAGAGAGAAAGGGCTAGAAAAAATATTTGAAAAGATGATAGCTAAAAACTTCCTTTTTGTCTCTCTTTTTTTAGGCCGCACCTATGGCATGTGGAGATTCCCAGACTAGGGGTCAAATTGGAGCTACAGCTGGTGGCCTACGCCACAGCCACAGCAATGCAGGATTCGAGCCACATCTGTGACCTACACCACAGCTCACAGCAACACCGGGTCCTTATAACCCACTGAGCAAGGCCAGGGATTGAACCCACAACCTTATGGTTCCTAGTTGGATTTGTTTCCGCTGAGCCATGATGGCAACTCCACCAAAAACTTCCTTAACGTGGGAATCACTTGCTCAAGTCCAAGAAGCACAACAAATACCATGTAGAATAAATCCAAGGAGGAACACCAAGACAAATATTAATCAAAGTGCCCAAATTAAAGACAAAGAAAAAATACTGAAAGCAGTAGGAAAAAGCAAAAAATAACATATAAAGGAACCCTGTTAAGGTCATCAGCTGATTTTTCAGTAGAAACTCTGTAGGCCAGAAGGCAGTGGCACAATCCACTTAAAATGATGAGAGGATAAAACCTAAACCAAGAATACTCTACTCTGGAGTTCCCTTCGTGGCTCAGTGGTTAACGAATCCGACTAAGAACCATGAGGCTGCAGGTTCAATCCCTGGCCTTGCTCAGTGGGTTAAAGATCCGGCATTGCCGTGAGCTGTGGTGAAGTTTGCAGATGCAGCTCGGATCCCGTGTTGCTGTGGCTGTGTCGAAGGCCGGCAGCTACAGCTCCTGTTAGACCCCTAGCCTGGGAACCTCCACATGCTGCGGGTGCAGCTCTACATAAAAAGGCAAAAAGACAAAAAAAAAAAAAAAGAATACTCTACTCAGCAAGGCTCTTATTCAGATTTGAAGGAGAAATCAACAGCTTTACAGACAAGCAAAAGCTAAGAGAATTCAGCACCACCAAACCAGCTTTACAACAAATACTAAAGGAACTTCTCTAGGTGGAAAAGAAAAGGCCACAACTAGAAACAAGAAAATTACAAATGGGAAAGCTCACTGGTAAAGGAAAACACATAGCAAAGGTTGGAAATCATCCACAGACAATATGATATCAAAACCAGCAATCATGAGAAGAGAGTACAAACACCAGATACTGGAAATGCATTTGCAATTAAGAGACCAGTAACTTATAACAATCTTGTGTATATATATAGACTCCTATATCAAAACGTCATGGTAACTAAAAACCAAAAATCTACAACAGATACACACACAAATAAGAATAAAACAATCCAAACACTAAACTAAATATAGTCATTAAACCACAAGAGAACAAAAGATGGGACTAAAAAAAGATCAACAAAACAAATCAAAAACAATGAACAGAATGGCAATAAGAATATACATATCAATAATTACCTTAAATATAAGTGGACTAAATGCTTCAACCAAAAGACATAGAGTGGCTGAATGGATACAAAAACAAGACCCATATATATGTTGTCTACAGAAGACCCACTTCAGTTCTAGGGACACATACAGACTGAAAGTGAGAGGACAGAAAAAAAGATATTCCATACGAACAGAAATCAAAAGAAAGCTGGAGTAGCAATACTCATATCAGATAAAATAGACATTAAAATAAAGACTGTTACAAGAGACAAAGAAGGACATTACAAAATGGAGAAATCAACAATAGCACAATAACAATACGGCACTTTAAGACCCCACTTACAGCAATGGACAGAAAATCTAATAGAAAATCAACAAGAAAACACAGGCCTTAAATTATCCATTAGACTAGATGAACTTAATAGATATTTGTAGACCACCCAAAGGAACAGAATACACATTCTTCTCAAGCACGCATGGAACATTTTCCAGGATAGACCAAATTCTAGGCCACAAATCAAGTCTCAGTAAATTTAAGAAAACTGAAATCACATCAAGTATCTTTTCTGACCACAATTCTATAAGAATAGAAATCAACTACAAGAAAAAAAATGCAAAAAAAAAAAAAAAAACACCATAACACAGAGACTAAACAATATGCTACTAAACTAATGGATTACTAAATAAATCAAACAGTATCTAGAGACAAAGTAAAATGAAAAGACAATAATTCAAAACTTATGGGTGCAGCAAAAGCAGTTCTAAGAGAGAAGTTTAGAGCAATACAAAGCTTATCTTGGGAAACAAGAAAAAGCTGAAATAAAGCTTACTTTACCCGTAAAGCTACTAGAGAAAGAAGAAGTAAAACCCCAAATCAGGAACAGGAAAGAAATCGTAAAGATCAGAGCAGAAATAAATGAAACAGAGACAAAACAATAAAAAAGATGAGTGAAACTAAAACATGGGACTTTGAAAAGGTCAACAAAATTGATAAATCTTTGGCCAGATTTATTAAGAAAAAAAGGGAGAGAACTCAAATCAATAAAATTAGAAATGAAAAAGGAGAAGTCACAACAGAGATCATGGAAATAGAAAGGATCATAAGAGACTAGTACAAGAGACTATACGGCAATAAAATGGACAACCTAGAAGAAATGGACAAATTCTTAGAAAGGCACCAAGAGTGAATCAAGTGAGTCAATCCACGAGTGAATCAAGACGAAATAGAAAAGGTGAATGGCAATCATAACTAAAATTGAAGCTGTGATTTAAAAACTTCCAACAAACAAAAGTCCAGCTCCAGAAGGTTTCACAGATATATTCTATCAAGCATTTAAAGAAGCCTTAAAAACCTATCCTTCTGAAACTAATCCAAAAAAAATCGCAGAGGAAGAAACACTCCCAAACTCATTCTTTTTTTTTTTTTCTTCTTTTCTTTTTATGGCTGTACCTGTGGCATATGGAGGTTCCTGGGCACTGGGTCGAATCAGAGCTACAGCTGCCAGTCTACACTACAGTCACAGCAATGTGGGATCTGAGCCACAGCTGTGAACTATGTTGTAGTCTGAGGCAATGCTGGATCCTTAATCCACTGAGCAAGGCCAGGGATCAAACTCACATCCTCATGGACACTATGTTGGGTTCTCAACCTACTGAGCCACAACAGGAACTCCCCAAACTCATTCTAGAGGCTAGCAACACCCTAATACCAAAACCAGACAAAGATAACACAGAAAAGAAAATTAAAGAAGTTCCTGTTATGGCACAACGGAAACAGATCCTACTAGGAACCATGAGGTTGTGGGTTCGATCCCTGGCCTTGCTCAGTGGGTTAAGGATCTGGCATTGCTGTGAGCTGTGGTATGGGTCGCAGATGTGGCTCGGATCCCACGTTGCTGTGGCTGTGGTGTAGGCCAGCAGCTGTGTCCCCAGTTGGATCCCTGGCCTGGGAACCTCCGTATGCCACAAGTGCAGCCTTAAAAAAAAAAAAAATTATAGGCCGATATCAGTGATGAGTTTAGATGCAAAAATCCCCAACAAGATACTAGCAAACCCAATCCAACAACACATTAAAAAGATCATATACCATGATCAAGTGGGATTTATTCCAAAGATGCAAGTATTTTTCAATATCTTCAAATCAATCAGCTATCAAATCAATCAGATAATGTGATACACAACATTAACAAATTGAAAAATAAAAACCATATGATTGAATTTAGGGATTAAGACGGCAGAATAGAAGGACTGGGGCTCAACTTCTCTCCAAAAACAACAAAATCACAACCAAATGCTGAGCAACCTTCAACCAAATGGACTGGAAGCTTTCAAAAAGACATCCTACTCCAGAAGACAAAGAGGAGGCCACATCAAGAAGTAGGAGGGGCAATTACATGACAGAAGCAACCCCATACCTTCCAGGTGGGAACCCCTACAAACTGGAAAGTACTGTATCACAGGGACTCACCTACAGAAGTGAGAGTTCTGAGCCCCACATCGGGTCCCCACTTGTGCGGAGGAACTCCACAGGACTGGGGGAAATGGAAACCCCGTTCTTGAAAGGCGCACACAGACTTTCACATGTACTGGGTCCCAGGACAAAACAAAGTCTCCATAGGAATCTCGGTCAAACCTGACTGCAGTTCTTGGAGGATCTCCTGGAAAAACGGGGTGAATGTGGCTTTTTGTGGGGGAAGGGCATTGGAGGCAAAGCTCTTGGGAACATTCATCAGTGTGTGTTTCCCTGGAGGTGGCCATTTTGGGAAAATCTGACCCCTGAGAAGCCCCAGGCCAAATAATAATCCAGGTGGGATCACAGCCCCACCCATCAGTAAACAGGCTACCTAAGGAACCCTCAGACATACAGCAGCCTCTAATCTCACCCAGAGAAAAAGCCCCACCCACCAGAGGGATAGTAATCAGCCCCATCCACCAGTGGGCAGGCACCAGTCCTTCCCATCAGGAAGCTTAGAGCAAGACCCCTACCAACTTCAGACACAAGGGAGGCAGACACCAGAAGTAAGAGAGGCTACAACTCTACTGTCTGTAAAAAGGTCACCACACCAAAAACCTATAAAAATGAAAAGACAGAGAAGTAACAACAGACATCGCAGAAATACAAAGGATCATAAGAGACTACTATATGCAACTATACGCCAATAAAATGGAAAACCTAGAAGAAATGGACACATTCTTAGAAAAGTACAATCTCCCAAGACTAAACCGAGATGAAATAGAAAATATGAATAGACCAATCACAAGTTCTGAAATTGAAACTGTGATTAAAAAACTTCCAACAAACAAAAGTCCAGGACCAGATGGCTTCACAGGTGAATTCTATCAAACATTTAGAGAAGAGCTAAGACCTATCCTCCTGAAACTATTGCAAAAAATTGCAGAGGAAGGGACACTCCCAAACTCATTCTATGAGACAACCACACCCTGATACCAAAACCAGACAAAGATACCACAAAAAAAGACAATTACAGGCCAGTCTCACTGATGAGCATAGACGCAAAATTCCTCAACAAAATACTAGCCAACCAAATTCAACAATACATTAAAAGGACTGTACATAATCATCAAGTGGGATTTATCCCAGGGATGTAAGGATTCTTCAATAGCTGCAAATCAATCAGTTTGATACACCACGTTAACAAACTGAAGAATAAAAACCATATGAACCTCTCAACAGATGCAGAAAAAGCCTTTGACAAAATCCAACATCCATTTCTGATAAAAACGCTTCAGAAAATGGGGATAGAGGGAACCTATCTCAACATAATAAAGGCCATCTATGACAAACCCAGAGTTAACACCATTCTCAATGGTGAAAAACTGAAAGAATTCCCACTGAGATCAGGAACAAGACAAGGATGTCTATACTCACTACTACTATTCAACGTAGTTTTGGAAGTCCTAGCCACAACAATCAGAAAAGTAAAAGAAATAAAAGGAATCGAAATTGGAAAGCAAGAAGTAAAACTATCACTGTTTGCAGATGACATGATACTATACTAGAGAGTCCTAAAGACTCTACCAGAAAACTATTAGAGCTCATCAATGAATTTGGTAAAGTTGCAGGATACAAAATTAATACACAGAAATCAACTGCATTTCTACATACTAAGAATGAAAGATCAGAAAGAGAAATTAGGGAAGCAATCCCATTTACCATCGCATCAAAAAGAATCAAATACTTAGGAATAAACCTACCTAAAGAGACAAAAGACCTGTACTCTGAAAACTGTAAGACACTAATGAAAGAAATCAAGGATGGCATGAACAGATGGAAAGACATACCATGCTCTTGGATTGGATGAATCAATATTATCAAAATGACTAATACCCAAGGCAATCTACAGATTCAATGCAATCCCTATCAAATTACCAAGGACATTCTTCACAGAACTAGAACAGAATATTTTAAAGTTTGTTTGGAAGCCCAAAACACCCAGAATAGCCAAAGACATCCTGAAAAAGAAAAATGGAGCTGGAGGAATCAGGCTCCCTGACTTCAGAGTATATTACAAAGCTACAGTCATCAAAACCGTATGGTACTGGCACAAAGACAGAAATATAGATCAGTGGAACAAGACAGAAAGCCCAGAATTAAACCCATGCACCTACAGTCAACTAACCTATGACAAAGGAGGCAAGAACGTGCAATGGAGAAAAGATAGCCCTTTCAAAAAGTGGTGCTGGGAAAACTGGACAGCTCCATGTAAAAGAACGAGATTAGAACACTTCCTAACACCATACACAATAATAAACTCAAAATGGATTAAAGACCTAGATACCAGACCAGATACTATAAAAGTCTTAGAGGAAAACATAGGCCAAACACTCCAATATAAATGACAGCAACATCTTCTCAGATCCATCTGTCAGAGTAATGACAAAAATAAACAACAAATAAACAAAATAAACAAGTGGGACTTAAACTTCAAAGTTTCTGCACAGCAAAGGAAACCCTCAACAAAAGGAAAAGACAACCCAAAGAATGGGAGAAAATATTTGCAAATGAAGCAACAGGCAAGGGATTAATCTCCAAAATTTATAAACACCTCCTACAGCTCAATACCATAAAAACAAACAACCCCATCAAAAAGTGGGCAGAATATCTAAACAGACAGTTCTCCAAAGAAGACATACAGATAGCAAAAAAACACATTAAAAGATGTTCAATATCACTCATTATTAGAGCAATGCAAATCAAATGCAATGTACCACCATACACCAGCCAGAATGGCCACCATCAAAAAAGTCTACAAACAAAAAGTGCTGAAGAGGGTGTGGCGAAAAAGGGACACTAGTTCACTGTTGTTGGGAATGTAAATTGATGCAACCACTGTGGAAAACAGTATGGAGATTCCTCAGAAAACTAAAAATAGAATTACCATTTGATCCAGCAATCCCCCTCCCTGGGCATCTATCCAGAGAAAACCATGATGCAAAAAGACACGTACTCCACTGTTCATTGCAGCACTCTATACAACAGCCAAGACATGGAAACAACCTAAATGTCCAATGACAGAGAAGTGGCTAAAGCTACCTTAAGAACATTCTGTATCTGTGGTACATATACAGAATGGAATATTACTCAGCGAGTAAAAGGAAAGAAATAATGAAATTTGCAGCAATACGGACGGACCTAGAAATGATCATACCAAGTGAAGTCAGCCAGACAATGAGACACCAACATCAAATGCTATCACTTACATGGAATCTAAAAAAAAAAAAAAGAGATTGGATTAAGATGGCGGAATAGAAGGACTGGAGCTCAACTTCTCTCCCGAAAAACAGCAAAACTACAACCAAATGCCGAGCAGCCTTCAACCAAATGGACTGTAAACTTCCAAAAAAGATATTCTACTCCAGAAGACAAAGAGGAGACCACATCAAGAGGTAGGAGGGGCGATTATGCGATAGAAGCAACCCCAGACCTCCTGGGTGGGAAGCCCCACAGACTGGAAAGTAACTGCATCATAGAGACGCAGCTACAGGACTGAGAGTTCTGAGCCCCACGTCAAAACCCCACGCCTGGGGATCGGGCACAGGGAGAAAGAGCCCCCCGGAGCATCTGGCATTGAAGGCCAGCGGGGCTTGTGTGCAGAAGCTCCACAGGACTGGGGGAAACAGAGACCCCATCCTTGAAAGGCACACACAGACTTTCACGTGCACTGGGTCCCAGGGCAAAGCAGTCTCCTTAGGAATCCAGGTGGAACCTTACTGCAATTCTTGGAGGATCTCCTGGGAAAATAGGGGTGACTGTGGCTTGTTGTGGGGGAAGGACACTGGAGGTGAAGCTCTCGGGAACATTCATTAGCCTGCATTTCTCTGGAGGTGGCCATTTCTGGGAAAATCTGGTCCCTCCCATCAGCGCTGAGAAGCCCCAGGCCAAACAATA